>JARHVA010000941.1:1985000-2202500 GCA_037957365.1 Torreya grandis
TCAAGATAAATAAATTACCAATAGGCCAACATATTGAAATAATACTAAAAAATGATTCATATTGAATGAATTGAAATAATTACAAACCCAAACCATGTTTAAATAAGCCTAAACTTGGAAATTAGAGTTTACATGCAACATTTGAAAAAAAAGTAAAATATATAAAAAAACGTCTATTTTTAGCATTTTCTATTTATATTAAGGTTCACATGCAAGTGTGTGTAACTCTAAAAATATTTAAAAATATCCTAAATGCTAAAATTAACCTATAAAATGAAATTAAGTTTAAGTTGATGTCTAGACCTAAAAATATACAATTTCTAAAAATAGAAAATTCCTAAAAAATATAAATTATAATTTTGGACCCTTATATTATCATGTATGGTATCTAAAAAATATTTAAAACATCCCTAGGAAGGTAAAACTTCCTAAGAAAGTAATGAACTATTTGATATAGTCCTTTTGGCACATGGAAGAGATCAAACAGAGCTACAGGTCAAAAGTTATGGCCTTTGGAAGGTTGGCCTATTTTTTCTACATCATATTTGTATACATATCCATGAAAAATATTTTAAAGAATTAAATAACTTAAAAATGGAATAAGATAATTTTTAATCTCATGATTTTTTTAAAAAAAAATTATAAAACATTATGCATGAATTCAAGTGGTTTTAAATATTTTCAGTATAACTCTTAATGGTGGACACAAGTCCTCATATTTATTATATCCACTTTTCAAATTCTATCCACTTTCCAAGTAGTTATGGTTCCAACTTATAATAGGTATGAGGAAAGTTGCTCACCATTAAGAGTTATAAAATAAATATAAAAATAAAAATAATAGAGTTAGTTGGATTCTACTTTGCTCACATTCTTCACATTCCAACTAGTTGGATCCCACCTTATAATTGAGCTAAATTTATAAAAAAAAATACAAATAGATATTTTAATAAAAATTAGTGCACATAACATTAAAAAATTAGTTGAAATAAATATCACATCTTACTCAATCATAAATTTAAAAAAATGAATTATAAAATTTCATATTATCAATTATTTTAGCTAATACTAATAACCTTTATTCTATGTAAAACATCTCACATAGATGCAAATTAACACCCTCAAGAAAATTTTAACCTCTGTATATAATGTACTTGAAACTCTAAAAAAATCTTACCCAATTTTTATATTCCAATGGAAACATCTACTAAACATTGAAAAACTTATATTGGATATGGAATGCTCGATGAAACTTCTTCAAATAAAATAGAAAAAAAATCATGACAAATGTGGACATACATGCCCAACTTGATGGTAAGAATACCTATATTTATCTTTGGTATAAAACCTCCTCTAAATTAATGAATTTGATCAAATAATGTTCTTATAAAAAAACTTATTGTCTAATGGGGGAAATTTTAAGCCCATGTAATATCTATGCTTAAATACTCCAACTTATTTATCATTTTTTTCACAAAGTTCTTCCAAATTAGTATAATTCAAGAGATATTTAATTTAAAAATATGATGTATGGTGTAGAATAAAATTTCACTATTCATGTAAATAAATCACATACATACAAAAAATATTGTTCATAATTTCTATCTATGAATTATTAATATCAATAATGTAAAGGTTAGGATCAACATCTTAAAAATGAAATTATATCCAGTCAAGGTTTCCTATGTGAGACTCATGAATAAACCTTAAAAAAAACTATATATTTTGAACCATATGTAGCATATTTGAGAAAATAAATAGTATCAATAGTTGGCACAAAATCCTTGACATAAAATTTGTTAGAATGAGTACAAATATGGTACAACATACACTTCTCATTTCTATCAATTTTATAATCATCACCAAAAGAAGATGCAATTTTATTGTTAAATGAATATATAGGGTATAAAAATGATATTATTGGATTATTTAGTTATTGTAAATATTATAAAATAATAGAGTCATCTTCAATCTCATTAATATCCATAGATATTGAATATTTTACTTTTATAAATTCAATAACAATGCCAATTTTACATGACTTCTTTCACTATTGATAAAAATTCTTGATTGGCATTATTTGGAAACTCAGTGGCTTCTAATATATAAAAATTACTAGCATAAAATTATACACTAAATCAAAGTGCTTATTTGATATCTTCTTATGATAATGGATTTCTTGTTCCAAGTAACAATAGATGTTGTTTTGAATAACTACCTAGGACATAAGAAAAGAATCAGAAAACATTACATTAAGGCTTAGGTAAAAAATAAAGCCATTTTTTAATTTTTTTCCAAACAATAAAAATGAGTATGAAAGTAAATTAAAATACCTCAATGGGAAATAATATCCGATTGATCTATCATAATAAAATTAATCTAAAAAAAGTAGATCAAAAAAAAATGCCGATAAATGAATTTTAAGTGTCTTACAAAATATTCAATAAATTTTTGATAAAAAATATAACAATGAAACACATCAGAAAATAAATAACATGAATAAAAACCTTTGAGATAACTTTGATAAATCTCTTACTATAAAAATATAAATTAAACCAAAAAATATCAAAAAACTGAATACTCATATTCTCAAAATCATTATCTCCATTAAAAATTAAAAAAAAATGCTACAACATACTTGGGGTTTTATTTAATTATCCACGTTCACTATGGTTTTTTACTATGAATTTAATTTTGTTGTGGTTATTTTGGTGTGTATCAACATGGCTATGGTTTTTCAATTGTGAAATTTTTTAATTAACTTTTCTTTCATATTTTTTAATTTACATGTTTTAAAAAATAGGGTAAGTTTTTTTAATGACAAAATATTATTGAAACATTCAATTTTAGTGTTTATTATATATACAAATTTAATTATTAAGTTACAATGTGGTAGATGGAAACATTTTGCAGTAGAGAGTTATTATAAAAATAAAACTAAACACATAATAAAATAATGGTTTAATTCATTTCAATCTAATTATTTAAATGAGATATATTTGGGGCTAACTAATTTTTTGTATTTAATTTATATGTGAATAAAAATATTAATTTAAATTAAACTTGAATTCAGATATAGGAATTATAATTCCCATATTTTTCATTTGAGAAAACAAGATAAAATCAAATCAATGTTTTTGTATTAGAAGTGATCATAGGATAATCTCAACACTAAAAATTATAAATAAAAAAACAAAAAGGGTTAAATGTTGAAAAGTGTTTGCGAACATGGTAAAT
The DNA here is from genome assembly GCA_037957365.1 of Torreya grandis. Taxonomy (NCBI): domain Eukaryota; kingdom Viridiplantae; phylum Streptophyta; class Pinopsida; order Cupressales; family Taxaceae; genus Torreya; species Torreya grandis. The sequence goes on from JARHVA010000941.1 coordinate 1,988,238, forward strand.
ACATTACTATTAGGTTATATGGAGGTTTTATTTTACAGAGTCTAATATTTATCATATGAGATTAAAATTAAGAATGGGGCCTCATGTCATAATGTACACCCCTTTGGGATGTCACTTAAGAGACATCCTATTTTTCTCAAAATCTTATTATAATTATAAATTTTTCATATTAATTACCATATGTAAATTCTATTTATGATAATCAAAGTCTACTTATAATTCAATAGAAAATGGGTAGCATCCAATATCCACCTTTATATTTTATCTTGAACTAAACTATAAAAATACATAAAATTCTAACCCAATCCTAAAAATATTTATGATCCACAGTAAATTTGTATCAAACTCCACGGGTCCCCATTTTCACAAAAAGAGATGAGAAAAGGGTAAAAGGGAAGAAGGAAGACACATTTCATGGTCTTCTCTCATATCTCTTCCTTATCCCCTCAAGAATTTTGACATGCATTAATTACTCTAAACAAATAAATTAATGATTAGCTTTGTTTTCCCTTAATTTTTTTCATGGATTTCTGCACAAGCCTTCAAGGCTCTTGAAGAAGATGGTAACAATGCTTTCTTATTTTTTGGGTGTTATTTATTTCGTGTTTATTTGGGGTTTCCTTAGAGGATATATGGTATCAAACCTTCCATATTCACCCTAATAACAAAATTTTAGTGGCCAATGAGGGTGAACATCCTAACCACCCTCTTGTCTCCTTAGTCCAAATCTAGGACAAAGCTACCATACTTGTGCGTAGACTACTCACTTGAGTCCTTAATTACCTTTCACAATCAGTTAATCTAGCCTACTAGACTTCCTTAGGATATCTCCAAACTTGGGTTGCTTCCCAATCAATCTAACACCCTATATATCTCACTAAGCTTCATCTTCACATTCAAACTCATTAAGATTAGATTCATATTCAGTCCTCTCCATATAAATCGTCACCCCCAGCTTGGTGACAATCAATTTAGTTTAACTATTTTTTATTGCTTTGTATTCACCCTAATATCTCTCAATATATATTTTAACATACCTTTTGAGACATTTTCATGTCTTTCCACCAATTCAATAACTCTACCAAGCCCTCAACATCTTTCTAAATTAACAATCCCCCATTGAAATACTATCAAGTACACTTAGCTTATTTTTATTTGAGCCTAATATAATATCACACTAACTTGGTGGGTCCTTGATTAATTGATCACCCACATATAAAATATTATAAAATATCCCTAGGATCCCACCCCAATGCTTCAATTTCAACTAATAATATAATAATTTATCTTGATAACTTCCAATCTACCAACTATTCCCTATCAATATCCTCTAAATCCCTAAACCTATGGTGATACATGTCTCATTTATTTAAAGATAATAATTGTTGTGATTTATTACCTAGTGCTCATTGTAATTCATCTAAGGTTAGTGTTATCATATCGAATCCAAATTTTAAAAAAAAATATTAGGCAATCTGAGCCTTAGGAATAATACCTTTTATCTAAAAATTCCATGTCACTATCTCCATTGAGCTGATATTTATACTGTACCATTCAATATGACATCATTTAAGTAGGAGACCCTAGTCAAGCATTGATCCCAAGGAGTATAAATCAAATAAATTCACCATATAGGAAAACTAATGTGAACACATATAGGATGAAATATGGAATATCAACTAAACATGGTCATAATTAAGTTTTTATAACAAGCTAAAGGTATGCCTAAATCATCCATAAAACATACCATAATAACAATGAAAACCCAATAATAAGCACCATGGTAACACTTAAGGTTACCTAATAAGGATATGGAATTTATCAATATATATAAGTAACCATGATATTAATCACCCACCAGGGTATGGGTTATAAATGGGGGGAGAGGAAAGGGTGAATGGGGGAAATAGATATGGGTTTTTCATATGATTCCATATAATGAATACCATTATATTATTCCATAATATCAAATCCATAGTGATCAAACATCCTTAAATCCCCAATAAATACATGTAAAGTTGGCCACATTTTTTTTATTAAATGATACACAAATTTTAAAATTTAAATCAATAAAAATATAAATTAAATGAATACCAATTAGAAATTTCAATATACATAAGAATCCATGAATTGAATATAAATAATATTCTATGAAAACTCACAAAAATGCATCAATATAAAATTCTTGAAGAGGATTAAACAAATGTGAACGTAAAACTATATACAAGTATGAAATAAACCATTTAAAATCAACCCCATTAACAAGATCATAAAAAAAGAGAAAATATGGAACCATATCTTCTCCCCTTCACTTGAATCAGAATTAAACATTTATCTCATATGTTCCTAGGCTCCCCAAATCTTCATAATGGAAAAATTAACATCCCTAAGTGAAAATAGATCATTTTATATAAATGAAAATAACTACACACCAGTCATATAGTGTCATGTGTTTTATCATTTCCTATTTACTTTATTATTTTAATAATTTTAAGACTTATATCCCCCTTTATATAATATTATAATATATATGAGCTTAGATAAGCCTACAAAATTTACATACTCATAACATATTGGGTCCCACTCTCTTTCCTTAAGTCTATGATGTACAATTTATCTTACACATCTTCCTAAGTTTTCCTTATCCTCATATATAATTTATCCAATTTTTTAAAATATTTAAAGTCCAATTACAATCCAAAAGGAAGGTAAAACACTTTTATCCTATAGTTTAAGGGTTCACATGATAATTTAAGAAAAATGAACTTTACAATAACCCGACAAATTTTTCATTATAACTAATAATATGCTTAGGTGACAAAGTCTGAGATATGGTCTAATCAAACAAAGGAAATATAAATTTTAGAAGGAAAGGTGGAATAATAAATGTCTATGGGCTTGGTGGCATGTGTAATGGATATTTTTATTTTTTTTTATGCTCTTTATTGGTCATGCTTCCTACACACCTTTATACCCATCAATATGTCCAACATAGATGTGCATATAAGTAGAATAAGTAATACAAAATGGTACATCACTACAACATAAAAATAACAAAAAATTTCCTCCATGAAAAAACTAAAAATTCCAAATAAATGTACTCAAAATTAAATTTAAAAAAATCAAAATTATGAATAAATTGTCATAAACACTACTTACCATCTCAGAGACACCATGTTGGCTAAGGCACTTCAAAACATATCAAATCACAAAGTACAAGGAGATATTCCATATGGAATTGTTATTCTCAAGAATCAGATCTCAAAATTAAAAAAATTTAAAAATACAAATGATTTCAAAACTCTTTTACAACCAACCTAATATATGACTTTAACACAACTTCAATTGACCATATCTTGAACCTTGGTTATCCAAATTCAAAACCACAAGTTATGTTGGGATATAGATAATGAGAACTTACATATTATATCAAATTTGAAAATTTTAAAACATTTCCAAAAATCACTCAAATTTTGGCTACATAGATACCAAACTACATTCTAAATACTATCAAAAATAACATTACAAATTCTTGGCTATAACATTACTAGAATATTACCAAGTCAAATGTTATCAAGAAAATTATCCATTATTACTTTTATGAGGAGACCACTAGAATTCACTATATTATCTCCTCCTAAAAGGGGGGCATATTAGTAGGGGTATGTTTATAAACATGTTCTACACAATTGAAACACACTTGGCATAATTTCTCATATTATTGTGAGGGTATGCTTTGGAAGCATGTTCCCCACATTTATTCAGTATTTGGTAATTATAACAGATTTAAAATTTAATGGGGGAATGTCATATGGGTATGGATTTCACACATTCATAGTTCTTATATTTAATGGGGGCATGCTTGGAAATCATGTTCTCCATACTTATTCAATACTCAACATCTCCAATTTATAGTAGGGGCATGTTTTGAAAATATGTCCTCCACATTCATACTTATTCTAGTTTTATATTCCTTTATACATAGTGGGGGAATGATTTGGAAGCATGTTTTCCACACTTATACAAATATCCAAATTGGTAAAACATACATAGTATATGATCTAGATTCATAGTTATGGAAAAATCCTATACACTAATACCATTTATTATACATAATTTCAGTATGAGACATATCTAAGGTGCATGTGCTATTCAACATGTGTCTAATATTATAACATATAAACTATTTTCAAATTTTCAAAATTGTTAAATATTGATACCTTGACATACTGATACCTTGATTGAGCATTCATAGAGTGTATTGAGCCCTACCCATCTGCATCGATTGGTTTTTATTTTTGGTGAGATTGGAGGGATTAAATCATACAGTCTCATAAATTTTATGGGTGAGATTTATTGTATCACTCACCCTATACTAATATATACATATACATATCTTTTTCACTCAAGTTGTGCTCATCAATACATGATACTCTTGATGGATAAATAACCATTATTCCTATTATAGGTTGGGGGAATGATCATCTCTAAAATATCCTTACTCCAGGTAACACTACGATAGTGAAATATAATTTTACCACTTATATACTCACTCATCTTCCTAGCTAGAAGATGGATGAGATTGAAAATCCCCCTATCTACTTCTATAATTTTCAACACTCTAGACATAGTTATTACATAACACATAAATAGGATTACTCTATCCATACTCTTTCTTTATGCTAATTTTTATTATTACTTACATATAGATTATATACATTGATTTACCTTTTTTAGCATATCCTTGATTTCAAGTACTGTTCAAAGGATAAAATATTGAAGGAATAAATTGAGCAAAGACATAGTGTGTTATTCACACCATGATATGCATTTTACTTTCATTTAAACTTGTAATTCCTATTTTTATTGCATTACTATATTAAATGGGGTCAAATTTAGACACTAATTTTGGTACAAGTACACACATTTATATTCTTATTATATGTATATAAATTTTACTAGTAATTAGTCATCTAGTGACATAGTTTCTTATGGACCTCTTCAGTTCCATCTTAGTTCACTTGATTTACCTACCCCTTGGCCCTATGTGCTATATTTTTTTATCTTCATCTAGTGTATACCAAATACCCCAAACTATTTTACTAGTTTTCTAGATGCTTTATCCCCTAGACTCTTTTGTCCATCCTATATGTTAGTTTCAATGTTAGTGTCCAACCTTGATGCAATTGTCCAGTCTTATATTTTTATCTATTTTCATATCTTTCACTTTATGACCATTTTTTTGGGCCACTTTTCCCATCTTATTTTTGGATTTTCATGTGTCACTATGTTATAATTCAAATTCATAATGTTCTTATATATATAAAAGTTATGGTCAAATTAATACACCTTCCAATTTGATAAGGAAACTCTATTATAAGAAAGTAATATCTATTTCAAGATATCAAATTGCATTACAACACTATTTTAAATATCTAAATCATTAAAAATGTCAAATATACTATTGCATAACTTATGCCAAGTGTTAATAGGAGAAATCTCATATAGCAATACTATTACAATTTCATACACATGTATAGGAGGGAGAGCTACATTTGAGTTTGAGGCCCTCTTAGGAATATTGGCTATGTAGGCATCATTTACCAATAATAGGGTTACTAGGTCTAGCTTGACTCATGTTACTAACCCATTTTTACCAAGTTATAATAAGTACAATGTAAACTAACTAGGGTCTCTTATTATTTAGATCTGGCACATAAGAAAACATAAGTTGAGACACATAATGATTACAAAGGGGGCAGTGTACATCTGGTGTGAATTTTAGGTCACTCCTACATATATCTCTCCCTTGACACTATTTTTGGATACAAACATAAATGTTTACTTACTATCCCAAATTGATGCAACTATACGAAATTAAAAAATAGTCAAAATATAGAATTAGAAAAATCTATATCTCTAACACATCCTTGTGATGACTCTTGACCACTACCACGATCTATAAAATAACATTAAATATGATATGATCTCTTTTTCCCTTAGTTTCTTTATACTTACTATATTTATTTCATATGTTAAATTTAGGAAATATGTATTATTGAATGTATTTTAGTGTAAATTTAAATATTGCCATTCCTTTCAAATATATTTATTTCCTTGGGAATTATCTTGTAAAACTACAAAAGCACATAAAACACCACCTTACAATTGTATAATCTAGTGTTTCTATAATTATCAAGGAATCCTCTATTTTATTAGTCACTAAACATTTATAGATTTATAAAATAGTAGATCTCATATTAACTAGAAGTTATTCTAAAAACCATGATGTTTTCATCACTAACAAAAACACAGAAAACACCATCTTACAAATGTATAATCTAGTTTTTCTATAACTATAATATAATCTTATAATTTATTAATCATTAAACATTTATAGAGTTATAAAATAATAAATATTGTACCAACTAAGATTTATTCTAAAAACCATTAGTGTTTTCATCACTGAGAATTATTTATTTTTCTAAAGCATCATTCCTAGGATTTATTCAACATTATTACAAACTCAAGTAGACACCAAATTATATTGTTAGGCAACACATATTAATTAGCCTTACATACTACATGGTTAATAAGGTGGGTAATTATGCTTAGCACACAAGGGAGATATCACTAATTTTTATTCATTATTTCTCACACTCCCTAATCTTCCTACATATCAGATTAATAACATATGCATAATTATAATTAAATTTGATTATAGTTCACTTGTTTACAAGCACAAGTGTTAGTATTTTTTTGGAAGTAAATCAGCCTTCACCATATAACTTGGAAATTTTCTCTCTCATAGTTACTCCCATGGGTAATGTTTCATACTCTAATTGGTCCACACATATTTATTCTTCACCGTTGTAGAGAAAGCCCACGTATAAGACATATAAACAAAAATTGGATGACCCAACACTTAAAGAGAGGGGATTGATTAGAATACTAAGTCCAAGTAAGCAAAACAAGGTATAGGTATGAATTATACTAAATTTATTAAACACTTGCCAAAGGAAACTAACATTTTACGCCAAGGCATTTCATATTATTTAAGTCAATATAAAATAATAGCATGATTATATTAATTATTAAAATTGATCAATAAATATATTTTTTGATTCCATCTCACTTCTTATACTATTTATATAATAAATAAGTCACCCACATATTTTGTTAATGAAATAATGATTAAGTAGACATAAAAGTAAATAATTACTCCGAACAACATTTGTCACTCCATTTTTAGGTTGATGAAATGCATACAAAATTCAATTAATTCACAAAGTGGTTTTTTTATAAGGGTGAATGGGGATTTTGATAGGGATGCAAAAATTGGTATAACTCAGGAAAGAAAAAAATTGAAATCTTAGATAATATATATATATATATATACATATATATATATATACATATATATATATATATATATATACACATATATATATATATACATATATATATATATATATATATATATATATATATATATATATATATATACACTTAACAATAGAATGAAAAAAAAATTAGAAACTATCAATAAACCATCAACACAACAACCCCCAACCTACAATAAGGAAGAAATAAGATAAACTAGTATACCATAGTCTTTTATTATTTTTACTTTTCTTACCCTTTGGCCTCCTTTCAAGTTATACTTGAATTCCTTGGCCAATTTGACCTATTGAGACCTATTTTCTTTCCTTTTCTCAAGATTATAATCTTATATATATATATATATATATATATATATATATATATATATATATATATATATATATATATATATATATAATTTTGAGAAAAACTTACTTATTCATAAGATCTTCTAGGTCTATTTTCCACCTCTTTGATTATTTATTTAGCTCTAGAATTTATCAACTTAAGTCAACCAAATTTTATATCCTCATCCACATTAGCTTTCTTCTTGAAACTTCTAGTATTTATAGATCTAAATTTCTATTCTAAACTAGGATTTTTAACTTCATGATTTTGAAATGAGCATGGGACCATATCTAAATCTGTCAAGGTTTCTTCCTCCTTTGATTCTAATTCTACTTCTTCCAACTCACCTTTTATAGAAAAATTTCCCTTTTCCAAAACTTTTATTTATGGTTTGATCTATTTTATAAGATATAAAAAATATAATTTTAAAAATATAATTTTTTATATGGGAATATGTTATAAAATAATATGGCATTTATAGACAAAATTTACAAGTTATAAAATACACTACCAGATTAATCATGAAAACTATTTGGAAATATAACCATTTTTATTTGCAATTATCATTAGTAAAATTATTTTACCATTGAATTAGTAATTCTAAGACATTTAAATTCCCAATTTAGTAAATTTTATTAATGGGTATTTATTTAACTCAAGTTGTAGATTGATTTTGTTTGCATAATTTTAAAAAAAAAATAACATTTATATAATTTAATTGATACTATAAATAATATTTGGATAAGTACTCAATTTTGTAGGCTAAAGAAAGAGTAATAAAATAATGAAATGTCTAACTTCTTAATTAGTAACATGTTTAAATCTCTCACACTTTAGTGAGTTTTAGCATTTATGTGAAATGCATTTTCATAATAAACAAGGGTTTATATAAAAACAAATAATTTAAATTCAATGTCTTGATTTAATTATGTGAATTTATTTTAATTTATCAAAAAATAAGGGAACAATAATTGTTAGTATATTTATTCCTTACTATGACCAAATTTCCATATAGCTCTTATTTGAGTATAAGGTTATCTTCTATATTTTGCCTTTAATACTAATTATATAGAGAGATAAATTATAAACATCCGTTATCCATTTCAATATACTTAAATACTTTTGGGCTTAACTCAAGTGTGATTAATTCATCTTAAAATGAGGTCCATGGTTAGTTATTAAAAAAATGACATCATTTTCTACATTTTCTTTGGTAATTATCATAATGTAAGGGGACCCACTTAGCACATAATCACTATAAACATTAACACCATATAGGTAATTTTAATACTGTATATGTACAAAAAAATTTCAAAAGTAAGGTAAATCAACATAAAATGGTATTACAATCATTACTTTTTATTTTTATACCAGGGCTCAAATGGTAATTTAAAATAAATTGGTATTGGTCTACAAAACTAACTAAAAAGAGAGAATTGAATTCTTATGGAGTTGAAATGGGAACTTAAATAGTATCTATAATAAATAAATTATAAAATCCCAAATAAAAAGTGAATATCTCCCAAGTGTGTAGCAAGAGATCATATACACTTGGAGAGAGAGAGAGAGAGAGAGAGAGAGAGAGAGAGAGAGAGAGAGAGAGAGAGAGAGAGAGAGAGAGAGAGAGAGAGAGAGAGAGAGAGAGAGAGAGAGAGAGAGAGAGAGAGAGATTGAAACTCAAAATATTAAGTAAATGATTAGATGTATTAAAATCATACTAAAGGTAAATAAGGTAACAAAAGTATATTATGAGAAAAATGTCATAATATTTATGAATTAAATCCCATGTTATTCCTTGTGAGGAATTAATACATTTATTGAAGGTGGATAGTATCCCCCAATATGTATCATCAGAAAATGGATCATCATCTTTGAGATAATCTTTGCTTAATTCTATAGTAAATGCACATGGGAATATCTCAAGTGCATTTTATAACTATGACTATGTTGGTTATTAAAGGTGGGAAATAAATATATTTGTTGAAAGGTTTAATCTTAGCATTGGTGTGGACCATACGTAGACTATTTGTGTAGGACTAAAAATCAAACATTCATCAAAAAACTTAAAAGAGTTAAGAATACAATTTCAAACCCTAGGGGTGTCTACATGAGAAACATTTACATTTATAAACTCTTTAGCTTTGTGTATCATTTCATAAGGTAAATTTGAAAGAAAATTTTATTTGAAATATTTATAAATGTGTTCATTGAAGTTTTTATCATTTATAATTTTTATATTCTATAGTTTACCATCTAAGAGAGTTAATACTCTCATATATTTCACTAATATAAACCATGATGACATTGAGGAAATTAACACACCAGAAAATTTGCATTGGTCAAATCCACACTGTTAAATCTCTCTCTATTATTTTGAATACAGCCTATGTAGGATTATAGAACCTATTTTTTGGTCACTAGTTCACATCTTATTTATTGATCTTCACATACCTAAATGTTATTTAATTTTTTAGAATAATGTGATGAATTTATAATTCATTCTCTTTGACCTATCTTAGCACTAAAAAAGGGGCTTATGGAATTGTAAAAACATTGAATCAAAGTTGAAAATTATGTATCCCACATGCTAGAATAAAATATGCACATAGTACTGATTAATTATAAATGGAATAGATTGAGAAATGGTTTTGAACCTCCTCTTCCTTATAAGTGATGATGTAACTACATCCAAGATAAAACCTTCATTTGGATCAGGTGATAAAGATATACCAAGATAAGCATATTCTTTGTAAGTGTGTAAGATATAGCTCAATTAAGTTGAAATTTAATTAGGAAGAATAATCTTATTATTTTTTTACTTTGATCTAGGTCTATACTTTTATATTTAATTATAATAATCCCTTGTTTCTCCTAAATTATTTGGTATGAATTTATATATATTAAGTTTTAGGATAATATGGGGAATGTTATCTTAATTTCTAAATGACAAGAGGTGAGATCAAAGGTTAATATCTATGGAAATGGGATAAGTAATGACAAAGGCAAAGGGAGTAGACCCACATAAGGCATGAATTTGCCCATAATGGAATCGCTTAGGGTGAAAAAGTAACTTTAGATAGACATAGGATCCAATATAAATGATAAGCATGAAAATAGATGAATTTTAGTCCAAGGATGAAAATGAATATATTTTGATAGGTGTTTATATGTTATTTTAAGGATCAAGGGTTAAATGGATACTAATGTGGCTAGATAAGTTACAAAAATACACAAATATACACAAGCATGTCAAATATGGTAAGTTAGGGATAATACAATGGATTAAAATGATCTTATTCTAGATTTAGGTGTTAACATAAAGGAAATGAAACATTATTTATTTTTGATTAAGGAAAGTGTGGATGAATCAACTACTCATTAACAATGAAATGTATACCTATTTGCCAAAGAGCATAATAGATTATTACTCACTAAAATCATTAAATTACAAAAAATACTCATGTCATGTCTTGGAAAATAATGGGTCATCTTAATTACATATGTAAATGTGTGGAATTATTATTAAATCATTATAAAACCCTTACAAAGGGCATAAATCAAAAAAACATTTAATTGTAGATAATAATACCCAATTGAGGTTAAAATTTCAAGACTATAAAATATTTTTTAATTGATTTCATAGTAGGAATATAGATACATCACTACAATATTATAAGGAAAATACATAATTTCAAAAATTATTTCACTTAGAAAAAAATCAGTAGCAAAAACATTTCACAGTTTGAAACTGGAATGATTTAGGAAGTGGTTATATAGTTATAAATATCAATAATGCTAGACACAATCTCAATAAATAATTTACACCTTTGTGATTCTCTTATAAATACAAGCACAACAAAAAAAATAGTGAAAAATACCACTCTAGGAAAAATATATTTTATGTCAAAGATAAAATGTAGAATTCTATGCAAACTAGAGAGGGATCACGCTCAATGATAAAACAAAACTTTTTTATTTTTTGAAGTATAAGAAGTTTAAAAACTAATATATATATATATATATATATATATATATATATATATATATATTAGAAAAATTATTCTCTAGTTACTTTTGTTGTGTTTTCAGTAATATGGGATTGGTGTGACACTTGGGATGTATCTCAAGTTATTTTTAGAAATAGGGTTAAGATAATAATAATATAAGTTATAGGTATTATAGGGGTACATGTAAATGAAAAATAGGATTGGGGTTGGATCTAGGGTTATAAAGATGACTAATGTCAAGCTAGTGAGCTCAAGGTAATCAACGTAGTTAAGTTTACTTTGAGCATCCAAATAATTTATGATGGGTTGGTAAAGAAAGTGTTTTACAATATCATCATTTTTCAAGGGGATTAGGCCTAGAAAATATTAATAGGACTTATGTGTTTGAATAAGTCTATGATAAATTTAAATCGACATGTTGTGATAGTGGTGGGGAAGTGATATGTAGTGCATGGGTGACATATAATAGAAAATACATGATGAAGAATTAAGTGTATGATCAATGTAATCAAGGAGAGAGGTTGTGTAGGTGGTAATGATTGATAGAAATGGAAGGTAAGATGATATTTAAGGTTGGATAAATAACTCCACTTGTAAAAGGGAAATTTTATAAGATGGGGGTGATAATAGATCATTATAGATACTAAAAGATGGTCTTAAGTACTTTCAAATGGTAAGTTTGACATAAATTTACTACATGTGAATTGATTACCAAAATAATTTCTTAATTTGAAATATTCTCACACTTACATGTTATATTATGAGTTTACCCTTATATTATTTTTTTATACACCTAAAAGAACCTCATTATCTATATCAATATTTCAAAATATCCTTCATAAACATCTCCAAACTCTCAGATTAATCCTCATGTACAAAAGCTAGTTTCAATGTTTATGTTTATTATTGCTTATAAATAATGAACTACATTGGTTAAAACCATCTTGATCTGAACAATGATTTTTTTATAAATTCAAACCCATCTTTTGGGTCCCCTCATAATCCTACCTTGTCGATATTGTGATGAATTATTCAAATGGATCCATATATATACAAATCAAGTTATCATTTTGTTGGGACAAACATACCCCCATTTTTTTGAATTGGGATCTATGAGAGATCCTTAGAATAAATCATGGAAATATTATCATGCCAAGTTTTTTTATAGAATTTTAACATCATCCACTTTCTCAATAAATAAGCATATATGGTCTTGATTTACTTTATCTAAACTAAACTTGATAATGAAGTTAATTTGAGCATGAGTTCCATATTCTATGTCATATATTCCTGAGGAGTTTGCATTATAAAACCTTAACAAACCCTTAGTTCAAATTTGACTAAAGGCGGGAACCCAAATTGGTTGGAATCATTTTTATGGACTTAAATTAAAAAATACATGTCTTAGGATTAGTCATGTTTCTTAAGATGACTTGACTCCCTTTGATTATTTCCCCCTTCTTTAAAGTTCTTTATGGCCTAACTAAATGTCATTATGTACAGTTATTTCATATTCCCCAACTTAGCCTAATATTTTAATCCTAAGACCCCAATGCATTCATTAATACCATCGTGACCTTAGTCTTAACACCTTAAGCCTAATTTTTTATTACATCCATGGTTCTAACACATAAATCCCTTAGGCTTTGAAATATCATATAGTTTTTACTATATCATGACATTTAATTAGATAAAGTGAAGATAATCAATAACTTTAGCTTAAATAGCCTACATCTTAGATAATCTAATAATCCATCCTTGCTTATAAGGACTCGATCAAACAGAGTGAAGCATAGTTAAAAATTCAAAAGTATTCAAGAAGCCAAAAATATGGACACATGACACCATTACATTTGAGGATTAAAAGGTTGAGGGACCCACTTTTACATGACATCCAATCAAAACCAATTATCCATATTATGATCAATGGTTATTGCTTTAACATTCCATTTGATCCAATGAAGGGAATTAATGCCAAGACCCTAGGAAGCCCCAAAGAAGTGCCAAATGGCATCCTCACATTTGAACCTAAAGATTTTAATGAATTTAAAATTGACATTTGTGTTACCATCATTTGAACATCTGAATGGACTAATTTGATGCCTGCATGACGTCAACTTTAAGTTCATTATAACAAAATTTTCACTAGTTTAAACTTGGCGTACATTCTATCGTTAACTGATGCCTGTGAAGGTGTATTTGATGCCCATGAGACCATTAGTTTTAAACCAGTGAAAATTTATTTCTAAGTGTTAAAATGACATCCCTAAATGTTTTTTTGTCTCACCAAGCTGAGAAAAATGTTCAAAATATGCCTAAAATAGAAAACCTTGATCGGTAGAACATAAATATATGCAAGAAATATACTTAGCCTAAGTCTATGCTATATGGATCCATATGAAATTTTGCATAATGGACCTTAAATCAAAGAATTATCCTATGTTAAATTCATTTCATGTTAAACCTATTTTGAACATGTTTTATGATGCATGACATAAATATTTTAGCCTAATGTATTTCATTGTGTTTACTAAACATAATGCATTTATTAACCTAGAATGTTTATACCTTTAAACCCTTTCAAATCATAACTTAGAATTAAATCCCTTAGCTTAAGGTTTGTCCCATGTTTAATAAATGTGAAGAAAACCTTAGCCTAAGGGATGTAAGCCTAAGTCTTAACTTTTAAGAGTGAACTAACTTAATGTTTGAGCATGTTTGTAGATTAATGATCAATGCTTTATCACTGGATTTGATCTAATAACATGAAGGTTCCCATATAATTTTCAACAAAACCTTGAGAACCCATGGACCTATCGTGTGGCCAATAATTATTTGAAAAGGAACTAACATAAGATTTGGAACATGGGGAAGATGCGTGAACATGCCATGTGTCACAATTGCATGGATTAAAGATTAGGAACTAATTAAGAGATAAGATCCCAGATTATGATCAATGACTCATGCTAATCTAGGACTTTGATCTTATGGAGAAAAAGGAAGGAGGTATTTTTAAATACCAATGGCTAGGTTTAAATGGCATTTATGAAAAATGCCATGAAAGATCTAGACCACTGCCACATAAGCTCCACATAAGTAAGAAAAGACAAATTGAAGATCTTGTGGGCTTAAAAACATAAAGATATAAAGACAAAGGTCTAAATAAAATATAGAACACAAATAATCCAAAGCCTATATATCTTCTACCATTAAAGATATAAACCCTAAACCCTACATAAAGGCAACCCAAATAGATCCAATTTGATGTAATTCAATCAAGAGATAGATAAATTATATTTCTAAGAATGAGTGAGATTTCACAAGGATTGTCTATAATCTAGGATGAATAATTACCAAGAAATAGAGACCATGAAAGCTGGCAGATAGCAATTGAAGGAAGAGGTAAAGATTTATTTGATGACTGATAGTGAGGGCCAGGTGTTCAAGGATACATAATTGAATCTTATAATGTTAAGCATCCATGGCATCAAGAATTGGTCTAAGATTTT
Source organism: Torreya grandis (assembly GCA_037957365.1). Taxonomy (NCBI): domain Eukaryota; kingdom Viridiplantae; phylum Streptophyta; class Pinopsida; order Cupressales; family Taxaceae; genus Torreya; species Torreya grandis. Next base: position 2,003,485 of record JARHVA010000941.1, read on the forward strand.
CTTCATGCTAGAATTATATTCCATCTCAAGGGAAGAGAAGAGAAATGCCACCACTAATAGATGATACATTGAGCTGGTTACAATCAAGATGGATAACTTTCACCATGATACAATAAAAAAAGGTAATGCACTACATTTATGTCCTTACACCCATTTTTATTTATTGCATAATTAATGGTGAATGAATTATTAGGGAGAGGAACTTAAAAGAGGTGGCATACATTTCCCCTATTGCTTTTGAAAAGTAATACAATCTCCATCTTCCTCATGTGGACCATCCTAAAATGAGAGAATGGACCAATATCCATGACTTGGACTTCATCTTAAGACCCTAGCTCCATCAGGGCCTCACATCTTTAAAACCCCTGATGGAAAAATCCCTATCATTCAGTTTAGAGAGGGAATTAGGGTGATTATGACCTTGTTGATTAGTTATTTTGGTGCCCCTTCAATCACTTATGTAAATATGGTTTGTGTATCATATGTACACTTCTTACTATAAAAAAAACTTACCCCTATAATTAGATATTTTATCAGTTTCTTCCTAGCCAAGTAATTCATCACCATCAAGAGGAAGACCTCTAAATAATTCTATGTGATGTCATACCTCCTTAATTACCTTCTCAATTCAATCACCTTCCTTGGCATTAAGAATTGGTCCCCAGAGGGTAGGACAACCATTTTACACCACTACTCCAAGTTGTACATCTTCAAGTACAAAAATCACATGCAGTTTATCTATGACTATGTTTTCCCAAAGATAGTTGAAACCATCAGAGGGTTTTTCATTCCTAGGCTCCACCCCTCATCAAAAAGTGTGTCAAAATGATTGGGTACATATGGTATTATCTTTATTACATAATCATTAGGATAGAAGGAATCATGTTACAACCCTATGGTCTACCAATGTATGTGTTGAATAACCTTGTTGAGCAAGAGATTTCCTCCCAACTCATCCTTGGCATTAACAAGGCTTGTAAATAAAAGTGTAAGGGTCTACTTCACCCTTTCCCCTTGGAAATTGTGAAAACCCTAATTAAATAATTTAATTAGATGGACAATATGGTCACAAATAGGAATTCATTTGGCTTCTAGTTAGATGAACTCAAAATGTGAGATGCAAGGAACAAGCTGGGGGATCATCTAAAGGATAAGAAGCTCAAGATTGAGTATGTACACCAACTAGGTGTCTATGACACCATATACATTAGAGCTAATAACTATAGGGATGAATTGGTGAGAGTCTAGGGTCACAACATCAAGCTAGAGCACATATTGGTTATAGATAACAAGCTATCTAGGGAAACATGAAAAATGCACCCCTTGTAGTATCATTGACTAATTGGGCCATCTATAAAAAATCAAGAGCAACCTTAGGTAGAGAAACCATAGTATTCCTAATAGTATGTTGAGTCAACTTAGGATGATTAAGGAAAAGGAAAGGAGAAGGTTGGAGAAGTAATATTAGAAGAAAGACCTAGAGAAAGACCCTTACCTTCAAATAGGTAGCAGAGACCACCCTCTCCAATTTAGAACATTGACATGATAGTCTTGGAGCCAAAAGAGACCCTTGAGGGTGCTCTTATATAATTTGTATATTCTTATGGCTTAGGAGGGGAAGATGATATTTCAATGTAGCCCAAGGAAGATACAGGGAAATAACTTGTTTTAGTAGCCTCCCATGAGAAGAGGAAGGTTGAATTAGACTTAGTTCTAGTAGAACCAAAGAAGAAACCTAGATTGACCTTCACTCATCCCACTAGTGAAGTCAATATCTTTAATGATAATTTCCAATCCATGGACTAGTCATTCTTGATAGGTTCATCTATGGGAAATTTTAAAATCTTCCATCTCTCTCCCACTCATGAGCCATAACAAAGGTTAGTGTGGATGTACATAATGATGTAAAGCCCTAGATAAAATATATATTGAAGGAATAGGAAGAGATAATAATCATGATCTCCCAAGGCTTAGGAAGTAAGAAGATGGATGCTCTAAGATCATCTACTAGCTCAGGAGTGGAGTTCCCAAAACTTCCCCAGTTCAAAGAACGAATTACCATAGTTCATTTCAATCCTGAGATAGCAGGTTTAGAAAGGATAAAAAATAGGATGACCATGGTTTTTATAGCATAAATAAACTTTAACAAGGTGGAACCTTTTATATGTTTTACCCCTATTATAGGACAACAAATTGGTGAAGTCATAATACATAAAGAATATGTGGGAAGCTTGATAGAAACTCATTACAAAAAGCCAATTTTAGAGTCCAAGGTCTAAAATTAAGGATCCATAACTTGGAAAGGGAGAAGGAGAACTTGAAAACCCATAAAATCCTATTGGTACTAGATTCCATGATCAAGATGCTTGACGAGTCATTCTATGACATGTTTGAAGCATTAAAGTCAATGAAGATGAGGCCGAGTGTACTAGAAGACCAAGATACATTAGGCAAATACTTGGCCACCCAATTTTATGCCTCAAAGGACAAGATTTCATAGCTCCTCAACATTTAATTAAAGAAGTATATCCTAAAATTTAGAACCATAAATATGGGACACCTAGGCACAATCTTGGGGAGGAACAATGTGACAATTCCCATTGGTGCTATAAGGAGGGCCTTCTTCAAAATTTTGGTGATCTTAGTTTGATTTACTTAAATATCACTATATATTTGTGTTCTAAGTAAATTGTTTTCTTAAAATGTATAAATATCATTAACCTTTGGTGTTTTTAGTGCATCTTTGTGCTTCTTTTGATGTTCTTTGAGAATTGGCACTTATCTCTGATAAATTTGGCTTAACTTTGAAAATATATAGTATATGAGGTTATAACAATTTATTTTGATCAAAGGTGGTTATATCTTTCATATATCTGAGCTCATTTAGTCTTAGACTTGAAAAGATAGACCATATTCACATAATTGATTGCATCTTTGAGGAAATTCAGTCAAAAGTTAATGTCCTTTGCAATTATTCATCCCATATTTACAAAATAATCTCAATGTATAGGTATAACTCCTATTCATTATAGAAGTTAACTTGGCACATCGTATCTTAGGAAGGATCTTTGAATTTCAATCTAGAATTACTTAAGATTTAAGATCACACTCATTAACCAGAAAACCCTTGCTGGAGCTCAGAGTACAAAGAAAAGTTAGGCATGATAAAGGTACACATAGAATATCTAAATCTATTACAACTTCATGAACTCAAGGTTCCTATGCCTTTAACCATTACCCAAGTATGGCATGGTTAGGGGATTCCTTGATTAATGTGTTAGGGGTGGCTTATGATCTTCTAAGAAACCTCAAGAAATATCTATCTACATTTATTTTAAGAGGTGTAGTGACTACTAAGGAACATATAAAATATTTGAAGGTTGATTTAAGATTTCTTAATGTTGTACATGAAGATATGGCATGTAGTTTGTTTCCATTTACTTTTAAAGATGTCACTTATGAATGGTTCTTAAATTTTATTGACAACTATATCAAAAGTTGGAATGATTTTAACAATGTCTTTATTGATTAATTTGGTAAAAATATTAGTGCTTGTGTTATTTACCAGTAGTTTAATACTATTAGAAGGGATGCCAGTGAGCCCATTAGGTCCTTCAATGCTAGATTTCAAAATATGTATAGTAGGACCACGGAGACCTATAAGCCCAATGATGTCCTAGCCTTATAAATCTATAAATACATACTAGATCCTATGACCTCTATAGTCCTAAAGAGGTTTATCCTAGTTATAGTTTGACTAGCCCAAGCCTATATTGAGTTAGTGATCATTAATAATCAAATACAGCCCCAAGGGCAAATGGATTATTAAATCCTAAATGTGAACCCACACTTCCCTATGATGAACTTGTTCCCCAATAATAACCAAAATCTCCTAGCCTTAAACCAACTCCAAAATCTCACCCAGTTGCCATTAAGTCATGCAACTCCCAACCAAAACTTGGGATTCTTAACTCATCCCACTAGTGGCTACAACCCAAGTGATCAAAGGGATTTTGTACCATATAATAATAATAACCAAGTACATAATTTTAAAACTCCAAAAAATGATAATGAGTCCATCTTGAAAATGGTTCAAAAATTAAGCACTAATCTCCTTTAGTTGCAAAAACAAGTGGGCAATACTGGATAACACTATGGTAGGAATTTATAATTTCAAAGGTTTAATAGGCAAAATAAAATATTTTATAATGATATTTTTCATAATAATAAGGACAATTAGCCTTATTTTAGTAATAAGAAAATGGACATTAATCTTACTGATATTGCATTGCCTAACTATTATAGGGTACATTGCATAACCAAGCATGGATAAATTGACTATATAGAATTTTGTAAATACTTTGAGGCCTTCCAAGAAGAGATAGACACATTTTAATTAGTCCTTAGTAAATAAATGTGTTTAATAACCTCTAGAGCTAAGCCATCTGATCAGGCCTTCATGGTGGACATCTTTGAATTCACCTTTCAAGAGGAAAATGAACTTGATGAGGTCCCTAAGGAGATCCAAGCCTCTCAATAGTTCCTAAAGAAGACCTATCACTTGAGGAATAGAGAATAGAGGAAGCCACTAACTACCTAAACATCTCTAAAAAACTTTGGAACTCCTCCTCACACCTTTTTAAGCAACAATCCAAAGCCACCAAAAGGGAGTACTCCTAAACCCAATGTTGATATTCCTAGTCCTTCTAGTAAAACTGGTTATAACATAGTTGAGTACATGAAGAAGATAAAGGTTAATATAACATTTCATTAACTCATATATATTATAGAGTAAAGGGATCTCTTGTTATAATCCTTATTATCAAATCACATTCCCTTCAAAACTAATCATGCCAACGTAACAGTCCATAAAACCAAAGCTGAGCCTCCTCCTTTCTTGCTCACTATCAAGATGTTTGGTAAGAACTTGCATAATTGATTATTATATTTAGGATCATTTGATAATATCATACCTACAAGAATTAGCAAAAAAATTGGTTTAACACCTATAAAGTCTGATAGAGTTATCATCCAATTAGACAAATCTAGGGTCCAAGTTGTAGGAGAATTATTAAATGTTCACATGCAACTAGTTTCTGAACCTAGGGTGGAATAATTCATTAATATTTAGGTGGTTTAAATATATGATGTTTATGGAATATTATTTAATAGGAAATGGATTGAGTCTTTGAGTGGTTACATGTGTGTAGATTGTTCAAATGTGTGGTTACCTTGGAAAAGTGTCCCCAATTAGATTAGAGTTGAGAGAGAACTAAGAATGAATCATATGATAAATGAATACAATGTTCTGAATGAGATATTCAACATAATAGACTCAGACTTGGGGTTTTTCACTCTAGATGATAACAAGGTATGTGATACCAAGGATGCTTATGTTATTCCTAGATTATGAAAATTGCACTTTAATCATGCTAGGTGTAATGTTGGATTAGGTGTTGGTATTGTTTTGACTGACCCCAATAAAAAAAGGTGCCATGATTCTTATATAATATAATTCCCTTATAGTAGATATATTTTTGAGTATGAAGCCCTTATCCTTCACTTACAATTCACTATAAAAAATAAGGTCAAAGAACTGCTAGTTTATGGGGACTCAAACCTAGTGGTTAACCAGGTTAGAAGCAACACCAATGTAAAATTTTATATTTGAAAAGCTATAAATTCTAATTTTGGGGTTTGATTGAATCCATTTATTCATTTGGCATCACTTCCATCCCAAGGGAATAAAATAAAATAGCTGATCAATTGGCATCTACTGCAACTAACCTCATGCCCAATCACGATTCCCCTAATTTTAGCATTAAAATTATACCTTCTCCTTTAGTACTAGACAATATCAAACACTTCCAATTATTCAATGTTGATTAGTAGATATTGGATTTCATGACTAATTCTAAAGTATTTTATGCTCATATCATTGATGAAGTTGATGGAAGTACATCTAGGGAAGATAAATTTAATGGTAAAGTTCGTCAACTGAGTGATAACGAAATCCCAAAGGGAATTATTACTTTAGAGAGACTATTTTTTAAGGATAAATTTGTTAAGGATTTTAAGGATCTTAAGATAAATGGGAAGGACTATAATGCTATTGATTTAGGCCTTCAAGATCAGCCGTGGCTTGTAAATGTTGGGAAGGCCTGCATAAACATTGAAAAAAAGAAGGCTAAAGAGCTTATTGCTCAATAAAAGGATGTCATAGCATGGTCTTATGATGACCTAAAAATATTTTGTCGAAGGGTAATCACACATACTATACCCATTAAAGAGAGTTTAAAACCCTTCAGATAGAAATAAAGTCCTGTGAACTTGGTCCTAGAACCCATGATACTAGGATAGTCATTACCATCAGGCCCTCTACCCAAGTGGCCAATTTGGTACCAGTCAAGAAGAAGAATGGTAAGATTAGGATTTGTAAAGACTTCAAAAATTTGAATAAAGCATCAGAGAAGGACAACTATCCCCTTTTTTCCCTAGACCAACTAATTTCAGTTGTTCTAGGATTAGCTATGATGTCCTTTCTTGATGGATTTTCAAGTTATAACCAAGTATTGGTTGATAGAGAGGACAAGATGAAGAAAACCTTCATAATAAAATGGGGAAGCTTCACCTACAAAATAATGACATTTAGACTCATCAATGTAGGAGCCACTTTCCAAAGAACTATGTACCATGCCTTCTAAGGCCTAATTGTTAAGTGCATTATTATATACATGGATGATCTAATAGGTTTTTCTAAAATAAGGAAGATCACTACATGTATTTACAATAAGTTTTTGAAAGATGTATAAGGTATGACATCTCTTTGAACCCTAATAAGAGTATATTTTGTGTGATTTAAGGGAAATTATTATGTCATGTTATAACTAAGGATGGGATCTCTATAAATCCTAAAAGAGTGGAGGCCATATCTAGAATAGAACCTCCAAATAGTAAAAAAAAGCTAAAGTCATTTTTAGGTAAGATTAGTTTTGTAAGAAATTCCATTTCTAGTTTTGTATAAATAGTCAAACCACTGGATGACATGCTAAAGAAGGATGCCAAGGTCACATGGAATGAAGATTCCAAAAAAAACATTCAATGACATCAAGGAATCCATTAATCAAGCTCTAGTCCTTATAAGTCATTATTTTTCAAGGGACTTCTACCTCCATTCCTTTACATTTGACCACACTATGGCTTCAGTTTTAACTTATAAAATTGAAGGGTGTGACCACCCAATAGATTTTATGAGTACCAATTTTAAGAATTCTAAGTTAAATTATTCATTAATTGATAAAATAATCATATGTATTAGTCAAAGTAGTTAATAAATTCATGCATTAAATCCTTAGAAATAAGGTGCATGCCATCTTATCATACCCTACCACCAAATTTATGTTAAGTCAAAATCAATTAGGGGAAGGTAGAGGTAAAGGGATGTCAATATTATAGGAATATGACCTAGAGATGAAAATGGCAAAGTTGGTAAGGTTCCAAGTTTTGATTCAGATGATTTCTAATAATAGCCCTAGACTAAGTATTAAAAAGGTGGATCAACAAAACTTTGAAGATAGTGAGTGGTATGAGTGAATCATACATTTGTTAATAAATGGATTATCTTGTAGGTTTATCTAGGGAGTAAAATAGGGCCTTGAGGATAAAGTTAGGCCACTACTTGATCAAGAATGGAATCCTGTATAGAAAAAACTTTGAAGGAATCTACTTGAGATGTGTCTCATATGAAGAAGCCACCTAAATCATGAGCACCTTTCATGAAAAGCTATGCAGTGGGCATCCATCTGGTAAAACCATAGCCCATAAAATTCTTAGGTCTTGTTATTATTGGGTAAATATTTTTAAAGATGCTCACAAACAAATGAGGTAATGTAATTCATTCCAAATTTTTAACACCAAGGAGATAAAAGTAGTAATGCCTCTATAGCCAATCATGATTGAAAAACCCTTTGCTTAATGGGGGTTAGACTTTATTGGCATAATCAACCCTAACTCATGTAAGGGTCACAAATATGTCCTTACCACCACATACTATTGTACAAGGTGGATTGAAGCTGTAACCACTAAGCAATGTAGAATTGAGGAAGTGATCAACCTTTTAGAAGAAAACATTTATACCAAGTTTGGGGACCCAGTATCTCTAGTATGTGATGATGGATCTACCTTCATATCCATAGAGATGACTGAATAGGCTTATGATAATGGAATCACTCTCAATTTTATATCCAACCATTATCCCTAAGAGAATGGATTCTCTAAGTTAACAAATAAGAACCTAATGAAGGCAATCAAGAAGTCTGTTAAAGACAAACCTAGAACTTGGCACAAGTTCCCTAATTTTTTACTTTGGGATGATAGGATAAATATCAAGCAAGACTTAATAGCCTCACCATTATTATTGGTATATGGACAAGATCCCATCCTTCTAATCACTCTTAAGTTACCCATATATAGATTCATGTAAGAATACATTGAGGAGGGCCAAGAGCTAGCTATTTCTAGATTGTTGGATATAATTTAGATGGAAGATGCAAGGGAGAAAACCTTTTTTGAATTTATCAGACATCAAACCACAGTCAATATATGGTTTGATAAAAGATCAAAAATCAATGTGTTCAAATAAGGAGACTTGGTTCTTCTTTGGTACAAAGCATCTATGTCTAAGGGTAAACATGGAAAATTCACACCCTTATGGATTAGTCCATATATAATTGTAGAAACATTCATCAACAACACTTTTAATCTCAAGGAATTACAAGGATGAAATTTTACACTACTCACCAATGGGTAGTATCTTAAGCACTATTTATTTATTGTTCCTCTTAGGGTCTTCATGGAGTAAACTGTAAGATGTTTAGATTAGTGTAGATAAGCTAGTTAGTTTCCTTTTAGTTCTTTCTTTCTTGTCCCTTATTTGTACATAAGCATGCACATATTTATTTATTTTTCCTTTATTTTTTCATTTTTCTGTGGTATGTTTCCTTTATGTTGCTTGGTTACTTGATCCCAATAAGTTCATAGGGACAATCTTGAACTCAGAAGTTATAAAGTTTGTTTAAAATATGACCCCCAATTTAGGAATGAAGGTATGAATCCAATACATGGAATAACCATGGCTCTAAAATATAAAGCATGATGTTTAATCTTATAGAAACTAATAAATACCAATAGAAAGTCTAATCATTTCATTAGACCTTACCCATTATCTCAACCTTAAACTGGTTTTAATAAGACTTACACTTGGGGAATGGAGACTCAAATTATCATGGTATACCCCAAGCTAGCACTTAATTAACACCCTTACCTAGGATAAGAGTTTCAACTATAGATGATTTTCTATAGATCAAATACTTGAACAAATCCTAAAACCTAGCTATCATGGTTCCCAACCTTGCTAAAAGCATAAAGACCTAAAGAAAATACAAAAATAGGATATAATATAAAATCTAAAGATTTCTAGTAAAGGTGATTCTAAAAACCTCTATCGAGGCTATGGATGTCTGACTGGTAGTGGATTAAGGTCATGAGTGGAGCTAAAGGCATCTTTGTCAAGGGTATGGATGTTTGGCTAGTAGTTGAGCAATGCCCAAGCCTACCCTAAGTTAAAACATCATTCATACCATTTACTAATTGGGCCATCTAAAATAACTCAAGATCAATCTTAGGTAGAGAAACCATAGTAGTCACAATAGTAGGTTGAGTCAACTCAAGATGATCAAGGCAAAGGAAAGGAAAAGGTTAGAGAATTAATATTAGAAGAAAGACCTAGAGAAGAACCCTTAACTTCAAATAGTTAGTAGAGACCACCCTCTCTAGTCTAATACATTGACATGATAGCCTTGGAGCCTAAAGAGAACCTTGAGGGTGCTCTCAATGAGATTTTAGAGTCTTATGGCTCAAGAGGGGAAGAGGATGCTTCAATGGAACCTAAGGAAGATACAAGGAAAGAACTTGTCCCAATGGCCTCCCATGAGAAGATGAAGGTTGAATTGGACTTAGTCTTGGTAGAACCAAGGAAGAAACCTAGATTGACCTTCACTCATCCCACTAGTGAAGTCAATCTCTTCTGTGATGAATTTGTAATCCATGGACCAATAATTCCTAACTGGTTCATGTATGGGAAATTGCAAAAGCTCCCATCTATCTCCCATTCATGGGATATAATGAAGGTTGGTGTGGATGTACATGATGATGTAAATCCTTGGATAAAATCTATAATGAAGGAATATGAAGAGAGAAGAATCATGATCTCTTAAGGCTCAGGAAGTAAGAAGATGGATACTCTAAGAACATATACTAACTCAAGAGTAGAGTTCTCAAAACCTCCCTAGTTCAAAGAACTGATTACCACAGTTCATCTCAATCTTGAGATAATAGGTTTATAAAGGATAACAAGTAGGATGACCATGGTTGGGATATAATAATTCACCTTGAAAAAGGTGGAACCTTTTATAGGTTTGACCTTAGTTGTAGAATAATAGCTTGTTGAAGCTGTAATACATGAACAAGATGTAGAAAGCTTAATGGAAGCACATTCACAACAAGCTAAGGCTAGAGTTTAGGGTCTAAAAAAAAGGATTTAGAAGTTTTAAAGGGATAAGGATAACTTCTAAACCCAAGAAATCCTATTATAACTAGACACCATGATCAAGATTCTTGACAAGTTATTATATGGCATGTTTCAAGCATTAAAGTCAATGAAGATGGGGCAGAGTGCACTAGAAGACCAAAATATATTATCCAAAGACCTGGTCACCCAATGGCAAGCCTTAGAGTAAATAATTTCCCAACTCCTCAATATTAAAGTAAAGAAGTAGATCCCAAACTTTAGAACCATAAGTATGGGACACGTAGGCACAATCTTGGGGATTGTTATTGATAAAGTTTAAAGCTTGAGTACCTGGCATAACAAGGTGATGAGGATTCTAAAATATGATAAAGGCCTCATTATAAGAATTAAATAACTTCTTGGGACCATGTTTTTTAATCCTACACAACTTACTACCCTTGGCCTCATCAGTGATGAAGAGTTCAAGCATAGATCCACTTTGGTGACTCAATAAATCTAAGGGAAAAACCAAATGCTAGTTTGGATATGATAATAGAAAGATTTTGGATATGATATTTAATATATGGAAGAAGATCATTAAATCTATAAGTATCAAAGAGGCCTTTGCCAGAAATGACAAAGAATTCAATGAGCTAGTAGACCAAGAGGAGTGCATCATGCAGCCTGATGTAGATCTCAATCTGGTTGATGAACAACATGAGAGCACTGTGAACAAGTAAGAATAATATATTCTGATAGAAATTAGGTGGAATTTTATAGTATAATATTCCATTTTAAAGGCATATGCTAGTTTGCTAACATATTTGCCTCTAGGTTAATATGATTTGGGAAAGCACATGTATTATAGAGCTTGTAAGGACAATTATCCTTACTTTTGTATACCTCTATTTTGTAGCTGACTAATATAATATCTATTCTTCTTATAAAGGCATGTATCACCATTGTAAAAGGGAGAGATATTTTATAAACTTTGTGTACTTAAAGAAATTAATAGAATCAAGGAATTTTGCAAGGACTGTCCATTTTTGATGTGTTAATTGCTAATATACTTTTTATCTCAATTATTAGTAGAAGTCTAGAATTTGAATAGTATCTTTAAAATTTTAATAACATTCTTTAATCATAGGGTTTTTGATTTATGCTTATGCTAAATTAGCTAGAAGATCTTAGGTTCTTCTTCTTTTCATTTAGCTCTGTATTCAGATGTGTAATAGCTATTTTATTATAGTAGTAAATCCCTAAAGTAGACTCGGTTCTTAATTGTGATTTTTAAACATTTTCCTCTAAAGTTTGTTTGATATATAATGGAATTTGAGTTTAGGCTATGTTGCACTATATATTTTTTAAATGTGTATTCAGTTAGCATTAATACTTTGTCATAATGTTCAAGACCAAAATTGGCAATCACTAATTTATTTTCTACCCTACCCTTCTCTTCACTCTTTTTTACACCATGATCACTTTAGTTTAAGACACATTATAAATATCCATTTAGATTATTCTATAGTATAATAATGGAATGTAATTTACTAAGTATCAATAAATATATTCAAGAGAATAGACCAAGGTGGCTCCCAACCACCAAAATTATATAAATACCATGGAATAGTTATCTTACTTTGTTGTTATTTCATCACAAGTGAATAGATTGTTAAAGCATACAACTCATTATTTTAATTTTTTAAATTCTAAAATGAGAAGTGTTATTTAAACATTAAGGGCACCTGTGGTACATTTAGAAGCATCAGCACAATCAAAAGGAATTTGGAACTTATCTATTTCACATTTATACAATATTTCACACTAATAAAATCTACCCTATTCTTCCTAATTTACATACCTATCACTAGAATAAATCATAATCCAAATATAAAAATTAAACCTTAGGTCAAATCAAGCATTTTAAAGTACCAAATTTAATAATTAGTTTCATACACAATGGATGAACATTATTGTAAAATAAAACTAGGTGGACGAACTACATATAGATTGATTTGCCTACTTGGAGTATTGAATACATAATCAATGGTAAATCATTATATGGGGATTATTGGGGTAATATCAACCCATTTCATTTCTTCCATTTTTTAGGTTTTTAGGTATCATAAAAATGTCTAGGGTTTAAGGAAAACAAGGTTGATTTTTGGATCTTCATACATCATCAAGATTCATGATCATAAAAAACTTCAATAATAGATAGTTTTAGATGACTTTATAGTCATTACAATGAAATTACACATAATTTAGTGAGAACTAGTAGGTTAGTATCTACCTTTGATACTATCTTGATCCTGCATAACTATCCCAACACATGAAAGAGACTAGTTCTTAAACCAAGTGAACAATACGTGTGTTTATCCCTAATTTCCATTTCCAAAATAAAATCACAATCAGACAGTCAACCATAAAAACTAATTATTTTGATCTCTTTATTTCTTTTCATATTTATCATATGCCCTTATCAAAATATAAAAATCAATTATCAATCATTTAATTTTAGATGAATGATTGAATTTCATATTAATTTATATCAATCATTGATATAAATTATTTTTCAAATTTATATCTTACTTATATTTGATCTAACCCATTAATCTAAATTGGGTAAAACATATTTTTGAACACAGACACATATTGAACTTTACACAAACATATTTTTCCTTAGGGTTTTATCTTTTTAGGTTTTGTATTTAAACTTTAAGGTTTCTAATTTCTCTATAATAATAAACTCTAATCATGACCATGTTGAATGTAAATTATTGTATAAAAAAACTAATGAAAATTCTCTTCTCATTTTTTTATCCTTGGATAATATATCTTATTTGGATAAACTATGTATACAAATGGGTAATAAACATCAAATCCAAATTTTCTAATAGATCTCAACTTATTATTAATACCAACCCTTCCTCCAACCATATTATTGTAATATCAAATGAGATTTATATTGTTACCACAAGACACCAAATAGCATGAATGAATAACTTTATTCCTCCACCCACAATTATCTTAAATTTATAATAACTAAAATCCCACTCCCATTATTCACCCACAATTTATAGTAGATAGGTAAGGTGCCCCACCATGTGTGGCATAATGAAGTTAGTAAACATGTTCCACGTCCTTCATGATAGGATAAAAAACTAGAGTTTATGACGTCATCAACTAATCAAATAATACTCATGTTAATTATTATTTGATTGAGTTACTAAAAATATCAATAGTTTACAAGTATATGTTGTACAATGTGTTTCAAGAAACAAACTTGCCTAGTCATATGCAAATTGCATCATTTTCTTTGATTATGAACTCATTCATGAATAACAGAAAATATATAAATTTTGAAAAAAAAATGCATGAAACATGTAATCGATCAACATTTTTCTTTATTTATCCAAGTTAAATCACTAAATAGTCTAATCAAGTATGTATTGGTAGATAGTGGGTTTGGATTGAACATTTACAACACTACCTTCCTAAAATTTCTAGGGATTAGTATTGAAACTACCCAAAATAAGATCAAATAATGAAAGGATTTTATAACACCTCATGAGAATTAATTTGAATAATTTTATTGGATGAAATATTAGACCCAAAAGTGGTACCCACTATTTTTCATGTCATGCCTAATCAATTACATTATAACTTACTTTTAGGATGACTATGGATACATAATATGGAAATCATACCATAAAAATTACACAGATGTATCAAATATATGAATGAATACCATTTCTATCTATAAACAAAAAATGAGGATCCATTTATATATTAAAAATTCACTCAATCTACTCCCGAAGATCAATCAAAATCAAAATTTAACTATCATACCATTATTAATAAATTATAGACCATTCCAATATATTATATACATATATATGAGGTGGGTGAATCAAGTACACAAAATATAAGGATCCAATTATAACATAAATGGTCATGGTAGAATAGAAATCATAGGTTAATTTAAAACAACCACAACATATTCCTGATATTGCTTTACTAGTGAGCTCGTAATATCAAGATGGAATGACTAATAAATATTATGAAAGTGATGATGGATATATCAATGTGTCAAATATTATATATGATCAAATAAATTTTTTAAACTTTAATCCCTTGTAATAATATTTATCTAATATCCTATTCAAATTTGTGGCAATTGAAAATATCAATATGATTCATATATACTAAATAAAGACAAATAATAAACAACTATGAATAACAATCTTTTAAAGATAAATGAAAGGTATAAATTATAAAACATGAACATATAATAAATTTGAAACATGGTTTCAATTCTATTATACACCAAGCCCAGCCAATAGTAAATATCAACAAGTATTGGAATGAGGAACAAGATAATTTAATAAATAATGTGGAGCTACAAGATTTTAAGATGACAACAACATTACAGATAAAAAAAAACTTAATATATTGAGTATAGTATTATAGTTATTTATTTATATTAATCATATCATATTTCCATTGACTTAGAATCAATTTATGGGGAATATTTTTTATAAAAAAGATGAATTATATTGTAGTTAACATATAATCATGAGACATGACACTTATAATTGTAAAGCATTACAAAAATAAAAGGACAAAGGAATTATCAATATTTTATAGGATCAATAGAAAAAATAGTATCAAATCATATAAAAGAAAAAATAATAAAAACAACAACTATAAATCATCATCAACAAGAGTCATTAAATATTAATATATTCATATAAGGTAAATAATACAAAAAAAATTATATTAATGATAAATAAC
The DNA here is from genome assembly GCA_037957365.1 of Torreya grandis. Lineage (NCBI taxonomy): Eukaryota > Viridiplantae > Streptophyta > Pinopsida > Cupressales > Taxaceae > Torreya > Torreya grandis. The sequence goes on from JARHVA010000941.1 coordinate 2,018,849, forward strand.
AATCTATTATATGTAGTGTTAGAGTTTTAAACCAGTTAGGAAATAAAAATATAGAATTAAATTTTAGTGAATAGTGGATAGAACCTCTTGGATATATCTTTTTACTAATATCTTTTAGGATAAATGTTTTTAATACACCCATTGAGTAATGCCTCTCAAATATAGAGTGCCTTTCACATTGGGAAAACATTAGTTAAAAAAGATGTAGGCTATAATATATTTAACCAAAAATTATCTAACTTTATTACATAAACAAAAAGTTATTAAAATTTGTAATGATGTTAATGCATACCATCTATAATAATAATCTATAGAACTGAAAGAAGATCCAAAAGAAGAAACATAAGTGAACAAATCAAAATTAGTAGAATAAATAATGTAACTATAATTTCAAGGAAAAACCTAGTTATGAATATTTTAATCCTAATGAAGTAGACCTAAATTTAGATACATTATATAAAGTTTCAAATTTCACAAAAATAAAATAAAAATCAAATAATCAAAAAAATTGAAAACATTCAAATATTCAAAAAATCCAAAATCAGGACCTAAGCATCACCTGATGGTTAGTTTAATTTTTTACATGTTATTTATCACATGTTTAGTATACGAAATATTATTTACATACACACATGAATTTCATATTATTTTAATTAGATATAGGACATACATGTTACACATGGACATACATGTGTTGTTTCTCCCTCGACCTAGTGTTCATGTCGATACTAGGACATCTTATTCCACATGTTGCATGATTATAGGTTATATATTTATCTAATATTTTCATCTTGTTGATCCACCTACATTTATTACACATGGATTTTTAGTTCTTAATTTATTTCATAGTGACACATGCTATGCCATTTTACTACAATGTGACATTGATACATATGGATGTTGTAGAATCGTTTTTATTTCTATGCTCCACTAATGTTCTTACTCTTTTACATGGTAGATTTATTTGTGTGTGACTATTGTGTGTGTACTTTGGTATATATTTATGTGACATACATTTGATAACTCCTTGAACCAAGTAGATTTAACCTTGTCCCCGCTTAGTGCGAGTGCACAAGTATTTTATTAATATTCAAAAATCAAGGACATAAGGGTGCCTTTACTTCATTAACCCTTTATCATAGCAAACATTGATTTATATAGTTTTTACCAATGACTGGTAAAAACAACTAACCTATAACCAACTATTTACGGGAAAACAACTCTTAAGGTAGTTCTAATTAATTAAACTCAAAAATATAAAACTACCTAAAACTAAAACTAAGTAGTTTTATTTTATGGGGGTGTCTTTACTAAAAGATGCATGCCCCATTTACAATAATATTAATTAACCTACCAAAAATATAACCTAATGTAAAGACTTTGGAACAATTCCTAACAAACCCCCCTATGATCCAAAGTTAGGTCTTTGGACACATACCAAGCATTTTTCTAAATTTTTCAAATTTGATTATGTCAAGGGGTTTTGTGAAGATATCAGTTGTATCATCAGTAGTTGGGAAATATATTAGATCAAGAGCTTTCTTTGTCACTACCATTCATAGATAATTGTATTTGGCATCCATATGTTTTGTTTTGGCATGAAACACTAGATTCTTGGACATCTTGATTGCACTTTGATTATCAATATATAACTATGTAGGAGCAAACTGAGAAACATAAAGATCTTTAAGAATATGATGAAGGTAAACAATTTCTCTGGAAGCATCCCATGCTGCAATATACTCTAATTCTACTAATGAATTTGACACTATATCCTACTTCTTACAACACCAAGCAATGGCAACTGAACCCATATACATTATCATCCAAATATCTAACCAAAATCTACATCACAATATCCAACAAGTTTGAATTTCTTGTTGTGGTGGTATTCAAGGCCATATGTTTTTGTTCCCTGAAGGTAATGAAGTACTCATTTTGCTACATGCCAATGAATTTCTCTAGGCTCATGCATAAACCAAGATAAAATTCCAACTGAAAATGAAATATCAGGCCTGGTAGTCATCAAGTATATCAAACCTCCCACCAATTGTCTATATGTGGTGCCATCAAAAAAGGCACTACTATCATACTTGGACAATTTCAAGTTATTTTCCATGGGAGTGAGGGTAGGTTTGCAATCACTCATGCCAAACCTATCTAATAACTTAGAAATATACTTAGTTTTTGAAATGAAAATACTATGCTCTTTCTAAGTTACCTCTATGCCTAGACAGTAGTGAAGAAGTCCAAGATCTGTCATCTCAAACCCATCTTTTAATTCCTTCTTCATAGACTTGTTATGGTTTTTATCAGTACCTATAATAAACAAGTCATCAACATAGAGAATAAGTATCACCATTTTCTTACCCTACACTCAAAAATAGAGAGTATCATCAAATTCACTATGATGAAAAATAATGGATTTCAAGTATGAATCATTTTCTCATACCAAGCCTTGGGTGCCTATTTGAGCCCATACAAAGCTTTTATCAATTTACATACTTTGTGTTTGACACCCACCTATTCAAAACCCTAAGGTTATTTCATATAGACTTCTTCCTATAAATCACCATTTAAAAAAGCACTTTTAACATCCAATTGATGTACTTTCAAACTATTTTGTGTGGCTAAGGCAAGTACCATACAAATATTGTGCCATTTGGTAGTTGGTGTAAATGTTTCCTCATATTCAATACCTTCTTGTTATGCATATCTTTTTGTAACAAATCATGCCTTATGTTTATCAATGGAGCCATCTAATTTATACTTAATCCTATAAATGCATTTACATATGATGGGTTTAACATGTGGAGGAGGATCAACTAAAACCCATGTATTATTGCTAAGTATGGAATCATACTCACATTTCATTGCCTAGTGCCAAACATGTTTAGAAGATGCCTCATCAAAAGTGGATGGATCAGTGGAAGAAGTAGTAACAACCATAACATAGTTTACCTATTTTTGAGAATTCCTGGGCCCTATTAAACCAACTTCATCTGTTGTCAAGTCAGAAAAAGTACTTTGAGCCCATTTTGGATGCTTGAAAAATTATTCAAATTAGGGACTCCAAAATTTTCATTATGTGCATTATTCGAAGGGGAACTTAGAGAATTTTCAACAATTTCTAAGTCATCAACCTGTGAACTTGTAGATGGAGAGGAAAGTGAAGGAATTTGATTTTCATACCATAACTTTGAAGATTTATCCCCATTATTCAAACCCTTATCTCTTTTTGTATTTTTCCTCTCTAATCTATCGAGTTTAGAATCAATCTCTGCAGTGTTCACAATCCCAAACTCATCAAATATTACATCTTGACTCACTATGAATTTGCTTGAATCCTATGCAAGCAAATGAAACCCCTTTGTATCTTTAGAATAACCAAGAAAGATGCATTTTTGACTTCATGTTTCCAACTTAGTTCTATGTTTAATAGGAACCAAAGAAAAATAAAGACATCCAAACACTTTTAAGTGTTTAACTTTTAGTTTAAATCCATACCATGCCTCATATGGAGTTTGTCCCAAAAGTGCAACTATGGGGGACCTGTTTCTCAAATACACTATAGTACCAATGGATTTTGTTTAAAACTTAACATCAAGCTGTTTATAGTGCAACATGACACGTGTTGTGCCCTTTAAAGTTCTATTCATTCATTTAGATACTCTATTTTGCTATGGAGTATAAGCATTACTATATTTTTGATGAATACCATGTTCTCGACAATAATCTAAAAATTCATTTGAGGTATACTCACCTCCAATATCTGAATGAAAAGTGGCCAAATGTGAACCTATTTCTTTTTTGACTAAGTATAACCAATCAACAAACTTAGCAAAAACTTTAGATTTGTTTTTCATAAAGAATACCCAACTCATTTGAGAAAAGTCATCAATAAACATGACAAAGTATCTACACCCACCAATGGATGACTTTTTCATGTCACATGCATCACTATGAACTAACTGTAAACATTTGTTAGCTCTTCAAGATGACTGTTTAGGAATTTTTTCTTGATTTTGTTTGCCCAAAACACATGACTCACAAAGAATACTATCTTTACAAAAAGAGGGAAACCCATTCACCATACCATATCTCTGTAAATCCACTAAAGAGTGGATATTCAAATGTCCATAGTGGAGATGCCATAACCACTGTGTAGACATAGTACATGTACCTGTATCAATAATTGTTGCAAGTTCTATGTTGCGAGGAAGCACTTTACAATGCAATCTAACCAAGTTTCCATCTTCATATCTTGTATACATTGTTTTATAATCATCCTTCATTGAATTGATGTAAATGAGCCCATTTTCAAGCACAATATGATAACCTTTCTTTTGAATAGTTACCAAAGAAAGTAAGTGTTTCTTCAATGTGGGAACATACCAAACATCCTCCAATTATTTTATAGATCCATTAAGAAGAAGAATTTGAATAGATCCAAGTCTTAGTGGTGTATGCATAGACTTATCTACTAAGGAAAATAGAGAGAGAGAAGCTTCCTTATAATACCAAAATAAATCTGTCCTAAATGTCATGTGTTTATTTGCTCCTGTGTCTAAAACCCATACATTTGTAAGCTTATATCTAGCCTCATATACAATATAATTAATGTGCCCCAAAGTAGTGAATGCAATTTCATAGGAAACATTACTGGGCTCATCATAATCATGATCAACATATTGAGTAGAGTTAGACTTAGTCACTTTTTGTGGCCTCTAAATTTTATCAAAAGGAATCCTACATTGTTAGGCAATGTGACCAAATTTTCCACATCTATGACACTGAATGTTTGATCTACCTCATCCTCTGCCCCTATATGAGTTGTGACCATGTCCTTGATCACTTATTTCATGTGATTGTGATTGATTATATTGTTGATTATTTGAATGACCCCTACCTCTATTTTGATATCTACCTCCTCTGTAACCTCGATCCCCTCTATAACTATTTCCTTTATTGTTTTGATGCCTAGATGAAGATGAACTAGGCTTTGACTCTAAAACATGGGATTCTTCAATTTTCTTAGATTTATTGGGTAGAGAGAGGTCAGGTTGGATGAACAAATCAACCAACTTATCAAAGGTGATGCCTGTGATCTTGTCAGAGACATGCAAAATTTCAACAAAATTCCTATAGGACCCTGGTAGTCCTTTCAAAGTAGCAGTAACTATGAGGTCATCATCTAGTTTTCCAAAACTAACCTTAGTGTACTTAGTAGTGATATTTTTCAACTTAGACATATATTCTCCCATATCCTCATCTTCATCTAATGACAAAGTAAAGAACTGTATATGAATATCTATCTTCTTATGCTTAGGTTTCTTATCATACAAATCTGACAATGTTTCCATGTAGTGTAATTATGAGGAGAATTTTCAATATGAACATAAGTATCATGAGTACAACAAAATTTAATGAGAGATAAGGCCCTAGAATCATGCAAATTGAATATACCTAATTTAGCCTGCTCTGTTGGCAATGTGGGATTTTCATTTTTAACAATATCCCATAACTCATTAAAAATAGTGAAGCCTACATCAATCATTTCCAATTAGAATAATTGGAAATTGTTAATTTATCACCATCTAAAACCAAATTTTGAATTTTTAGTATCTTGAAATGAAAGCAATTGCAGTAGATAAAAAGTGTGACAAAATGCAAAAGAGATGAAACAAATATCACAATCACTACACATGACACTACTTTTATAGGGGTTCTCACTGAACCTCCGCGTAGAGTGCAAAAGAAAAAATAAGAATTTTTTATGGGTTTTGCGCTTAACCTGAGCAAAAATCAATGATTACACCCTTATTTCACCAAATTAAAACCTTATTCCACCAATTACACCCTTATATCACCATAACAATGTAAAAGAAATAAAGTTTTAATTCCCCTTTTCTAAAAAATAACATAATACAATAAGTATGCATTTCACAACTTTCAAGGCATACAAAAAGTAGATTTAAAAGGGAATATTCCTTTTACAAAAAGTATATTCTAAAGTAAAAAGAACTTTTTAAAAAAAGAAGGGATTTGAACCCTTGACCTACTCCTTACAGGCTTCTTCACAAAATAAGCTTAACCAATTGCTCTAAGAGCATTTTCAAAATATTATACTAAAAAATTTCTACTTATTCTAGATTTTGTCTATGCGGGAAAAAAAATTACATGCGTAAATAATTTCAATTTTTTCTTTTTTTCAGTCTTCTCACTCAGGCTTTCTCATGTGGGACCCAAGGTAGAATTTTTGATATCAAAAGACTTTAGAAACATAAGAAAAAATATTTCCCAGTTTTATACCTATGCCATATTTGCCTGAGATGCCATGGCTACTCTTGGAAATAATTTTTTCACCTGTTCTCTCTCCTACAGGCTATACAAATCTGTACAGGTAGGATAAAAATGAATTTATTGAGTTTTGGCAAAATTTTTGAGGTATTATTTGCATGGAATGAATTCAAATTGAAACTAGGGTATTTGGAAGGTTGTACAAATCTGTACATCTCATAAAAATGCTAGATTTTTCATTGAGAATGCAAAAAATAGGGGTTTAATACCATTTGATCAAGATTGGTAGGTGTTTTGGATTTAAAAAGACTGAGAATGAAATGAATCAATAATGGCAGCCATGAATGAACATTACATAGGTTTTTCACAAGTAAATAGGCTGTACAAGTTTGGTTTTTGAAAGAAAAAAAAGAATTTAATAACATTTAAATGCTAAAAATTCATTTTTTATGCCAAATTAGGAGTTTGAACACAGGAAAATGGAGTATTAAATGGCCAAAATGACCAGATTGTGGTATATGGAAAATACACAAGTTTAAATGTAAAACATATTTAAAAAATTAAAATAATTTAATATTTTTTCAAACATTTAAACCAATAAAAATTTTCATTTTATATGGCATACCTTATTTCATTCCAAAGTGATATCATGTGAATTTGACTTTTCACCTTGCCTTTCTTTGAATTCACCAAGCTCCCAAAATTACCATGCTCTGATACCACAGATAACTCCTTCAACCGAGTAGATTGAACCTTGTACCTACTTAGTGCGAGTGCACAAGTATTTTATTAATATTCAAAAATCAAGACATAAGGGTGCCTTTACTCTGTTAACCCTTTTTCATAGCAAATATTGATTTATATAGTTTTTACCTATGACCGATAAAAACAACTAACCTATAACCAACTATTTATGAGAAAACAACCTGTAAGGTAATTCTAATTAATTAAACTCAAATATAAAACTACCTAAGACTAAAACTAAGTAGGTTTATTTTATGGGGGTGTCTTTACTAAAAGATGCATTGTCCATTTATAATAATATTAATTGACCTACCAAAAATCTAACCTAATTTTGTGACTTTGGAACAAGTCCTAAAAACATTTATGTACCTTGTTTGTGACATTTTTGTGTCCTCCTACATGTGGTATTTTACCTAATTATTGTGCAATCTTATGTCCTTATATGTGGTCCTTTCACCTACATTTGACAATTTGTTAAAAATTCTAACATTGAGGGGTGCCATGATATATATCATGAATTTTAACTATGTATTCTTATTCATAGATAATTATGCTACATGCTCCATTCATATACTTATCTATATATGATACATGTATTGCATGTTTTATGTTACATACATGTCTTAATTATCACATACATTACTATGATGACATATTATCCATGTGATCAAATTATATTACATGATTTTATATTTATACATTTCATGTTAAAATCAATTCTTATTTTTAGATGAGTCACTTATAGTATATATCCCTTATCTTGAAAGGTGGGAATTATAGTGGGATTGTTTCTAGATACATAAGCCTCCATGAGTAGAAAATCAGAGTAGAGTACAAGTTTCATATATTTTAGAGATTTATATGGTTTAAATATTGTAATGTTTTAGATACATGAAAATCAATAATATATTTACACTAATTCCTAGTGCATATTTTATGCATATGAATTTAATTTAAAGATGCTTGAACACATATACATACACACTCTAGTACATATGCACAATAGTTTAGAGGAATATAATTTTAGATTTTCACATTTACATACATTTGGGATATAGATTATTACAATTCAACGTATAGATTCAAGGTTCATGATAATGGTTCATGCACATGCACATGCACATGCACAACATAGTTATAGTTTTATGTTATATGATTATCACTCCACTTCACTTATCAAATCCTACATACGTTATTAAGGCATGTACATTTTTCATTCCTTTGTGATCATTCTTTGTTATTTTTACATGGATCAAACATGATAATAATATATTTAAAATTACATCTTGATCTCTAATTCATATGTAGTGATTGATTCATTTATGAGTGAACCTTGCCTAATCAAATCTCTCATTTACCTACATAGTGTTTTATTTTGGAGTTGAACCTTGCTTGATCGGATCTCTCTTACATTTTATATAGGTTTATTTTTATTATTACATTACATAATTTTCCCCATATTCATGAGGAATGGGGAATATTTCTTTTCCAACTCAGGATCTTCCATAGTTACACAAATTTTAGGCATGATCACCCCCATCTCCCCAATTATTCAATGAGGAAGCATTATCTCCAAAAATCTATGAATGAAACATGGTTTTCACTAACACAAAAGTGTGATATAATATTTTTCTATTTTATATTTTAGATTACACATATGTAAATTGAGTACTTCATTCTCATTTTAGGTTTTCATGGAGTGAAACTAGCTATTTGGATCCATCTCCAAAAAATGAAAATTGTGTTTTACACAATCAAGTATATCTTATCATTTTACTCTAGCAATCACATTACTATAATAAAATAAGGGAATTTGTAGATACTAAAACATTTTTTGTGGTACCCTATAATGACAAGCTTGACACACATTTATCATGCATGACTTGAGTACCCAAATAAGGTCATAATTCTTCATTCTCTCACAATTACATTCTATATTATGATTCAACTCTTTTATTCTACTATTATACACCTAAAATAACTTCATTGTCTATTTCAAACCCAATAAATATCCTACATAAACATATCAAGACTCTCAAAGTAGTCCACCTATACACAAATATTTTTAATGATTATAGTCATTATCATTAGTCAAAAATGGTGTACACTAGTTAAAACTATCATGCTCCTAACAATGATATTTTATAAAATAAAACCCATCCATATGATTAGACCATAATCATAGAATGTTAGTGGTGTGAAGAATTATTCAAATGGATCCACATATAAATAAATCATGGTATCATTGAAAATGGATCTAAAACTTTTGTACTACACATCTATGCATTATTACACACTTAAAAAATATACCTATTATTATGAATTTACATACCTTTAATTATGAATAGTCATAAGCCCATTTTGAATCAATCAAAAGGCTATGTCAAATAAAACATTTTCAAGTACCAAAACTAATCATTATCTACATACATATAGTGAAGGAGAACACTTACATAATTACACTAGGTGGCATAACTACACATGGTTTTATTTCCCTCCTTAGAGTATTAGTTATGTAGGTAGTGGTAAATCATTAGATAAGGGTAATTTGGGTTAGCTCATCCCATTACACATCCCCTATTTTTACAAGTTTATATCCCTCACAATCACATATAGGTTTTTAAGGTAAAGAAGATTGATTTCTAGATTGACATGCACCATCAAGGTTCAAGATATACAATCTTAGGTAATCATGTAGTCACTATTATACACTTCCACATAACTCAATTATGACTATCATGTCAGTATTAACCTTTGATACTAGCCTGATCCTATAAAACTAACCCAATATAGGTAGTAGATCAGTTCTTAAATCAAACAAACCATAAGTGTGTTTATCCTTGATATCCACTTTTAGAACACAATCAATGTCAAACAATTGATTAGAAAATATAAGTATCATGATATATTTAATAATTTCTATATGTAGCATATGTTTTTATCAAATCAATGGAATCAATTATCAATCATTTACATTTAGATGCATGCTTTAATTTCATATATATTTAAATGAATTATTTTTCAAAATTATATATTAATCATATTGATCTAACCCATTATTCCAAATTAAGATAAAACAATAACTCAAGTGTGCATCAATGAGCACGCAAAGATCTTGGGAGTCAAGAACAAAAAAAAGAGGGAAATTCAATTTATTAGTGATATAGTCTAAAATTATTTAAGCTCAAGTATGCAACGAGTCAATGTATGTAAATAAAAGGTCAAGGAAATGTTGGGTGTTATAATCATGCCAAGGTGAATATGCATTTAAAATACCTTGGGAAGAGAAAACAAGGGCATGAGAGGTGTGGCTAGAGTTAAAAAAAATTAGAGGATCCTAGGCCATGTGGATGAAAGAGAGATTATTCTATAACTATAAAATCATAACATATCATTACAATTTTTTTAACCTAAAGTATAAAGTTGAGGATATATTTTTTATAATTTTTCATATTTTTAGTTTTTTATTTCAAAACATTTATTTATTTTTTTGAATAATAATATTAAACCTCCATTTATAGGTGTAAAGACTCCAATTTTAGCCAAAAAGGGATTTTTAATATTTCTTGGATGAAATTGATAAGTTGAAATCTCTTTAGTGAACTTAAAAATCTATAAAACTATGAATCACTTATCAAAGAAATTTATCCATTTTTTGTAAAATTAAAGATATGGTGATTTTGAGTTTGTAATTCACTCATGTAACAAATTGAAACATAAAAAGGACTTGTAAAGCCTTGTAATCACTACTACATTTGGTGTGCATATCATTTCTAATTGGGTTGGAGCTATGAAACCAATTTTATTCATTTATTGTTTCCATGACACAGATTTTTGACATAATCCTAATGCTACATAATTGTGAAAACCCAATGCAAGTTGCATTGGGATTACAATACCAAAAATTAAAATAAAAAAAATTGGGATAGTATATGGTGTCTCCCACATCATTTTATTCAATAAAATGATGAAGACAAATACAAGAAGGAATAAATAACTTGAGAAATATAAAACACATATTGACAGATAAATATAGGGGAAAAGGACAATAAGGATTAATGAAAAATATTTTTTTATTTAAGGTATTATTTCATCACTTAGAATATCCAAGTCTATTTTTTCAATAAAGTTCCAACATGGTATATATAAAATTCAAATGGCACAATTTGTCTAGTTGGAGGACTGGATAGGAGGTTGAATTTAGTTGTGAAAATTTTAAAAATTTATGAAACTAAGGAAAATTTTGCATGATAATTTTGATTTTGAGGCTATTGATATGTAAATACCATCAATAAATGCATGAAATAGATAAATTAATTTTTTTTATTGTAATAGTATGTGCAATGGTTTGATTCCATATAAATCAATAATAATGGGTATGCATAAATTTGATTGTTCACAAAGATAATAAAAATGAAATAATATAAGACCTATATGAATCACATTTATGTACATGGTGCACAAAATAATGAAGGAATCCATACAATTGTGTAGAGGTATTGAGATTTATAAAGTCTATAAGTTTGGCATGTAGATTGAAAATTTTATTAAAAGGTCCAAATATGGACATTGACTCTAAAAATATTAAATATGAATCCAAATAAACACATGTTTCATATCCAAGGAAGAATATAAAACACACAATTTAATTTTGGATGCATGGAATTTTGAAATCTTACATGGATCCAAAGTGACACAAATTACTTGACAAGGGATATATAAAGGCATGTTGAGTAATAGAGAACATAATAAAGGAAAATGTTGAAGATATTGAATAATATTATGAATACCAAGAGCACATTAGGAGTGACTACTCAAATTTATGGTGAGTGATTATGAGATTAGTTAGTTATTAGCGGCTTATATATGTAATATATTATATTGAATATTGTAATATGATAAAGTAATACATTTTTTATCATTTTTATCTCACATATATATAATTTCTCCAACACATGGTATTGAATAAAGTTTCATGTAAGGTCCCTCTAAAAAAAGGTTTTCTTGGGGGGCATATAATTTCTAAGTATTTAGACCATGCACAATCCTATTATTCACCATTCCACCATTTATTTTATTACTTCTATCAAAAGATATGTAGTTTAGATCACATATAAATTGCTTTATCACTTATTCATCATATTTTTTAGGTTCACTCTAGGTAATCAATCAATAGAAAAGAATCAATGAAATGAATAAGCTTAAGCATGTGTAAAGATTATTTTCTCATGTTTTGATTCCATAATATAGAGTTGAGGAGAATAAGTCATTTATTGCATAAACAAGATAGATACAAATGGATTATTATTTATGGGTGAGATAATTATAAAGCACTTTATTCAATTTAAAAAATATTTCTTCAGTTCTAATTCCTTCAAATGTTCTCATATATCAAAGACCATTAAAACTAGTTACTTGTGCATTAAATTTCTCAAGAGGAGAATTAGATGGATTGAAAGAAATAAAATATGTTTACATGGAGAAATTAATAGATATGTTGGAGGAATGTCATGAACTTGTCAGAGCATTTATGTGTAAAAAATCCTATAACAATTTTTTTCATCATTTGTTTAGCCTAGCATTTTGGGTGGTAATGTGGCTTTCATTCCTACATTGATTTTTGCATCTCTAATTGAGATGACCTACTATGGGTTGAAAATAAAGAATTTTTTAATACCTATTGGTATGTAAACTAAAAGTGTTCTTGATGTAATTTTTAAGGAAACTATAATTAAATTATCTAAGTATCTTCCAGAAGGAAATTCCCCATGCCATGTTTTTATAATTGAGGATTTTTTTCATTGATAAAGTTCCCTAGGTCATATTATCCTATCACAACCACTATATATGTGTGTGTGTGTGTGTGTGTGTGTGTGTGTATATATCTGTATGTATATATATATATATATATATATATATATATATATATATGTATGTATATATATATATATATATATATGTATGTATATGTATATATATATATATGTATGTATGTATATATATATATACAGATATATATATATATATATATATATACATACATACATGTATGTATATATATATATGTATATATATTTGTGTGTATATATATATCTATGTATGTATATATATATATATATATATATATATATGTATGTATGTATGTATATTTATATGTATGTATATATGTATGTATGTATATATGTATGTATGTATATGTATGCATGTATATATATAACAACTATTGTACAAATTTTAATTTTGAACTAGAGTTTAGCATGGAAATAGGTAATGAGATCCATAAATATGTTATATCCAACACAAGAACTAGACCAAGTACATAACTCATCAACAACTTCATTAGGAAGTATTTTAACCACTTATTATTTGAATATAAGTGGGTCAATGTGGTCATACCCACTCACTCTTATCTATGTACTTCAATGTGGCCTTCCCAAAAAAGCCATTACTAACTTATGCCCTTTCTTAGGTACCTATATAGGCTATAGAAAAACTAGTACTACATTGCGTAATTCATCAAAGTTTAACAAATAATGGTAGAGTGAGAACATATTTAATAGAAGAATCATCATACTAAATTTTTTGAAGCAAGATTTACCAATTCATGAGTATCAAACAAATATCATCAGAAAAGGACTATTTCCTAAAGAAATACAAAACCTTAGAACACCTTTTAAATTCACAAAAAAATATAAGTACAAGGTTGGGCATGAACTGCCTAAGGAAATGTGTGAAATCTTCATCATATGTTTCAATAACCATGATTATTTTCCATTTTAGAGCATATTTAAAATGTACAAGGCATGGGTGTAATCACATGACAAGGCATGCTTAAGGATCTTACTTGATTTAATAGATTGGATTAAGGTTATCCTTACAAATTGAATCAGTAATTATATGAGTGTCATATGAATTCAAGGGACTCAATACCAATTAATAATTCAATGGACTAAGTTCACTTATACTAGGTTTTTTTTCTTTTAATATCATTCTTAAGGAATTAAACCTTTTTATCTTAGGTTCATGACCTTAGCTCAAGCATAAATTTATTGATTTAACTTTAGATTAGAACTTATTTTCTTACTTTATAAACATAAATTATTAATTCCAACTTAAATAATATAACTCCATTAACTTCCTTCCCATTGTAAGGATATATTAACTTTTTAAATCTTATAATGATTTATTCCAAACATGGATGAATTGATCCTCTATCATAATATGCCTTATTTAGGAATAACTATTTGATTTTTAAAACATTCAAAAATTTATCTTATTTTCCAAGTTACTTGTATCATGTGCATAAGATTTATATAATCTTATTTGCAATTCAATTCAGTAAGTTATAAGGAGCCATCAAAAACAATCCCTTGCACCTCAATATTTCTTTATTAATTTCTAATTAGAATGTTTTGCCTTCCAATAACCTTTAGAAGTTTATGGAACTTATGTATTTCTTTTTTGCCTTCCAATAACCTTTAGAAGTTTATGGAACTTATGTATTTCTTTTATTTTAACCCTTATTAGAGATTATAAAAATAATTATAAACTCATGTATAAGTCTTATGATGGTTATAATCTCTTTAATTCTTAATATTATAATCAAAAGGATTTTATATTATTAATTTGAATAAGTTATTATCTCCAAGTATTCTTTGGAAGATTCAAACTCACTCTTATCAATTAAATCATATCTTTAATAAAGTTTTGAGTAGATTAAGGTAAATTGAAAATTATTTTAAAGTTTACGAATCATATCACAATGTTTTGTTTTAATAATCAACACAAATTAACTTGTTTGATGAATAACATCACTTAGGTTCTATAAACATAATGGTAATCCCACAAGAATTATTCAAGGTAAACTTAACTTTTGAGTTTGCTCTTGAGATGAAATCATAAAAATATAACATCACTTTCCAATTATCATACATTCATTTGCATTAAAATACTCATATAACATTATCATGCTCCTAAAACAACTATTTACAACTTCTAATAATGATGTAGAAAAAATAGGCCAATCTTCTAGAGGCCATAAATTTTGATGCATAGATCCATTTGAGTTCTTCCATGCACCAAAATGAACATCTCAAAAATCTCATTATTTTCCTAATCCACTCTATCTACTTAGAGTTGTTTTTAGTATTTTTGGAGGCCATGCAAGATCGTTTGAGGGTCCAAAATTATTGTTTAATGATTTATTGGGAATTTTCTACTTTTAGAAATTATAAATTTTTAGGATGAGATGTCAAATTTAGTTTAATTTCGTCCCATAGTCTAATTTTAGTGGTTATATTATCTTAGTATATTTTTAGAGATACATGTGCTTACATGTGAAACATACTAAAAATAACAGCTACTAAAAATAAAGGTTTTTTTAGGTTTAGTTTTTTTTGAATTTTTACATGTCAACTCTAATTTCTAGTTGAGGCTTATTTAAGCATGGTTTAAGTTTGTAATTATTTCAAGCCATTAAATATGAATAAATTTAGATTTATTGTTTCAGATCTTGGCCTATTGATAATTTTATTATCTTGATAGCTTTTTGGTTCATTATTTGGTATCAAAACAAGTTTGAATCTTGGAGGAGTAAAAAATGGTGAGATGATGAGGAGGTATTTTATAGTTAAACTAGAATATATAATATCTTTAGAGGTAAGTCGAATAATTAATTGAGGTTACCACCAATCAAATAAGAAGATAAGGTAGTGATGAGGAAGGCATAGATCATTATAAAGAAATTCAACAAGAAAAAGAAGAACAAGATCAATGACCATCAATGAAAGAGAGGATGGTTCGGTATTTAGAAGGAAGAAAAGAGGGAATCAAGGTTGATGTTCTATAATATGGAGGTAGTTTAAAACTATAGGAGTTGATATATTGGATGAATATCATCGAAAAGTTCTTCGAGTGGAAAACTATAAGGGAAGACAAGAAGGTAAAGTTTGCATGTAGTAAATTAAAAGGTCATTCAATGATTTGTTAGGATAACCTATAGAAAGAAAGACAGAGAAAAGTTAAAGATAAGATTAATTCATGGAAAAATATGGAGAAGTTGAGGGAAAAGTTTTTTCCTATGGATTATGCACCAATCCTATACCAAAGATTTTAGAATTTGAGGCAAAAATATCACAATATAGAAGAGTATACATATGAATTTGATAAGTTTTCCATATGCGTAGAGAATGATGAAAAAGAATAGTATATGGATACAAGGTATGTAAATGGTTTTAAATTTTCTATTTAAGATGAATTAAGCATGCATATAATAATTTGCTTAGAGGAGGCTTATCAATTAGCTTTGAAGGCAAAAGAAAAAAATAGATAGAATTTCATAAGAACATCTATTGGTCTAAAAAGAGTTGTATCCCCTTTAATAAGGGGATAAGGTGGGTTTAATACCACTAGAGGAAGATTTAATATTAATGGAGGTGAATTGTCACATGGTAAAAAAATGAAAGATAATAATAGGTAAGGGGTTCAATACTAACAAATAAGAAGAGGGTTTCAGAGAGGACAAGGTTACGGTGGTGATAGAGGATGGTTTCTAAATTAACATGGATCATATACTTTGTATATATGTGGAGAAGAAGGACATAGATAATTTGAGTGTTTACACAATCAAGATCAAGAAAGGAGTAAATAAAATCACCCAAGAGTGAATCTAGTTGAGGCTGAGATAGAAGAGAAAAATACTGAAGTTGCACCTATAGATTTTGGATAAAACCTCATAATGAGAAGAACAATGATCACTTAAAGAAAGGAACATGTGTATAATAAATAAGGTGGTGATGCATGGCTATGATCAAATATTTTTTGAATAAGATGTACTTTAGGTGGAAATGTATGCAAAGTAATTATAGATGGTGTTATTTATTAAAACATGGTTTATAAATAAATGATTGAAAAACTAAATTTGTAATGTGAAAATCATCCTAATGACTATAATATTTCATGGTTTAAAAAAGAAAATGAAGTTATAATAGATAAAACGTGCTTAATCAGGTTTTCTATAGGAAAAAGTTATAATGATGAAATATGGTGTGATTTTGATAATTTTACATGAAAGTAATTCATGATTGATCAAAGAGCACATACACTTTTTGGAAAGGTGGGACAAAGGTAGTCTTGTTACTCTTAAAGAGGAAGAAAATGTAGAAAACATGCTCTCTACTAAAGAATTTATCCAAGATATGAAGCTGGCAGGTTGTTGTTATGTATTAGTATCAAATAATGAAGACACAAAAATGGTGTAAATACCAACAAAATTAGGAAGACTATTGAAATACTATGTATATGTTATGCTTGATGAGTTACTTAATAGTTTACCACTAAAGAGAGATATTTATCATCACATTGATTTGATTATAGGATCAACTCTACCCAATCAAGTAGCTTATAAGATGAGTCTCTTAAAACATGCAAAATTAAATAAATAGGTTACTAAATTACTAAGAAAGAAGTTGATAAGGGAGAGTTTGAGTCCATGTACAAAACTAGCATTTCTAACTCCAAAGAAAGATAGATGATGAATAATGTGTATAGATAGTAGAGTAATTAATAAAATTACAATCAAGTATAGATTTCCTATACCTCATTTAAATGATATGATGGATGTGCTTATAAGATTAAAATATTTTACCAAGATTAATCTAAGGAATGGTTATTATCAAATTTGAATTCATGCAGGAGATGAGTGGAAAACTACATTCAAGACTAAGGATGGTTTATATGAGTGGATGGTGATGCCCTTCGAATCATCTAATGCATCTAGCACATTTATGAGGGTGATTAATATAATGTTATGATAATATATCGGTAAGTTTTTTGTTTTTTATTTTTATGATATATTGATATTAAGTAAAAATAAATAAGAACATATATAACATTTGAGAATGGTACTAGATTTGTTAAGAAAGGAAAATTATGCAAATTTGAAGAAGCACAGGTTTATGTAGAATAGTTTGGTATTTTTTGGATTTATAGTTTGAGAAAATGGTGTGAGAATGGATGAATAAAATATGAAGGCAATTATGGAGTGGCCTATTCAAAAAAAACATTACAGAGGTAAAAATTTTCCATGGTTTATCAACTTTTTACAAAAAAATTATTAAGAATCTTAGTAATATTGTGGCACCAATAATAATTTCATGAGAGGGAAGGAAATTACATGGACTAGAGAAGCCACATAAAGCTTTAAATTTTTGAATAAAAATAATATAGAAAGACTAATTTTAGCATTATCAAATTTTAACAAAGTATTTGAGGTTGATTGTCATGTTTCATTTGTGTAAATTGGTGTTGTGTTGAGTCATGAAGGAAAGCCAATAGCATATTTTAATGAGAAATTTAATGATATAAGAACCAATTACTCTACCTATGATGTTGAACTTTATGTAATTATACAAGCATTAAAACATTGGAGGCATTACCTGGTGCCTAAGGAGTTTATCCTATTTACAGATAATGAGGCATTAAACTATATGAATACATAAAATAACTTGAATAGTAAGCATGCAAAGTAGGTATCTTTCTAGTAGGGGTATACTTTTATGTTGAAAATTAAAACAAGAAAACAAAATCATGTAGCTGATGCACTAAGTATGATTGTAGCATTATTAACTACTATGGTGATTAAAGTGATTGGATTTGAATTTATCAAATAATTGTATGATATTGATCCATATTTTGGAAATGTAGTTGAGTTGTGAAATAATCCATTAATAGGTGGGACATATACTATTCATGGTGAATATCTTATATAAGAAGGTTATCTCTTCAAAGATAAATAACTATGAATTTTAGTTGGCTCTCTACGAGACAATATAATAAGATAACTACATAGTGTTAGTTTGGCTAGACATTTTGGTAAGATGAAGACAACAGATTTGGTGGAGGAAAAATATTTTTTTCCAAACATGAAAAAATATGTGACAAGGTATGTTTCAATGTACAAGATATGTTAGGTGGCTAAAGGGCATGCACAAAATACTAGATTATACAGTCCATTACCATTCTAAGAGGACCATGGACATAATTATGTTTTTTTGTGTTGGGATTACCAAACACATAGAGAGGTAATGACTCATTTTTTGTTGTTGTAGATAGATTTTATAAAATGGTTCATTTCATTATATGTAATAAAACTAATGATGCCACTAGAGTTGTATAATTATTGTTTAAGGATAATGTGAGATTGCATGGTGTTCCAAAAACTATTATTTCAAATAGGGACACAAAATTCCTAAGTCATTTTTGGAGGAATTTGTGGAATAATATGGGAAATAAGATATAATTTAGTAGTGTATATCACCCACAAATATATGAATAGGTAGAATTTTTGAATAAGATATTGGGAAATTTATTGAGTTGCATAGTGGGAGAGGATCCCAAACAATGGGACTTGGCTTTACCAAAAGCTAAGTTTACATATAATAGTTTAGTGAATAGATCAACAAGAAAATCACCATTTAAAATTATTTATATGAGAAGTCCTATGGGTATTATATATTTAGTACAATTACCAATTACAAATCAAATTAGTGATTATGTAGAAGCATTTATAGAGCATATGCAGCAGTTGCAAGAAGGAATAAGAAAAAAGTTGTAAGAAAGTAATGTGAAATATAAAACATCTATAGATATCAGAAGAAGATCCAAGGTATTTGAATGAGAATATTTGGTAATGGTTGAGGAAATAAATATTTCCAAAATGCACGCACAATAAATTGAAGTACAAAAAAATTGAACCATGTAGAATTGTGAAGAAAATCAATGACAATGCTTATGAGGCAAGTTTACCATATATTTTTGATATCTCTATAGTATTTAATGTTTCATATTTATATGAATTCCATGAAAAATATGATGAAGGTGATGAATATAAATAAGTAAATTGGTAGCAACAGATTCTAAAAAAGAAGGAAAAATAGTGTAGGTTTTGAATATGAAGATAATGAGCACAAGGCAAAGGAATTATAATAGATATTTGGTGTAGTGGGAATGATTGTAGAAAGAATACAACACTTAGATTATAGGATGGGCACTAAATAATATTGAAAAGAAAAATTTTAGCAATACAATCAAAGCAACTTGTAGGAGCTGAGTTATTTTTAACCAGAAGCAAATGATGTTGAAAAAATAGGCCAATATTCTAGAGGCCATAACTTTTAACCCATAGATTCATTTGAGATTTTGCACATGCCAAAATGATTGTCTTAAAAAAAAATTTGTAATAAGATTTTATATCCCCTTAGAGTTAGATTCTATATTTTTTGGAGGCCATATGTGATCATCTAAAGGTTCAAAATTACTATTTAATGATTTTTTTAGGAATTTTATATTTTTAAATATTGTATATTTTTAGGACTAGATGTCAACTTTAGTTGAATTTATTCCCATAATATAATTTTAGTGTTTATATTATTCCATAATATTTTTAGATCTACGCATGTTTGAATGTAAAACTTACTAAAAATAGTAGCTACTAAAAATATAAGTATTTTTTAGATTTTAGTTTTTTTCAAATTTTTGCATGTCAACTCTAGTTCCAAGTTGAGGCTTATGTAATAGTGGTTTGGGTTTTTAATTATGTCAATTAATTCAATACAAATCAATTCATATTTATTATTTTAGATATTGGCCTACTAGTAATTTTATTATCTTGAGATTTTTTGGGTTCATTATATGGTATCAGAGCAATTTTGAATCTTGGATGAGTAAGAAATGGTGAGATGATGAGGATATATTACATAGATGAATTGTAATATATAAGAGATATAGAGGCAAGTGGAACAATCAACTGAGGTTATCACCAATCAAATAATAAGACAAGGTGGTGATGAGGAAGACACAAACCATGAAGAAATTCAACAACAAGAAGAAGAAAAAGATCACCCACCATCAATGGAAGAGAGGATGGTTTAGGATTTATAAGTAAGAACTAAATGAATCAAGGTTGACACTTTTAGATTATATAGGTATTTTAAAACTAGAGGAGTTGACATATTGGATGAATAGCATGCATAAGTTCTTTGAGTGGAAGACTATGAGAGAAGATAAGAAGGTGAAATTTGAATCCACAAAATTAAAAGGTCACACAATGATTTAGTGGTATCACCTACAAAAAGAGAGACATATAAACATAAAGATAAGATTAATTCATGGAAAAATATGGAGAAGAAGTTGAGGGAGAAATTTCTTCCTTTGAATTATGCATAAAACCTATACCAAAGATTTTAGAATTTAAAGCAAAAAGATCACAATATACAATAGTATATAGATGAGTTTTATAAGCTTTCTATACAAGTGGAGAATGATGAAACATAAGAGAAGATGTTTTCAAGGTATGTAAATGGTTTGAATTTTTTTATTTAAGATGAATTAAACATGCATAGAATACATTACATGGAGGAGGCTTATAAATTAGCTTTGAAGGTAGAAGAAAAACAAAATAGACAAAATTTCAAAAGAACATCTCTTGATCCAAGAAGAGGTGCATTCATTCAAATAAGGGGATGAGGTGGGATTAATACGACTAGAAGGGGGTCTAATACCAATAGAGTTAAATCATAACATGGTGCAAAAAGGCAAGATGAAAATAGGCAAGGGTTTCAATACCAACAAAGAGGAAGAAGGTTTTAGAGAGGATACGGTTATGGTGGTGCTATAGGATGGTTTTTAAGTTAGTGTAGATATTATGTTTATTGTATATGTGGATAAGAATAACATAGATTATTTGAGTGTCAACATCATCAAGATCAAGAAAAGAGTCAATAAGATAACCCAAGAGTGAATCCAGTTGAGGTTGAGATAGAAGAGCAAAATATTGAAGTTACACCTATAGATGTTGGAGAGAATATCATGATAAGAAGAACAATTATCACTCCAAGGAAGGCACAAGTTCAAATTAAATAATCTGGTGATGCATGGTTATGATCAATTTTTTTTAAATAAGATGTACTTCAGGTGGAAATGTATGCAAAGTAATTATAGATGGTGGTAGTTGGCAAAATATGGTTTCTAAATAAATGATAGAGAAACTAAATTTTAAATGTGAAAAACGTCCTAATCCTTATTGGATTTCATGGTTTAAAAAAAAAGAATAAAGTTACAATAGATAAAAGGTGCTTAATTAATTTTTCCATAGGAAAATATTATAATGATTAAATATGGTGTGATGTTATTTTGATGGATGCATGTCATGTGTTATTAGAAATATCATGGCAATTTGATAGGAAATTAATTCATGATGGAGAAAAGAACACATACGCTTTTTAGAAAGGTGGTACGAAGGTATTCTTGTTACCTCTTAAAGAGGAAGAAAAGATAGAAAAAATGCTCTCTACTAAAAATTTATCCAAGATATGAAGGTGGTAGGTTGTTTTTATGTATTAGTAGAAAATAATGAAGACACATAAATGGTGAAAATACCAAAATAAGTATCAATACTATTTAAATAATATGTAAATGTTATGCTTGATGAGTTACTAGATGTTTTACCACCAAAGAGAGATTTCACCATCACACTGATTTGATTCTAGTATCAACTCTACCCAATAAAGAAAATTATAGTATGAGTCTAGTAGAAAATACATAATTAAATAAATAGGTTACTAGATTGTTAAGAAAGAAGCTAATAAGGGTGAGTATGAGTCCATGTGCAACACCAACATTACTAACTCCAAAAAAAGATAGAAGATGGAGAATGTGTGTGGATAGTAGATAAATTAATAAAATTACAATCAAATATAGATTTTCTATAACTTATTTAGAAGATATGATGGATGTGCTTGTAGGAGCAAAATATTTTACCAATATTGATCTAAGGAGTGTTTATTATCATATTTTATTTCAGGAAGGAGATGAGTGGAAAATGGCATTCAAGACTAGGGATGGCTTATATGAGTGGATGGTGATAACCTTAATATTATCTAATGTACCTGGCACATTTATGAGGGTTATAAATAAAATGATATGATAATATAATGGTAAGTTTGTGGCTATTTATTTTTATTATATTTTTATATTCATTAAGACTAAATAAGAACACTTAGAACATTTGAGAATGGTACTGGATTTGTTAAGGAGAAGTTGTATGTAAATTTGAATAAGTGCAGGTTTATGTAAAATAGTTTGGTATTTTTTAGAATTGTAGTTTTATTAGATGGTGTGAGAATGGATGAATAAAATATAAGGAAAATTGTAGAGTGTCCTATTCTAAAAATCATTATAGAGGTAAGAAGTTTTTATGGCTTAGCAACTTTTTACAAAAAAATTATTAGGAATTTTAGTAGTATTGTGACACCAATAACATATTGAATGAGAGGGAAGGAATTTGCATGGACTAGAGTAACCACATAAAGCTTTGAATTTTTGAATAAAAACATTGTATAAATACTAATATTAGCATTACCAAATTTTAATAAAATGTTTGAGGTCTATTGTGATGCTTCATTCATGGGAATTGGTATTGTGTTGAGTCAAGAAGGAAAGCTAATAGCATATTTTAGTGAGAAATTAAATGAGGAAAGAAAAAAATATTCTACCTATGATGTTGAAAGTTATGTAATTAGAGAAACATTAAGACATTAGAGGCATTACCTAGTGCCTAAGGTGCTTATCCTATTTACAGATCATGAAGCTTTGAAGTATGTGAATATACAAAAGAAGTTGAATAGTAGGCATACAAAGTGGGTATATTTATTATAGGGGTATAATTTTGTGTTAAAAATAATTAGGAAAATAGAATTAGGTAGATGATGTATTTAGTAAGAGAGTAGCATTATTAACTACTATGGTGAGTGCAGTAGTTGTATTTTAAGCTATCAAAGAATTATATGATATTGATCCATATTTTCGAAAGGTATTTGAGCAGTGCAAGAATCCATTAATATGTGGGATGTATATTATTCATGGTGACTATCTTATATAAGAAGGTTATCTCTTCAATGGAAATAATTATGCATTCTAGTTGGGTCTCTACGAGACAACATAAAAAGAGAATTATATAGTGGTGGTTTGGCTGGACATTTTGGTAAGATGAAGATAATAGCTTTGGTGGGGGAATTTTTTTTTTGGCCAAATATGAAGAGATCCGTGACAAGGTATGTTTCAAGGTATAATATATGTTAGGTAGCTAAAGAACATGCATAAAATATTGGATTATACATGCCATTACTGGTTCCAAGAGGACCATGGATAGATTTGAGTATGGATTTTATGTTGGGATTACCAAAAACATAGAGAGGTAATGATTCAATTTTTGTTATTGTAGATATATATTAGAAAATGGTTTATTTGATTGTATGTAAGAAAACCAATGATGCCACTAGAGTTGTAGAATTATTTTTTAAGGATATTGTGAGATTACATGGTGTTCTAGAAACTATTATTTTAGATAGAGACACAAAATTCTTAGTCTTTTGGAGGAATTTTTGGAAGAAGATGGGTACAAAACTAAAATTATATAGTGCATATCACCTAAAAACATATGTATAGACAAAATTTGTGAATAAAAGCTTGGGAAATTTATTGAGATGCATAGTGGGAGAGAAGCCCAAGTAGTGGGATCTAGCTTTACCATAAGATGACTTTGCATATAATAGTTTAGTGAATAGATCAACATGAAAATCACCATTTCAAATTGTTTATGGGAGAAATCCTATGGTTATTTTATATTTAGTATAATTACAATTTGTAGATTGAACTAGTGATGATGCAAAAGCATTTATAGAGCATATGCAATAATTGCAATAAGGAATAAGAATAAAGTTACAGGTAAGTAATAATAAATATAAAGCATTAGCAGATGTCAGAAGAAGATCTAAGGTATTTGAAGAAGGATAGTTGGTAATGGTTTCCTTGAGGAAATATATATTTCCAAAAGGCATGTACAACAATTTGAAGTATAAGAAAATTAAGCCATGTAGAAGTGTGAAGAAAATTAATGGAAATGCTTATGAGGTGATTTTACCACAAAATTTTGATACTCTCTAGTATTTAATGCTTTAGATTTATATTAGTTCCATGGATAAAATGATTAAGGTGATGAAGATGAATAATTAAATTGGAAACAACATGTTCCAAAGAAGAAGAAAGAAAAAATAGTATAGGTTTTGGATATGAAGACAATGACCACAAGGCAAGGGAATTATTATAGGTATTTAGTGTAGTGGGAAAGATTAAAGAAAGAATAAAACACTTGGATTATATAATGGGATCTAAATATGATTGATAAATAAAAATGGCAGCAGTACAATTAAGGCACCTCATAAGAGCTAAGTTGTTTTGAACTAGAGGAGAATGATGTAGAAAATATAGGCCAATCTTTTAGAGGCCACAACTTTTGACCAATAGATCCATTTGAGATATTCCACGTGCCAAAATGACCATCTTGAATTGTTCATTTCTATCCTAATCTACTCTACCCACTTAGATTTTTTAGGTTTTAGATTGTTTGAGGAGATTTTTAGAAGTGTAAATGCTTGCATGAAAAATTTACTAAAAATAGAACTTTTTTAAGATTTTATTTTATTTTTAATCCTACATGTTAACTCTAATTCTAAGCTAAGGTTTATTTAAACATGGTTTGGGTTTGTAATTATTTTAATCAATTAAATACAAAATTAGTTTAGAGTTATTGTTTTAGATCTTGGTCTATTGGTAATTTTATTTTATTGATAATTTTTAGGTCCATTATCTAGTATCAAAGCAAGTTTGAATCTTAGAGGAGTAAGAAATGGAAAGAAGATGAGGAGGTATTACATAGATGAACTAGACTATACAAGAGATGTAGAGTTAAGTGGAATAATTAACCAAGGTTATCACTAATTAGATAAGAAGACAAGGTGGTGATGAGGAAGACACAAATTGTGATGAAGAAATTCACCAAGAAGAAGAACAATAAGATCAACCACCATAAATGGAAAAGAGGATAGTTTAGGATTAATAAGGAATAAATAAAGGAATCAAGGTTTATGTTCCAAATTATGGAGGTATTTTAAAACTAGAGGAGTTGATAGATTGGATGAATAGTATGGAGAAGTTCTTTGAGTAGAATACTATGAGAGAAGACAAGAAGGTAAAGTTTGCATGCACGAAATTAAAATGTCATACATTGATTTGGTGGTATCATCTCTAGAAAGAGAGATAGATAAAATGTAAAGAGAAGATTTATTCATGGAAAATATGGAGGATAAGTTGAGGGAGAAATTTCTTCCTATGGATTATGCACAAACCTATACCAAAGATTTCAAAATTTGAGGCAAAAAGATCATAGTATACAAGAGTATACAAATGAGTTTAATAAGATTTATTTATGAGTCGAGCATGATGAAATAGAAGAGTAGATGGATAAAAGATATGTAAATGGTTTGAAATTTTCTATTCAAGATCAATTAAGTATGCATAGAATACTTTACATGGATGAGGCTTATCAATTAGATTTTAAGGTAGAAGAACAACAAAATAGATATAATTTTAGAAGAACATCTCTTGGCATAAGAAGAGGTGTACCCTTTCCAATAAGGGGATGAGATAGGTCTAATACCACTAGAGGAGGTCTAATACTAATAAAGATAAATCATGATATGGTGTAGAGAGGCAAGATGATAATTGGCAAGGGTTTTAATACCAATAAATAAGAAGAGGGTTTTAGATAGGATGAGGTTACAGTGGAGCTCGAGGATGGTTTATAAATCATCATAGATCTTATGTTTGTTATAGATGTTGATAATAAATACATAGATCATGAGTGTCCACACTATCAAGATCAAGAAATGAGTCAATAAGATTGTCCAAGAGTGAATCTAGTTGAGGTAAAGATAGAAGAGATACATACTAAAATTATACCTATAGATGTTTGAGAGAATATCATGATGAGAAGAAAAATGATTAATTCAAGGAAGGAACAAGTGCCAAAAAAATAAGATGGTGATGCATGGCTATGATCAAATATTTTTTGAATAAGATGTACTTTAGGTGGAAAGGTATGCAAAGCAATTATATATGGTGGTAGCTGTGAAATGATAGAGAAACTAAATTTACAATGTGAAAAGCATCCTAATCCTTATCAGATTTCATGGCTTAAAAAAAGGAATGAAGTTACAGTAGATAAAAGGTGTTTAATCAAGTTTTCTATAGGAAAAAGTCATAATGATGAAATATGGTGTGATGTTATTTCGATGGATGCATATAATGTGTTATTGGGAAGACCATAGAAAATTGACAAGAAAGTAATTCATGATGGAGCAAAGAACACGTACACTTTTTTGAAAGGTGGTATAAAGATAGCCTTGTTACCTCTTCAAGAGGAAGAAAATCTAGAAAGCATGCTCTCTACTAAAGAATTTATTAACAATATGAAGGTGGTAGGATGATGTTATGTATTATTATCAAAGAATGAAGAAATGGAAATGGTGAAAATACCAATAGAAGAAACAAGATTTTTTAAATAATATGTATATGTTATGACTGATGAGTTACTGGATGGTTTACCATTGAAGAGAGATATTCAACATCACATTTATTTGATTTTAGGATCAGCTCTGGCCAATCAAATAACTTATAAGATAAGCCTATTAGAACATACATAATTAAATAAACATGTTACAAAATTATTAAAAAAGAAGTTGATAAGGGAGAGTATGAGTCCATGTGCAACACTAACATTACTAACTCTAAATAAATAATGATTTTAGAGAATGTGTGTGGATATTATATCAGTTAATAAAATTACAATCAAGTATAGATTTTTTATACCTTGTTTTGATAATATGATGGATGTGCTTATAGGAGCAAAATATTTTACCAAGCTTGATCTAAGGAATAATTATTATCATATTTGAATTTGTCAAGGATATGAGTGTAAAACTACATTCAAAACTAGGGATGGCTTATACGAGTGGATGGTGATGCCCTTTAGATTATCTAATGCACCTAGCACATTTATGAGGGTGATGAATATAGTGATATGAGAATATATTCATAATTTTATGGTTGTTTATTTTGATGATATTTTTAAATTCATTAATAATAAATAAAAACACGTACAAAATTTGAGAATAGTATTGAATTTGTTAAGAAAGAAGATTTATATAAATTTGAAAAGTGTAGGTTTATGTAGAATAGTTTGGTATTTTTGGGATTTGTAGTTTTAGCAGATGGTGTGAGAATGATTAAAGAAAATATAAAAGAAATTGTGGGGTGGCCTATTAAAAAAATCATTAATGATTTAAGAAGTTTCCATGGTTTAGAAACTTTTTATAGAAAATTTATTAAGAACTTTAGTAGTATTGTGGCATTAATAATAGATTGCATGAGAGGGAAGGAATTTGCATGGACTAGAGTAGCCATAAAAAGATTTGAATTTTTTATGAAAAAATTATAGAAAGACTAATTTTAGAATTACCTTATTTTTAAAAAGTGTTTGAGGTTGATTGTGTTTCTTCATTTGTGGGAATTAGTATTGTGTTGAGTCAAAAAGGAAAGTCAATAGCATATATTAATGAGAAATTAAATGACATAAGAACAAAGTATTCTACCATGATGTTAAACTTTATACAATTTTATAAGAATTAAGACATTAGAGGCATGACCTAGTGCCTAAGGAGTTTATCCTATTTAAAAATCATGATGCATTGAAGTATATGAATACACAAAAGAAGTTGAATAGTAGGCATGCAAAGTGGGTATCTTTATTGTAGGGGTATACCTTTATGTTGAAAAATAAATTAGGAAAATAGAATCAGGTAGTTGATGCATTGAGTAGAAGGGTAGCATTATTAACTACTATGGTGAGTGAAGTAGTTGAATTGGAAGCTATCAAAGAATTATATGATACTGATCCATATTTTGGGAAGGTGGTTGAGTAGTGTAAGAATCCATTAGCAAGTGGGATAGATATTATTCATGGTGAGTTTACTATACAAGAAGGTTATCTTTTTAAAGGGAAATAGTTATTCATTCTATTTGGGTATCTACTAGATAATATAATAAGAGAATTACATAGTGGTAGTTTAGTTGGACATTTTGGTATGATGAAGAGAATTATTTTGGTGGAGGAAAATTGTTTTTTTCCAAAGATGAAGAGAGATGTGACAATGTATGTTTCAAGGTATAGGTTATGTTAGGTGGCTAAATAATATGTATAGAATATTGGATTAGGCATTCCATTATAGGTTTCAAGAGGACCATGGATAGATTTGAGTATGGATTTTGTGTTAGGATTACCAAACACACAAAGAGGTAATGATTAAATTTATTTTTTGTAGATAGATTTTATAAAATGGTTCATTTGATTGCATGTAAGAAAACCAATGATGCCACTAGAGTTACATAATTATTTTTTAAGGATATTGTAAGATTACATGGTTTTCTAAAAACTATTACTTTAGAAAGGAACATAGAATTCCTAAGTCATTTTTGGAAGACTTTGTGGAAGAAGATGGGTAGAAAGCTATAATTCAATAGTGCATATCACCAACAAACATATGGATAGATAGAATTTGTGAATAGGAGATTGGAAAATTTATTGAGATGCATAGTGGGAAAGAAGCCCAAGCAATGGGACTTAGCTTTACCACAAGTTGACTTTGCATATAATAGTTTAGTGAATAGATCAACATGAAAATCATCATTTTAATTTTTTCAAGGGAGAAATTATATCATTATTTTAGATTTAGTAAAATCAACAATTATAGATTGAATTAGTGATGATGTAGAAGCATTTGTAGAGCATATGCAATAGTTTCAATAAGGAGTAAGAATAAAGTTATAGGTAAGAAATGAGAAATATAAAACATTAGCAGATGTCAGAAAAATATTCAAGGTATTTTAAGAAGGAGATTTGGTAATTTTTTACTTGAGGAAAAAAATATTTCCAAAAGGCATGTACAACAATTTTAAGTACAAGAAAATTAGGCCATGTAGAAGTGTGAAGAAAATTAATGGCAATGCTTATGAGGTGATTTTACCACAAAATTTTGATACTCTCTAGTATTTAATGTTTTAGATTTATATTAATTCAATGGATAAAATGATTAAGGTGATGAAGATGAATAATTAATTTGGAAACAATAGGTTCCAAAGAAGAAAGAAAAAATAGTACAAGTTTTGGATATGAAGACAATGAACACAAGGCAAGGGAATTATAATAGGTATTTGGTGTAGTGAGAAGGATTGTAGAAAGAAGAAAACATTTGGATTATATAATGGGATCTAAATAATATTGATAAATAAAAATGACAGTAGTAGAATCAGGGCAACTCACAAGAGCTAAGTTGTTTTCAATTAGAGGAGAATGGTGCAAAAAAAAATAGGCCAATCTTCTAAAGGCCATAACTTTTGACAAATAGCTCCATTTGAGATCTTCCACATGCCAAAATGACCATCCTTCAAAAGTTTATTTATTTTTATTAATTTTATTTATGCACTTAGATTTGTTTTAGATATTTTTCAGAGGCCATATGTGATCATCTTAGGGTCTAAAATTACCGTTTAATGATTTTTTCAATAATTTTCAATTTTTAGAAATTATATATTTTTATGACTAGACATCAAATTATTTTGAATTTCATCCCATACATTAATTTTAGTGTTTAGATTATTATAGAATATTTTTAGAGGTGTGCATGCTTGGATGTAAAACTTACTAAAATTAATAGTTACTAAAAATAATTTTTTTTTAAATCCTACATGTTAACTCTAATTCTAAGTTAAGGATTATTTAATCATGGTTTGGGTTTGTAATTATTTAAATAAATTCAATAAAAATCAATTTAGAGTTATTATTTTAGATCTTGGCCTATTGGTAATTTTAATTTTTTGATACGTTTTGAGTTCATTGTCTAGTATCAGAGCAAGTTTGAATCTTGGAGGAGTAAGAAATGGCGAGAGGATGAGGAGGTATTACATAGATGATCTAGACTATATAATAGATGTAGAGGTAAGTGGAATAATTAACTGAGGTTATCACTAATTAGATAAGAAGATAAGGTGGTGATGAGGAAGACACAGATTGTGATGATAAAATTCACTAAGAAGAAGAACAACAAGATCAACCACCATCAATAAAAGAGAGGATGGTTTGGGATTTAAAAGAAATAAATGAAGGAATCAAGGCTGATGTTCCAAATTATGGACATAGTTTAAAACTAGAGGAGTTGATAGATTAGATGAATAGTATGGAGAAGTTATTTGAGTAGAAGACTATGAGAGAAGACAAGAAGGTAAAGTTTGCATACATGAAATTGAAATGTCAAGTAATGATTTGGTGGGATCACGTGCAGAAATAAAGATAGAGAAAATCTAAAGAGAATATTAGTTCATGGAAAAATATGGAGAAGATGTTGATGGATAATTTTTTTCCTATGGATTATGCACAAACCCTATACTGAAGATTATAGAATTTTAGGCAAAAAGATCACTATATACAAGAGTATATATATGAGTTTTATAAGCTTTAGATATGAGTGGACCATGATGACAAAAAAGAGTAGATGGATGATATGTATGTAAATGGTTTGAAATTTTATATTCAAGATGAATTAAGTATGCATAGAATACTTTGCATGGATGAGGCTTATCAATTAGCTTTTAAGGTAGAAGAAAACAAAATAGATATAATTTTAGAAGAACATCTCTTGGTCCAAGAAGAGGTAGATCCCCTATAATAAGGGGATGAGGTTTGTCTAATACCACCAGAGGAGGATCTAATACTAATAGAGATAAATCATCACATGGTGAAGAAAGGCAAGATGATAATTTGAAAGGGTTTCAATACTAACAAAGAGAAAGATAGTTTCAAAGAGGATGAGGTTATGGTGGAGCTAGAGGATGGTTTACAAATTAGAATAGATCTTATGTTTATTATAGATGTGGATAAGGACACATAGCATTTGAGATTCCACCCTTTAAAGATCAAGAAAGGAGTCAAGAAGATTGTCCAAGAGTAAATCTAGTTGAGGCTAAGAAAGAAGAGATACCAATTAAAATTGTACTAATAGATGTTTAAGAGAATCTCATGATGAGAAGAACAATGATTTCTCTAAGGAAGGAACAAGTGTAGAATAAATAAGGTGGTCATGCATGGTTTTGATCAAATATTTTTTGAATAATATATTTACTTTGGGTGGAAAGGTATGGAAAATAATTATAGATGGTGGTAGTTGTGAAAATATAGTTTCTAAAAAAATGAAAGAGAAACTAAATTTGTAATTTTGAAAGCATCCTAATCCTTATAAAATATCATTATCTAAAAAAGGGAATGAAGTTGCAATAGATAAAAGGTGTTTAATCAAGTTTTTTATAGGAAAAAGTTATAATGATGAAATATGGTGTGATGTTATTCTGATAGATGCATGCCATGTGTTATTAGTAAGACTATGACAATTCGATAGGAAAGTAACTCATGATGGAGCAAAGAACACATACACTTTTTGGAAAGTTGGTACAAAGTTAACCTTGTTACCTCTTAAAGAGGAAGAAAAGGTAAAAAAAATGCTCTCTAATAAAGAATTTATTTAAGATATGAATGTGGAAGGTTGTTATTATATATTATTAAAGAAGAATGAAGAAAAAAATGGTGAAAATACAAACAGAAGCAACAAGATTGTTGAAATAATCTATAGATATTATGACTGATGAGTTATTGGATGTTTTACCATTGAAGATATATATTAAGCATCACATTTATTTGATTCCAAGACCAGATGTACCTAATCAAATAGCTTATAAGATGAGTCTAGTAGAGCATGCAAAATTAAATAATCATGTTACTGAATTGTGAAAAAAGAAGATGATAAGGGAGAGTATGAGTCTATGTGCACCACTAGCATTGCTAACTCTAGAGAAATATTTTGGATGGAGAATGTGTGTGGATAGTAGATTAGTTAATAAAATTACAATCAAGTATAGATTTCCTATACCTTGTTTTGATGATATGATGGATGTGCTTGCAAGAGCAAAATATTTTACCAAGATTGATCAAAGGAATGGTTATTATCAAATTTGAATTCATGAAGGAGATGAGTGAAAAACTATATTCAAGACTAGAGATGGCTTATAAGAGTGGATGGTGATGCCCTTTGGATTATCTAATGCACCTAACACATTTATTAAGGTGATGAATATAGTGCTATGATAATATATTCATAATTTTGTGATTTTTTATTTTGATGATATTTTGATATTTAGTAAGGATATATAAAAACACTTACAACATTTGAGAATAGTACTAGATTTGTTAAGGAGAATTTGTACGCAAATTTGAAGTTTAGGTTTACGTAGAATAGTTTGGTATTTTTGGGATTTATAATTTTAGAAGATGGTGTGAGAATGGATGAATAAAATATAAAGGTAATTGTGGGGTGGCCTATTCAAAAAAGCATTACAGAGGTAAGAAGTTTCCATAGTTTAGCAACTTTTTATAGAAAATTTATTAAGAATTTTAGTAGTGTTGTGGCACTAATAACATATTGCATGAGAGGGAAAGAATTTGCATGGACTAGAGTAGCCATAGAAATATTTGAATTTTTAATGAAAAAGATTATAGAAATACCAATTTTAGCATTACCATATATTAACAAAGTGTTTGGGGTTGATTGGGATACTTTAGCTATGGGAATCGATGCTCTATTGAGTCAAAAGGGAAAGCTAATAACATATTTTAGTGAGAAATTGAATGAGGTAAGAAAAAAGTATTCTAACTATGCTGTTAAAATTTATGAAATTGTATAATCATTAATAAATTAAAGGCATGACTTAGTGCCTAAGAAGTTTATCCTATTTATAGATCATGAGGCATTAAAGTATGTGAATACACAAAATAAGTTAATAGTAGGCATGCAAAGTGGGTATATTTCTTGTAGGGGTATCCTTTTGTGTTGAAAAATAAATCAAGAAAAAAAATTAGGTAGTTGATGCATTAAGTAGGAGAGTAGCATTATTAACTACTATGGTGAGTGGACTAGTTAAATTTAAAGCTATCAAATAATTATATGATACTGATCCATATTTTGGGAAGGTGGTTGAGTAGTGTAAGAATCCATTAACAAGTGGTAAATATACTATTCATGGTTAGTATCCTATACAAGAAGGTTATCTCTTCAAAGGGAAGCAATTATGCATTCTAGTTGGGTCTGTATGAGACAATATAATAATAGAATTACATAGTGGCAATTTGGTTGGACATTTTGGTAAGATTAAGAAAATAGTTTTGGTGGAGGAAAATTATTTTTTTCCAAATATGAAGAGAGATGTGACAACGTATGTTTCAAGGTGTAGAATATGTTAGGTGGATAAAAGACATTCATAGAATACTATACTATACATACCATTACCAGTTCTAAGAGGAGCAAAGATAGATTTGAGTATGGATTTTGTGTTGGGATTACCAAATACATAGAGAGGTAATGATTCAATTTTTATTATTATAGACATATTTTTTAAAATGGTTTATTTATTTGCATGTAAAAAAAACAATGATGCCATTAGAGTTGAAAAATTATTTTTTAAGGATATTGTGAGATTGCATGGTGTTCCAAAAACTATTACTTTAGATAGCGACATAAAACTCTTAAGTCATTTTTAGAGGACTTTATGGAAGAAGTTGGGTACTAATCTATAATTAGGTAGTTTTTATAACCCAAAAAATAGATGGATAGGAAAAACTTATGAATATGATATGGAAAACTTTAGTGGTGAATATTCATTAATTCATGAATATTCTAGTTTTATAAATCTGCATTTGTTGATTTTGAATACTCATATATATATGCTAATGTCAATCTGCATATGCCAATAACCTTATACAAATATGCATATGCAAATAGCCATCCACATATGCTAGTAATCATTTGCATATGCCAATGGCCATCTACATATGCAAGTAATCATTTGCATATTCCAATATCCATCTACATATGTTGGTGATTGGCTATGAATGACAATCCACATCATGTAGATGTCCATATTCATGATACAAAAGACCATTTGCATCATTTAGATGGCCATCAACATGATGTATACATTCATCCACATTATGTAGATAGCCATTCATATGATGTTAACATCTATCTACATCATGTGGATAATCATCTACATCATGTGGATGACCGTCTACATCATTTGGACATCCATATTCATCACGTGGATGGCCATATACATCATGTGGATGGCCATATGTATCATGTGGATGGATGTTTGCATCATGTAGATGAACAAATTCAACATGCGGATGATCATCTATATATATATATATATATGCTAATGTCAATCTGCATATGCCAATAACCTTATACAAATATGCATATGCCAATGCCCATCTATATATGCCAATAATCATTTGCATATGCTAGTAGCCATCTACATATGTTGGTGATTGGCTATGAATGACCATCCACATCATGTGGATGTCTAAATACATCACGCAGATGTCCATATTCATGACACAAAAGACCATTTGCATCATTTAGATGGCCATCAACATGATGCATACATTCATCCACATTATGTAGATAGCCATTCATATGATGTGAAAATCTATCTACATCATGTGGATAATCATCTACATCATGTGGATGACCGTCTACATCATTTGGACATCCATATTCATCATGTGGATGGCCATATGTATCATGTGGATGGATGTCTACATCATGTAGATGAACAACTTCAACATGTGGATGATCATTTGCATCATATGGATGCCCATCTACATCATGTGGATGGCCATCTACATCATGAAAAATAATAAAATAGGGACATTAATAAACTAATAATTCATAATATTTATGTTTAGCAAAGTTTTTTATTCATAAAATATTGATTTACCTACTCCATCACTTGATTTGCCTACATAATTAATCATCTTCCAAACTATTTCACCATCATTACGAATCTAATAACCTCCAAATTTTTTTAATATATCCCACTAAAATTAGCCCTAGAATAGGAGCTTGGGAAATTTATTGAGATGCATAGTGGGAGAGAAGCCCAAGTAATGGGACATAGCTTTATCACAAGTTGAGTTTGCATATAATAGTTTAATGAATAAATCAATAGGAAAATCACCATTTCAAATTGTGTATGGATGAAATTATATGGGTATTTTAAATTTACTTTAATTACTAATTATAGATTGAATTAGTAATGATGGTGAAGCATTTATAGATCATATGCAGTAGTTATAAGGAGTAAGAAGAAAGTTGTAAAAAAGTAATGAGAAATATAAAGCATCAACAAAATGTCAGAAAAAGATCCAATGTATTTAAATAAGGATATTTGGTAATGGTTTATTTGAGAAAATAAATATTTAAAAAAGGCATGTACAACAAGTTGAAGTATAAGAAAATTGGGACATGCAAAACTATGAAGAAAATTAATGACAACACTTATGAGGTGAGTTTACCATAGAATTTTGATATCTCTCTAGTATTTAATTTTTTATATTTATATGGATTCCATGGAGAAGAAGATAAAGTTTATGAATATGAAAAATTAAATTGGCAGCAATAGGTTCTAAAGAAGAAGGAAAAAATAGTGCAGGTTTTGGATACAAAGACAATGAGCACAAGGCAAGGAAATTATAATTGGTATTTGGTGTAGTTGGAAGGATTATAGAAAGAAGACAAAATCTGGTTTATATAATTGGAGCCAAATAATATTAAAAAATAAAAATGGTAATAGTGCAATTAGGGAAATTCATAGGAGCTGAGTTGT
This sequence comes from Torreya grandis, assembly GCA_037957365.1. NCBI lineage: Eukaryota > Viridiplantae > Streptophyta > Pinopsida > Cupressales > Taxaceae > Torreya > Torreya grandis. The sequence goes on from JARHVA010000941.1 coordinate 2,055,614, forward strand.
TTTCAACCAAAAGAGAATGATGTAAGAAAAATAGGCCAATCTTATAGAGGCTATAAATTTTGACCCATAGATCCATTTAAGCTCTTGTACATGCTAAAATAACCATCTCAATTTTGTTTTTATTTTCTAAGTCACTCTATCCACTTAGAGTTATATTCAATATTTTTTGGATGCCATACATGAGCATCTAAGGGTCTAAAATTAATGTTTAATAATTTTTTTTGGGAATTTTCTATTTTTACAAATTGTATATTTTTAAGACTGAACATCAACTTCAATTGAATTTCATCACATAGGCTAATTTTAGTGTTTAGATTATTTTGAAATATTTTTATAGTTATGTGCACTTGCATGCAAAACTTACTAAAAATAAAGCTGTTAATAATATGTTTTTTTTTTAATATTAGTTTTGTTTAAATTTTTGCATGCCAATTACAATTCTATGTTGAGGATTATTTAGCCATGGTTTGGGTTTGTAATTATTTCAAGTCAATCAATACTAATCAATTCATAGTTATTGTTTTAGATCTTAACCTATTGGTAATTCTATTATCTTGATAGTTTTTGGGTTCATTATTTGGTATCAGAGCAACTTTAAAATTTGGAGAAGTAAGAAATGGTAAAAGGATGAGGAGGTATTACAAAAATGAACCAGACTATACAAAATTTGTATATTCAAGTGGAAAAATTAACCAATGCTATCACTAATTAGATAAGAAGACAAGGTGGTGATGAGGAAGACACATATCATGATGAAGCAATTCAACAAGAAGAATAACATTAAGATCAACCACCATCAACAGAAAAGAGGATGGTTTGGAATTTATAAATAATAAATGAAAGAATCAATGTTGATGTTCCAAATTATGGAGGTAGTTTAAAACTAGAGGAGTTGATAGATTGGATGAATATCATGTATAAGTTCTTTAAGTGGAAGACTATGAGAGAAGACAAGAAGGCAAAGTTTACAAAATGAAATTGAAAGGTCATGCAATGATTTGGTGGGATCACCTATAGAAAGAGATAGAGAAAAGGTAGGGAGAAGAATAATTCATGGAAAAAGATGGAGAAGAAGTAGATAGAGACATTTTTTCTTGTGGATTATACATAAAATTTGAGGTAAAATGATCATAGTATAAAAGAGTATATATATGAGCTTTATAAGTTTTCCATACGAGTGGATAATGATGAAATAAAGGAGTAGATGGATACAAGGTATGTAAATGGTTTAAAATTTTCTATTCAAGATAAATTAAGCATGCATAAAATACTTTACATGGAGGAGGCTTATCAATTAGCTTTGAAGGCAAAAGAAAAAAAATATATAAAATTTCAAAAGAATGTCTCTTATTCAAAAAAGAGGTGGATACCCTCCAATAAGGGGACAAGGTGGGTTTAATAAAACCAAAGGATGGTCTAATACCAATAATGTTAAATCATCAAATGGTGCAGAAAGGTAAGATGATAATACACAAGGGTTTCAATACCAATATAAAGGAAGAGGGTTGTAGAGAGGATGAGGTTACATTGGTGCTAGAAGATGGTTTCCAAATCAACACAAATCTTATGTTTGTTATAGATGTGGAGAATAAGGACATAGATCATTTGAGTGTCCACACTATCAAGATCAAGAAAGGAGTCAAGAAGATATCTCAAGAATGAGTCTAGCTAAGGCTAAGATAGAAGAAAAAATTATTGAAGTTGGACCTATATATCCTAGAGAGAATATCATGATGAGAATAATAATGATCAATATAAGGAAGGAATAAGTGTAGAATAAAGAAGGTGGTGATGCATGGCTGAAATATAATATTTTTTGATCAAGATTTAATTTGGCTGGAAAGGTATGAAAAGTCATTATAGAGGGTGGTAGTTATGAAAATATGGTTTCTAAAGAAATGATAGAGAAACTAAATTTGTAATGTGAAAATCATCCTAATTCTTATCTGATTTCATGGTTTAAAAACAGGAATGAAGTTATAGTAGATAAAAGGTGATTAATCAATTATTCTATAGGAAAGAGTTATAATGATGAAATATGGTGTGATATTATTCTAATGGATACATGCCATGTGTTATTAGGAAGACCATGGAAATTTTATAGGAAATTAATTCATGATAGATCAAAGAACACGTACACTTTTTGGAAAGGTGGTATTTATGTAGTCTTATTATCTCTTAAAGAGGAAGAAAAGGCATAAAGCATGTTATCTACTAAAAAATTTATCCAAAATATGAAGTTCGTAGGTTGTTTTATGTATTAGTAGAAAATAATGAAGACACAAAAATGGTATAAATACTAATAAAAGTAGCAATACAATTGAAATAATATGTATATGTTATGCTTGATGAGTTACTAGATGGTTTACCATCGAAGAGAGATATTCAGCATCATATTGATTTGATTATAGTATCATCTCTACCCAGTCAAGAATATTATAGGATGAATCTATTAGAACATGTAGAATTAAATAAATAAATTACTAACTTGTTAAGAAAGAAATTGATAAGGGAGAGTATGAGTCCATGTGCAATACCAACATTGCTAACTCCAAAGAAAGATGGACGATAGAGAATGAGTGTGGATAGTAAAGTAATTAATAAAATTACAATCAAGTATAGATTTACTATACCTCATTTAGATAATATAAAGGATGTGATTATAAGAGAAAACTATTTTATGAAGATTGATCTAAGGATTTGTCATTATTAGATATGAATTCATGAAGGAGATGAGTGGGAAATTGCATTCAAGACTAGGGATGGCTTATATGAGTGGATGGTGATGCCGTTTAGATTATCTAATGATCTAACACATTTATGAGGGTGATGAATAAAATTCTAAAAGAATATATTGGTAAGTTTGTGGTTATTTATTTTGATGATATTTTTATATTCATTAAGATTAAATAAGAACACTTACAACAGTTGAGAATGGTACTAAATTTCTTAAGAAAGGAGAAGTTGTATGAAAATTTGAAGAAGTGCAGGTCTATGTAGGATAGTTTGGTATTTTTTGGAATTATAATTTTAGTAGATGGTGTGAGAATAGATTAAGAAAAGACAAAGGCAATTGTGGTTATCTTATTCCAAAAAATATTATAGAGGTAAGAAATTTCCATGGTTTAGAAACTTTTAATAGAAAAATTATTATTAATTTTAGTAGTATTGTGGAACCAATAATAGATTGCATTAGAGGGAAGGAATTTGCATGGACTAGATCAGCCATAAAAAGCTTTAAATTTTTGAAGAAAAATATTACATAAAGACCAATTTTAGCATTATTGGATTTGAATAAAGTGTTTGAGGTTGATTGTGATTCTTTATTTATGGGAATTGGTGTTTTGTTGAGTCAAGAAGGATATCCAATAAAATATTTTAGTGATAAATTGAATGAGGTAATAAAAATTTATTCTACATATGATGTTGAACTTCATATAATTGTACAAGTATTAGGACATTGGAGGAATTACCTAGTTCCTAAAGAGTTTATCTTATTTATAGATCATAAGGCTATGAAGTATGTGAATACACAAAAGAATTTGAATAGTAGGCATGCAAAGTGGGTATCTTTATTTCAATGGTGTAATTTTGTGTCAAAACATAAATTAGTAAAACAAAATTAGGTAGATAATGCATTAAGTAGGAGAGTATCATTATTAACTACTATGGTGAGTGAAGTAGTTAGATTTGAAGCTATCAAATGATTATATGATATTGATCCATATTTTGGGAAGGTAGTTAAGCAATGCATGAATCCATTAACATGTGGGATAGATACTATTCATGGTGAATATTTTATACAAGAAGGTTATATCTTTAAAGGAAAATAATTATGCATTCCAATTGGGTCTCTATGAGACAATATAATAAGATAATTACATAGTGGTGATTTGGATGGACATTTTTGTAAGATGAAAACAATATTTTTGGTGGAGGAAAAGTATTTTTGGCCAAAGATGAAGAGGGATGTGACAAGGTATATTTCAAAGTGCAGGATATGTTAGGTGGTTATAGGACATGCACACAATACTAGATTATACATGCCATTATTGGTTCCGAGAGGACCATGGATAGATTTAAGTATGGATTTTGTGTTGGGATTACATAACACATAGAAAGATAATGATTCAATTTTTGTTGTTGTAGATAAATTTTATAAAATGGTTAATTTAATTGCATGTAAGAAAACCAATGATGCCACTAGAATTGTAGAATTATTTTTAAGGATATTGTGAGATTGCATGGTATTCAAAAAAATATTACTTCAAATAGGGCAAAAAAATTCCTAAGTACTAAGCTACAATTTAGTAGTGCATATCACCCACAAATAGATGTATAGACAAAAGTTTTAGATTAAGGTAAGAATAGGTTTTGAAGGGGCCCCAAAACCCTTTAACAGGAACAAAAAGGTTAAAGCATTACCATGCTCCAGAAAAAGCCATCCTTAAACCTACTAAAAAGTAGCAACAAAAACAAGTTATACAAAGATAACCTCATAAAACCATTAAACAAACAACCCCCTAATATCCTACAAGATGCTCTAGTTATCTATTTTAGGGGTAAAATCCAGAATAGTTGCCTGTCTGCCATCATCAATATTTTGCAAACTTTCTAGCTCTCTAGTTTTCCTTATGGGTCTTCTTCTGGGTTTGTCAGGAGAGCCAATATCTAGTTTCATCTTACGATGATGTTCATCTCTTTTTCTGAGTGTATCCCTAGCAATAACAAGTAGTTTTGCCTTAGTTTTCTGGTCTTTTTTACTACTTCTTGTTTCTACTCCCTTGGTATTTGTGTTTTTTCCACCTCTTTTTCTTTGGTTCTGAAGCTCCTCCATAGGGATAACAATATCAGCCTCCCTAGACTAAGAAAGGAGAACATCTCCCTCTTCTGAATCGTTTACATCTTCAGCCAAGATTTCTCCTTCTTCTAATACACTTTTGTCATCAACATCTCCCTTTCTCTCTTCTATCCTTTGTTTGCAAATGATTTGTCTTGATAAATCCATCAATTCTTCTATTCTTTGTTTAGGATTTTTGATATCTGTTAGCTGTCCATCTCCTTCTATTTTTGAATTTTCATTCTCAACAGAAAACTCCTTATACACCTCAGTTTGTGGATCTTGGGGTTCTTCACAAGAAGGCTCTAAATCCGTCTCTTCATCTAAATCTTTAGGATCTACACTATTCTTTTGTTCTTGTCTATGATCTTCCTTTAGTTTCCATTCTTCCTTATGCTGAATTTTTCTCCCTTCAAATACACCTCTCTAAAGAGTTTTTCTTTTAAACGGATAGTTTTTAATGAAGTTCCCCTATTTCTTACAAGCATAGCATGAATTAGGCAAATATTCAAAGAGAATCCCTTGAGTTTTTTTGCCCAGGTTGGATATTATATCCACTTTTTCTGGGATGTGATTCAAATCTGCCACTTTGACATAAAGTCTGGCACTTAAAAGTTTGGATCTGGAAGTCGTAGCTTTATCCACTTCCACAAGTTCACCAAAAGAACTGGCAATACCTTTAAATATTTCCTCATGCTAGAACTCTAAAGGGATTCCAGGAAGTCTAACCCAAATGGGAGTGGTTAAGAAAAAAGAATCTGATAGGTCCATATTGGGCTCCCATTTTTTGATTGTCAAAGAACATTTACCAAAAGACCACGGTCCTCCACCCAGAACCATATTCATGTCTTCCTTACAATTTAAAACAAATGAGAAAAATCCATTTGTCATTGGTGCCATTTCTATTTCTCCTCTAATTACCCATTTCCTTTTAACCATTTTTTAAAGAGTTTTTAGATCTGGTCTAGCTCCTAAAAATTTACCCACTAGAGTGAAATCCATGGAAGACATAGAGAAATCTATTAAAGGGTCTGGAATGAAAACTTGAAACTCACCTTTCTCCCAGTAAAATTTTCCAGTCACCGGTGGGAAGATAGATTTTCCATTGGGTTTCTTGCCAAACAGAGATGACCACTTCTTTTGCTCTGCATTCTCTGCGTTCAGCTCTTATGAAGAATTTTCCTTATTAGACTACAAATTATCTTTCTCCTTTTCATGCTCTTGCCCCAACCCAATAGGAGTAGAATCCAGATGGGAGACATAGATCCCACTGAAAGGATTAGCAGCACTTGATAGTTTTCTATTATTTCCAATAGTGGCACATTCTGCCCCCAAAATTTTTTCTATAGCTCCTACTGTCCCTCCAGGATCTATACCTGCTGCTTGGTTCTCCACAAGCAACTTTTCTCTTACCTTCAACCCTGCACTCTCCACCTCTGATTGGGTGCCTTCAGTCTTTCGCCTAGAAAATTCAAATTCTGGGCGCACTTCCTGCGCGCCCAACGCATCCTGCCTATACATAGTTCTAAAAAAATTTAGTGTACTAATGTTATGATGTATAGACAAAATATGTGAATAGGCGCTTGGGAAATTTATTGAGATGCATAGTGGGAGAGGATCCCAAGCAATGGGACTCAGCTTTACCAAAATCTGAGTTTCATTATTATAGTTTAGTGAATAGATCAATAGAAAAATAACTATTTAAAATTTTTTATGGGAGAAATCCTATGGGTATGTTATATTTTGTATAATTACTAATTGTAGATTGAATTAGTGATGATGTAGAAGCATTTACAGAGCATATACAATAGTTCCAAGAAGAAGTAAGAAAAAATTTACAAGAAAGTAATGAGATATATAAAGCATAAACATATATTAGAAGAAGATCCAAGGTATTTGAACAAAGAGAGTTGGTAATCATTTACTTGAGAAAAGAAATATTTATAAAAGGCACATATAATAAGTTGAAGTACAATAAAATTGGGCCATACAAAATTGTGAATAAAATCAATGACAATGATTATGAGGTGAATTTACCCCAAAATTTTGATATATCTCTTGTATTTAATTTTTTTTATTTATGTGAATTTCATGGATAATATGTTGAAGGTGATGAATATGAATAATTAAATTGGTATTAACATGTCGCAAAGAAAAACTAGTGCAAGTTTTGGATATTAAGAGAATGAAAACAAAGCAAGGGAATTATAATAGGTATTTGGTGTAGTGGGAAGGAATACGGAAGGAAGACAACACTTAGATTATATAATTGGAGCTAAATAATATTCACAAAAAAATGGTAGTAGTACAATTAAGTCAATTCATAGGAGCTAAGTTGTTTTCAACTAGAGGAGAATGATGTAGAAAAAATAGGCCAATCTTTTAGAGGCCATAACTTTTGATTCATAGCTCCATTTGAGTTCTTCCACATGTCAAAATGACCATATTAAAAACTTAGTTGTTTTACTAAGCTTTTTTAAATCTACTTAGAGTTGTTTTTGATATTTTTTGAAGGCCATATGTGATCATCTAAAGTTCCAAAATTACTATTTAATGATTTTTCAATAATTTTCTATTTTTAGAAATTGTATATTTTTAGAATGAGATGTAAAATTCAGTTGAATTTCATCTTATAGGCTAATTTTAGTGTTTAAATTATTTTGGGATATTTTTAAATTTGTGCTCACTTGCTTACAAAACTTACTATACATAGCAGCTGCTAAAAATAAAAGTTTTTTTTAGATTTTAGTTTTTTTCAAAATTTTACATGTCAACTCTAATTATGAGTTGAGGATTATTTAACCATGGTTTGGGTTCATAGTTATTTAAAGTCATTTAATATGAAACAATTTAGAGTTATTGTTTTAGATCTTGGCCTATTGGTAATTTTATCATCTTGATAGTTTTCAGATTCATTATCTAGTATCAAAGTAATTTTGAATTTTGGAGTAAGAAATGGTGAGAGGAAAGGAGGTATTATATAGATGAACTAGACTATACAAGAGCTACATAGGAAATCAAAACAATTCACTAAGGTTATCACCAATCAAATAAGAATATAAGGTGGGGATGAGGAAGACATAGATCATGATGATGAAATTTAGTAAGAAGAAGAACAATAAGATCATCCACCATCAATGGAAGAGAGGATTGTATGAGATTTAGAAGGAAGAAATTAAGGAATCAAGGTTGATGTTTTATATTATGGAGGTATTTTAAAATTGAAGGAGTTTATAGATAAGATGAATAGTATATAAAATCTCTTTGAGTAGAAGACTATGAAAGAAGACAATAAGGTAAATTTTACTTGCATAAAATTGAAAGGTTATGCAATTATTCGGTAGGATCACCTATAGAAAGAGAGACAAACAAAAGGTAAAGATAATATTAATTCATGGAAATTGAGAAGAAGCTAAGGGAGAAATTTATTCATGTGGATTATGCACAAACCCTATACTAAACATTTCATAATTTGAGGAAAAATAATCATAGTATACAAGAGTATATATATGAGTTTTATAATATTTCTATATGAGTGGAACATGACAAAATAAAAGAGAAAATGGATGCAAGGTATGTAAATGGTTTTCAATTTTATATTTAAGAAGAATTTAGTATGCATATAATACTTTGCATGGAAGAAGCTTATCAATTAGCTTTGAAGGTAGAATAAAAAAATAGATAAAATTTTATAAGAACATCTCTTGGTCCAAGAAGAGGTAGATCCCCTCTAATAAGGGGATGAGGTGGGTTTAATACCACTAGAGAAGGGTATAATACCAATAGAGGTGAATCATCACCTGGTGCAAAAATTCAAGATGAAAATAGGAAAGGGTTTCAATACCAACAAAGAGGAAGAGGGTTTTAGAGAGGAAAAGGTTATGGTGGTGTTAGAGTGTGGTCTCTGAATCAGTGTAGACCTTATGTTTATTATAGATGTGGAGAATAAGGACATAGAGAATTTGAGTGTCCACACTATAAAGATCAAGAAAGGAGTCAAGAAGATCACCCAAGAGTGAATCTAGTTAAGGCTAAGATAAAATAGTAAAATAATGAAGTTACACCTGTAGATGTTGGAGAGAATCTCATGATGAGAGTAATAATGATCACACCAATGAAGGAACATGTACAAAATAAATAAGGTGGTGCTGCATGGTTGTGATCAAATATTTTTTGAATAAGATGTACTTTGGGTGGAAATGTATGCAAAGTAATTATAGATGGTGGTAATTGTGAAAATATGGTTTCTAAAGAAATGATAGAGAAACTAAATTTGCAATGATAAAAGCATCCTAATCCTTATCAGATTTCATGGTTTAAAAAAGGGAATGAAGTTATAGTAGATAAAAGGTGCTTAATCATGTTTTTAATAGGAAAATGTTATAATGATGAAATATGATGTGATGTTATCCAATGGATGCATGCCATGTGCTATTGGGAAGATTGTGGCAATATGACAGGGAAGTAATTCATGGTGGAGAAAAGAAAATGTAGGCTTTTTGGAAAGGTGGTATGAAGGTAGTCTTGTTACCTCTTAAAGAGGAAGAAAATAAATAAATAATTCTCTCTACTAAAGAATTTATCCAAGATATGAAGGTGGAATGTTGTTGTTATGTATTAGTAGCAAAGAATGAAGACATGGAAATGGTGAAAATACTAATAAAAGTAACAAAATTATTGAAAGAATATGCAGATGTTATGCCTGATGAGTTACTAGATGGTTTATCACTGAAGAGAGACATTCAACATCACATTGATTTGATTCTATGATCAACTCTAACCAATCAAGTAGCTTATAGGATGAGTCTAGTAGAACTTGAAGAATTAAATAAATTGATTACTCAATTATTAAGAAAGAAGTTAATAAGGGAGAGTATGAGTCCATGTGTAACACCAACGTTGCTAACTCCAAAGAAAGATGGAGGATGGATAATGTGTGTGGATAGTTGAGAAAGTAACAAAATTACAATCAAGTATAGATTTCCTATACCTCATTTAGATGATTTGATGAATGTGCTTGCAAGAAAATAATATTTTACCAGATTGATCTAAGGAGTGGTTATTATCATATTTAAATTTGTGAAAGAGATGAGTGGAAAACTATATTCAAGACTAGGGATGGATTATGTGAGTGGATGGTGATGCCCTTCAGATTATCTAATGTACCTAACAAATTTATGAGGATGATGAATATGGTACTACAAAAATATATTGGTAAGTTCATGGTTGTTTATCTTGATAATATGTTGATAATTAGTAAGACCAAAGAATAACACTTAAAATATTTGAGAATGGTACTAGATTTGTTAAAAAAGGAAAAGTTGTATGCAAATTTGAAGAAGTGCAGGTTTATAAAAAATAGTTTGGTATGTTTGGGATTTGTAGTTTTAGTAGATAATGTAAGAATGGATGATGAAAAGATAAATGCAATTGTAGAGTGGCCTATTCCAAAAATCATTACAAAGGTAAGTAGCTTCCATAGTTTAGCAACTTTTTATAGAAAATTGATTAAGAATCTTATTAGTATTGTGGCACTAAGAATAGAATGCATGAGATGGAAGGAATTTGCATGAAATAGATTAACCATAAAAAACTTTTAATATTGTAGAAAAATATTATAAAAATACCAATTTTAGCATTACCTAAATTTAACAGTGTTTGAGGTTTATTGTGATGATTTATTTGTGAGAATTGGTGCTGTGTTGAGTCAAGAAGGAAAGCCAATAGCTTATTTAAGTCAAAAATTGAATGAGGTAAGAATATATTATGCTACCTATGATGTAAAACTTTATGCAATTGTATAATCATTAAGACATTGAATGCATTACTTGGTGCCTAAAGAGTTTATCCCACTTATAGATCATGAGGCTTTGAAGTATGTGAATACACAAAAGAAATGATTAATATGTATGCAAGGTAGGTATATTCCTTATAGGGGTATACTTTTGTGTTGAAACATAAATTAGGAAAATAGAACTAGGTAGTTGATGCATGGAGCAAGAGAGTATCATTACTAACTACTATGGTGAGTGAAGTAGTTAAATTTGAAGCTATCAAAGAAGTATATGATACTGATCCATATTATGGGAAGGTAGTTGAGTAGTGAAGGAATCCATTAACATGTGGGATAGATAATATTAATTTTGAGTATCTTATACAAAAATGTTATCCCTTCAAAGGGAAATAATTATGCATTCCATTTGGTTCTCTACAAGACAATATAATATGAGAATTACATAGTGGCAGTTTGGTTGAACATTTTGGTAATATGAAGATAATAGTTTTGGTGGAGGAAAAATATTTTTTGCCAAATATGAAGAGAGTTCTAAGAAGGTCTATTTCAAGGTGTAGGATATGCTAGGTGGCTAAAGGACATGCAAAAATACTAGATTATGCATGCCATTATTGATTTCAAGAGGACCATGGATAGATTTGAGTATGGATTTTGTGTTTGGATTACCAAGCATGTAGATAGGTAATGATTCAATTTTTATTGTTGCATTTTTTTTTAAATGGTTCATTTCATTGAATTTAAGAAAACCAATGATCCCACTAGAGTTGAATAATTATTTTTAAAGGATATTGTGAGATTGTATGGTTTTCTAAAAACTATTACTTTAGATAGGGACACAAAATTATTATGTCTTTTTTGGAGGACTTTTTGGAAGAATATGGGTAGTAAGCTATAATTTAGTAGTGAATAGCACCTACAAATAAATGGATGGATAGAATTTTTGAATAGGAGCTTTAGAAATTTATTGAGATGCATGGTGGGAGAGTAACCCAAGCAATGGGACTTGACTTTACCACAATTTGAGTTTGCATATAATAGTTTAGTGAATAGATTAAAAATAAAATCACAATTTCAAATTATTTATGGGATAAATTCTATGGGTATTTTAGATTTATTATAACAAACAATTTCATATTGAATTAGTGGTGATGCATAAGTATTTATAGAGCATATGTGGTAATTACAAGGAGTAAAAATAAAATTATAGGAAAGTAATGAGAAATATAAAGCATCAATAGATGTTAGAAGAATATCTAATGTATTTTAAGGAGATTTGGTAATGGTTTACTTGAGGAAAGAAAGATTTCCAAAAGGCATATATAACAAATTAAAGTACAAAAAAATCAAGCCATGCAGAATTGTGAAAAAAAATCAATGATAATGCTTATGAGGTGAGCTTACCATATAATTTTGATATCTATATGGTATTTAATGTTTTAGATTTATATGAATTACATGGAGAAGAAGGTGAAGGATATGAAGATGAAGAAGTAAATTGGCAGTAGCAAGTTTCAAAGAAGAAAGAAAAAATAGTGTAGGTTTTGGATATGAAGACAATGAGCACAAGGAAAGGGAATTATAACATGTATTTGGTGTAGTGGGAAGGGTTGAAGAAAGAAGACAACACTTGAATTATATAATTGGAGCTAAAGAATATTGATAAATAAAAATGGTTGTAGTATAATCGAGTAACTCACAAGAGCTGAGTTGTTTTCAACTAGAGGAGAATGATGTAACAAAAATAGGAAACTCTTTCAGAGGTCATAAGTTTTTAATCTTAGTTCTATTTGAGTTATTCCATGCACTAAAATGACCATCTCAAAAATTTTATTGTTGTACTAGTTGATTTATCCAATAAGAGTTATTTTTTATATTTTTAGAGGCCATATATGAGGGTCTAAAATTACCATTTAATGATTTTTTTTTAAAAATTATACTTTTAGAAATCATATATTCTTAGGACCGAATGTCAAATTTAGTTGAAGTTAATCCCATAGGATAATTTTAGTGTTCATAGTATTTTAGGGTATTTTTAGAGCTATGCATGCTTGCATGTGAAACTTACTAAAAATAACAGCTGCTAAAAATAAAAGTTTTTTTTTTAGATTTTAGAATTTTTTAAATTTTTGCATGTGAACTCTAATTATAAGTTGAGGCTTATTTAAGCATGATTTGAGGTTGTAATTATTTAAAATTAGTCAATATGAATGAATTTAGATTTATTCTTTTAGATCTTGGCCTACTGATAATTTTATTGTCTTGATAGTTTTTGGATTCATTACCTGGTATTAGAGCAAGTTTGAATCTTGGAGGAGTAAGAAATGGTGACAGGATAAGGAGGTATTGTACAAATGAACTAGAATATAAAATAGATTTAAATTCAAGTGGAATAATTAATTGAGGTTATCACCAATTAATAATAATATAAGGTGGTGATGAGGAAGACATAGATCATGATGAAGAAATATAGGAAGAAGAAGAACAACAAGATCAATCACCATCAATGGAAGAGAGGATGCTTTAGGATTTATAAGGAAGAAGTGAAGGAATCAAGGTTGATGTTCTATATTATGGAGGTAGTTTAAAAATAAAAGAGTTTATGGATTGGATTAATAGCACAAAGAATTTTTTTGAAAGGAAAACTATGAGAGAAGATAAGAAGTTAAAGTTTGAATGCATGCAATTTATAGGTAATGCAATGATTTGGTGGGATCACCTACAAAAAGAGAGACAAAAAGGGTAAAAATAATATTATTCATCGAAAAATATGGAGAGTAAGATGAGGGAGAAATATCTCTTATGGATTGTGCACAAAACCTATACTGAAGATTTCAAAATTTTGAGAAAAAAGACCACATTATACAAGAGTATACATATGAGTTTTATAAGATTCACATATGAGTGGACCATGATGAAAAAAAAGAGTAGATGGCTACAAGGTATTTAAATGGTTTGAAAATTTTTATTCAATATTAATTAAGCATACATATAATACTTTGCATGGAGGAGGCTAATCATCACATGGTGAAAAAATTTAAGATGATAATAGGCAAGGGTTTCAAAACAACCAAAAAGAAGATGGCTTCAAAGAGGATAAGGTTATAGTGGTGATAGAGTATGTTTTATGAATCAACATATATCTTATTTTTATTATATATGTGGAGAAGACTATGTTTTATGAATCAACATATATTTTATTTTTATTATATATGTGGAGAATAAGGACATCGAGCATTTGAGTGCCCATAGTATCAAGATCAAGAAAGGATTAAAGAAGATTACCCTATAGTGAATCTAGTTGAGGTTGAGATAGAATAGAAAAATACTAAAGTTGCACTTGTATATTTTGGAGATAATATCATGATGAGAATAAAAATGATCACTCCAAAGAAGGAACAAAAATAAAATAAATAAGGTGGTGATGCATGGATGTGATAAAATATTTCTTGAACAAGATGTACTTTGAGTGGAAAGGTATACAAAGTAATTATAGATGTTGGTAATTGTGAAAATATTATTTATAAAGAAATGATATAGAAACTAAATTTGTAATTTTAAAATCATCCTAATCCTTATCAAATTTAATTATTTAAAAAAGGGAGTGAATTTGTAGTAGATAAAATGTGCTTAATCAAGTTTTCTATAGGAAAACATTATAATGATCAAATATGGTATGATGTTATTCTGATGGATGCATGACATGTGTTATTGGGAAGGCCATGGAAATTTGATAGGAAAGTAACTCATGATGGAGAAAATAACACATAAATATTTTGGAAAGGTGGTACGAAGATAGTCTTGTTACCTATTAAAGAGGAAGAAAAGGTAGAAATCATGCTCTCTACTAAAGAATTTATCCAAGAAATGAAGGTGGCAAGGTGTTGTTATGTATTACTATAAAATAATAAATAAACCAAATGGTATAAATACCAATAGAAGTAGAAATAATATTGAAATAATATGTAGATGTTATGCCTAGTGATTTTCCAGATGGTTTACCATCGAAGAGAGATATTCAGGATTACATTGATTTGATTCCAAGATCAACTCTACCCAATCAAGAAGTTTATAGGATGAGTCTAGTAAAACATTTAGAATTAAATAAATAGGTTATTTAATTATTAATAAGGGAGAAGATGAGTCCATGTACAACACCAACATTTATAACTCCAAAAAAATATGGAGGATGGAGAATGTGTGTGGATAGTAGATAAAGTAATAAAATTATAATAAAGTACAAATTTCTTAGACCTCATTTAGATGATATGATGGATGTTATTATAGGATATAAATATTTTACCAAGATTGATCTGAGTGGTTATTATCATATTCAAATTCATGAAGGAGATGAGTGGAAAACTACATTCAAGACTAGGGATGACTTATATGAGTGGATGGTGATGCCCTTCAAATTATCTAATGCACCTAGCATATTATGAGCGTGATTAATACATTGGTATGAGAATATATTGGTGATTTTGTGATTTTAATTTTGATGATACTTTAATATTAAATAAGACTAAACAAGAACACTTACAACATTTGAGAATGGTACTAGATTTGTTAAGAAAGGAGAAGTATGTAAATTTGAAGAAGTGTAGGTTTATGCAAAGTAGTTTGATATTTTTGGGATTTGTAGTTTTAGTCGATGGTATGAGAATGGATGAAGAAAACATAAAGTAAATTATGCAGTGGCCTATTCCAAAAACTATTGCAAAGGTAATAAGTTTCCATGGTTTAGAAACTTTTTATATAAAATATATTAAGAATTTTAGTAGTATTGTTGCACTAATAAGAAATTGTATGAAAGGGAAGGAAATTTCATGGACTAGAGAAACCAAAAAAAAATATTTGAATTTTTGAAGAAAAATATTACAGAAAGACCAATTTTAGCATTAGCATATTTTAACAAAGTGTTTGAGGCTGATTATGATGCTTTGTTTGTGGGAATTGGTGTTGTGTTGAGTTAATAAGGAAATCCAATAGTGTATTTTAGTGACAAATTAAATGAGGTAAGAAAAAAATATTCTACCTATGATGTTGAGCTTTATGCAATTATATAACCATTAAGACATTTGAGGCATTACCTAATGCCTAAAGAGTTTATCCTATTTATACATCATGAGGCTTTGAAGTATGTGAATACACAAAAGAAGTTGAATAGTAGGCATGAAAAGTGGGTATCTTTATTTTATGGGTATACTTTTGTGTTGAAACATAAATTAGGAAAACAAAATTAGGTAGTTGATGCATTGAGTAGGAGAGTAGCATTAGTAACTACTATAGTGAGTGAAGTAGTTGGATTTGAAGCTATTAAAGAATAATATGATACTAATCCATATTTTGGGAAGGTACTTGAGTAGTTCACAAATACATTAATAGGTGGGACAAATACTATTAATGGTGAGTATCTTATACAAGAAGGTTATCTCTTAAAAGGAAAAAAATTATGCATTTTAGTTGGGTCTCTACGAGATAATATAATAAGAGAATTACATAGTGGCAGTTTGGCTAGACATTTTGGTAAGATGAAGATAATAGCTTTGGTGGAGGAAAAGTATTTTTAGCCATATATAAAGAGAGATGTGACAAGGTATGTTTCAAGGTGGAGGATGTGTCAGGTGGCTAAAGGACATGCATAAAATAGTGGATTATACATGTCATTACCATTTCTAAGAAGACCATGAACAAATTTGAGTATGGTTTTTATGTTGGGATTACCAAACACAAAAAGAGGTGTACATTTCATTACATGTAAGAAAACTAATGTTTCAACTAGAGTTATAGAATTATTTCTTAAGGATATTATGAGATTGCATGGTGTTTCAAAAACTATTACTTTAGATAGGGACACAAAATTCCTAAGTCATTTTTGAAGGAATTTGTGGAAGAAGATGGGTACTAAGATGTAATTTAGTATTGCATATCACTCACAAATTGATGGACAGACAGAAGTTGTGAATAGGATCTTGGAAAATTTATTAAGATGCATAGTGGGAGAGAAACCCAAGCAATAAGACTTGGCTTTACCACAAGCTGACTTTGTATATAATAGCTCAATGAATAGATCAATAATAAAATCACAATTTCAAATTTTTTATGGGAGAAATCCTATGGGTATTTTAGATTTACTAAAATTAGTAATTGTAGATCAAATTAACGATAATGTAGAAGCATTTGTAGAGGATATGCAACAGTTGTAAGGAGTGAAAAGAAGGTTGTAAGAAAGTAATGAGAGATATAAAGCATCAAAAAATGTCATAATAATATCTAAGGTATTTTATGGAGAGTTGGTAATGGTGTACTTGAGGAAAGAAATATTTCCAAAAGGCATGTACAACAAGTTGAAGTATAGGAAAATTGAGTCATGTAGAATTGCAAAGAAAATCAATGACAATGCGTATGAGGTGAGTTTACCATAGAATTTGTATATATATCTAGTATTTAATGTTTTATATTTGTATTAATTCCATGGAAAATATGATAAATATGATGAATATGAAGAAGTAAATTAGCAGCAATAGGTTCCAAAGAAGGAAAAAATAGTGTAGGATTTGGATATGAAGACAATGAGCACAAGGCAAGAGAATTATAAAAGGTATTTGGTATAGTGGGAATGATTATAGAAATAATAAAACATTTGGATTATAGAATGGAAACTAAAAAACATTGATAAAGAAAAATGGTAGTAATATAATTAGGGTAAGTCATAGGAGCTGAGTTGTTTTCAACCAGAGAAGAATAATAAAAATAGGTCAATCTTCTAGAGGCCATAAATTTTTACCCATAGCTCCATTTGATATATTCCACATGAAAAAATTATTGTCTTGAAAATTTAGTTACTATCTTAAGCTACTCTATAGCTTATATTTATTTTTGATATTTTTTGAAGGCCATATGCGATCATCAAAGGGTCTAAAATTACTGTTTAATGATTTTTTGGGGAATTTTATATTTTTAAAAATTATATATTTTTAGGAAAAAATGTAAAATTTAGTCAAATTTCATCTCATATGCTAATTTTAGTGTTTACATTATTTTGGGAGATTTTTAGAGCTTCATATGCTTGCATGCAAAACTTACTAAAAATAAAAGTTTTTTTTAGATTTTAGTTTTTTTTAATTTTTCATGTCAAAGATGATTCTCAGTTTATTTTAATTTTATCATGGTTTATATTTTTATTTATTTCAAGTCATTCATTATGAATCAATTCAGATTTATTGTTTTAGATGTTGGCCTATTGGTAATTTTATTGTCTTGATAGTTTTTGGGTTCATTATCTAATATCAAAACAAATTTGAATCTTGGAGTAATAAATGGTGAGAGGATGAGGAGGTATTACACGTATGATAACACCACAAATTAATTTCACAAATACACTTAAAAAATAACTATTTACAACCTCTAATAACCAATTAGTTCAATACAATGAACTCAATAATAAACAAGTATAAGCAAAGCTATGAATACATGTTCATGTTATAAGTTGGCTTGCAGCCACTATAATTTTTAAATTAAAATGTCATAGTTTCATAATATTTATGATAAATAAACTTATTCTAAAATAAGAAACTAATTTAAAGTACACATTAAATCACATAACTATGTTTATACTATCAAATGCCTTAATGAACTGATAAAATTCCAAATGCATACTAGGGAATAAATTGATAATCTAATGATCAACTATAATCAAAACCATATATCAATCTTAAATGTTTTATCTAAAGGTATAATATAAACATAACATTATCTTATATCATATTATGACTATAATGATTAAAATGAATTACATAAACCATTTAATTCATATATAACCAATTTTCACAACTCAAGATAAAGGAGAATAATTGTTTCAAAATATTTCACATGAAAATCAATAAATCCAAACCGACCTTTCCATTCCCAAGGAGTCCAATCATAAGTGGTTTTAGACCACCCTATCCATTATTTGGATATAGGTTATAGAAGTAGAGAAATTGTGGAGAAGGAAAAATGAAATGTACTAATCTTCACAACAAAGAAACCATCAAATAATAGGTAAAAATGAACCACATGAGTTCATCTCACCAAGATCTATTAACTTGGTACCTAATTATATATATATATATATATATATGTATGTATATATATATATATATATATGTATATATATATATATATGTATATATGTATATATGTATATATATATATATATATATATATATATATATATATATATATATATATATATAATATGGCCTATAAATCTTATGTCATGAATTTATCATGTAGTTGTCCTCTCATAAAAATAAGATAATGGTTTGAGCCAACCAAAAATGATAATTTAAAACCTTAAGTAAATTTATAGGTCAAAATTTTGACTGAAATAGATTTTACCAAATATATATATATATATATATATATATGTGTGTGTGTGTGTGTGTATATATATATATGTGTGTATATATATATATATGTGTATATATATATATATATATGTGTGTGTATATATATATATATATATATATATATATATAATATGGCCTATAAATCTTATGTCATGAATTTATCATGTAGTTGTCCTCTCATAAAAATAAGATAATAGTTTGAGCCAACCAAAAATGATAATTTAAAACCTTAAGTAAATTTATAGGTCAAAATTTTGACTGAAATAGATTTTACCAAATATATATATATATATATATATATATATATATATATATATATATATAAAATCTATCATCATTGAACAATTGTAATGATATAAACAAAACTATAACAATAAAAATAATCAATTGATCATAATTTTTTTAATATAAGTCAACCAGTAATAATCTGAATAAATTCCAACATAATTACTAGAATCATACAAATAATACCAATAATATTTTATAAACCTAAATCAACTAATAATGACCAAATTATAAAATTAAAGTCAAACATAATCATGCAAACAATTTTTTTTAAATATTATTTTTTCAAAAAACTGTAGTGTTTATCTTGAATCATTGGAGGCTCAATAATCATCATTACCACCACATCTTTATTGTGGGTTTGACATACACAATAGGCTTCAATAATACAAAAATAATTTATAAAAACCTAAGTAACCCAACCAAGGTTCTAAATATATAAACAAATTTATATACTCAATGCAGTCAAAATAAACCACAACCATAACCCTAGTTGAATAACATGATAGTAAAAATAAACCCCAACAATAATAACATATATATATATATATATATATATATATATGTATGTATATATATATATATGTATATATATATATATATGCACAATTTATATAGCCTCCATAGCCATAGTTGATTCATACAATGGCCATCATGAAATAATACCAAATTAAAAGCCATCAACACAATTAGGGTTTTTAGTTATAAACACCATTATACATGAAAGAATAAAAATTCATATGTTTATGGCTAAAAACAATAACTAGTTCACCATTTAAAATAACTAAACAATGTAAACTCAAAATTTTTAAAATATTACTTACTTGGAATCCTAAAATTGACCATAGAATAAGGCTTTCTTTTTTACAGGCTCCTAAATTTCTATGCCAAAATATGCATCCAAAATCCCCATGCTTCCAAAAAGACTAGTCAAACTAAATAGCCAAAATGAACCCCCAAAAAAATCTACTAAAATCTCACATGTCCAACAATTTTCATGACTTCACTATAATTTGATCCCAATAAAATCTCATGCACTACATGCATGTTTATCTATCTTGACCTCCATGCCTAAGATTTCAGTAGAGTCTCCCCAAGGTGCATGGCTTATCCAACAAGCCAAAATGACCAAATGAAAACCTAAAAATATTTTAGAAGTGTCTCAATCAAATGAATTCATATAATGATCCAATGCCACAACACTAAATTTTAATGGCTTCTAAAACATTCAACATTAATGCCAAGTCCAAAGGGGGTCATGGCCTAAAACCAAGTCATATCTTGGTTATAACAAACAATGAATGACACAACACAATAAAGAAAATAAGTCCCTCATTAAGACTCATCTAGATAAAACATATTTGTAATGCCTTCAATGTAAATTTTTTTATGAATTTCATAACAAAAAACATGACCAAGACAATAGTACAATAGACTAAAAATTCAACCACATAACAAATTTGACTATGAATACAAGATAAAATATAATGTTGAAGTTGGCAAGTTATTAATTTCAATGAAATCATAATAGAAAATAATGACTTGAAATGACAATATCAAATAGCTAATAACTATTAAAATACAAACACAACTTAGCAAAGCTAACAAGTAAATAATTCAAAAACATCTAGTAAAGTAGTGATAGTATGAAATTCAAAACTGACTAAGAATCAATTGATAAAGAAGTCAAATTAAAATGATAAACACTCAATACTTTCATCAAGTCAAGAAATTTACTCAATCAACATCACCATCAAGCTTAGTTTAATAATAGATTAGACAACTGTGCAATAGACTACAAATTCAACCACTAATGAATTTGATTGTGAATACAAGAACAAATACAATGTTGAAGTTGACAAGTTATTAATTCCAATGAAAACATAATAGAAAATAATGACTTAAAATGATAATATCAAATAGCTAGTAACTATTACAAGACCAAAATAACTTATCAAAGTTTACAAGTAAAGAATTCAAAAACATTTAGTAAAGTAGTGATAGTATGAAGGTCAAAATCAACTAAAAATCAATTGATGAAGAAGTCAACTTAAAATGATAAACACTCAGTACTTTCATCAAGTCAACAAATTTACTTAATCAATACTACCATCAAGTTTAGTTTAATAATAGATTTTATAATTTTCAATTCATCTATATTATTTCTCCATGTTTCCCCATTACTTAGGTCTAAACATAGCCTAGCTTAGGTACATATTAATCTCATCAATGAATAGACCATCAATAGTATCTAGACATCTAAATATAATCAATGTAATAATAACATTTAAATAACTCATATGAACTGAATAGTAAATTAGTACTCATTAAGCATAAATATCTAATGCTATAATTAAAAGTGTATCAATAATTATCTCAATGATAATAATAAAATGTATCAACATAGATCATATAATTGTAACACCATAGTAAAACAAAAAAAATATGTCTCAAATAATTCATAATTAACTATATCAGTAAATTGAAATAAATTCAGGTCAAACAAGGTCATGACATCCTCCCCTATTTGGAAAAGAGCCATCCTGATGATCAAAATAGTGAAGGATAATCATTCTAGAAAAGACTCTCATCTTCCCAAGTAGCACTTATTTTTGATAAAGGATCCCATTTAACCAACACTTGGGAAATCTCATAATTTATCAATTTAAAGTTAGGATGGTTCAAGTTCTTCATTAGATATAACTACATTGTTTCCTCTTTTGAAACCTAAAGATGAGTCTAGTCCAAAATATGATATGGATTAGGAATATAATTTTTCAATAAAATAATATGAAACAAATTATGAATCTGAGATAAGGAATGAGTAATGGATAGTCAATAGGAAACAAGACTAATTTTCTCCAAATTTTCAAAGGGTCCTATAAATCAAGGAGCTAATTTCAAAGAATTTCCAAATTTAATGGAAATTTTACATGGTCTAAAACACAAAAACCTTATCTCTCACTTGGAATTCATGTGGTATGATTTTTAAATCAGCATAACTCTTTTACCTATTAGAGGCAACATTTAAATATTTTATTATGGTTTCCATTTACCAATCATGCTCCTATAAAACATCAGGACCAAAAACAACTCTATTTTCTAAACTTTCTCATCCAAATGAACTTATACACTTACATCCATAAATTTCTTTGAAAGGATCCATTTTAATCACCAAATGGTACATGTTATTATAGGGAAATTTAGCTAAGTTCAAATAATCCTCCCATATACCTTATTGATCCATCACATACATTCTTAACATGTCTTCCAAAACTTGATTTAGTCTTACTATTTGACCATCCAGTTATGGGTGATAAGATGAACTAAAATTCAACCTTGTACGAAAAGTGGTAGTCAAAGTTTTCCAGAACCTAAAAGTAAAAAGTTTATCCCTACCTAAAATTATAATTTTAGGAATTCCATGCAGTCATATTATTTATTTCACAAACTATGAAATAAACATAGATACATCATCAATCAAATTTCTAGCAATGAAATGACTAAATTTAGTAAAATTATCTATCAAAACCATAATAGTATCATGTTTGCTTCTAGATTTTGGTAATACAACTATGGAATACACATAAATCACAACCCACTTTCCTCATGGTACATCATGAGGGTATAACAATCCTCCTAGATGGCAATGTTTAGATCTCACACACTAATATTCTAAACTTCTTGACATAAAGTCAACAAACTCGTGTTTCATTCTAGGCCAATAGTATAGATTTTGCATCTCAGTGTCATCTTCATGCCACCTAGATGAGTAAAATGAGGTGTTATATGCACTTCTTTCAGAAAAATGTTCCTTAAGTAACCAGAGTTAGGTATATAATTTTTGTTTTTATGTCTATTTAAACCATCATAATTAACAAAAAAGTCAAAAAAAAAATTCAACGGCCTCATCAGCCAAATTTGCACTTACATCTTAGTAAAACTTATTAGAATATTTTTGGTACAATTTTTTAGTTCTAAAGTTATGTAGAACAAATAAGGTAGTGAGATATGTGAATCAACTAAGTACATGAGGAACATGATTCTCCTTACCTTTCACATATGAAATATTAATATAAAAATTAATTAAAAAATCTAGACATATATGCTAGTACACATTCAAATCATCTTGGAAAAATAAATATTCCAAACTATGATGGTCAGACTTTTCCTCAAAATGCTTACCTAGAAAAAAGTGTTTCCATTTATTCAAAGCATGAATAATGGTATCAAGATCAAGGTCATGAGTGGTTTAATTATTTTCACATTCCTTCATTTTCCATGACTCATAAACCACAACTAAACTATCCTAAGTTAACACATCACCCAAGCCTTCTTTTGATGCATTAACCCATATTTAAAAATTTATGTTCAAATCTGGTACAAGTACAAGTGCTAAATTTAGTAACTATTTAAGCTTTAGGAAAGCTTGTTCACATTTTGAAGTCCAAAAAAACTTCCTACCCTTATGTTTTAATGAGTTATTAGGTTATCCAATTTAGAAACAAATTCAATAGATCTTATATAATAACCAGTCACTCCCATAAATTGGTGTACTTCATGTACATTTTTAGGAGTAGGCTACTCTTAAATAGATTTAATATTTATTGTATCAACAATAATACCAACTTTAGATATAATATTACCTAGATAGTGGATCTCAAATTGAAAGAAATCACATTTAGATAGTTTATCAAATAATTTATGCTACCTTAGCCTTTGCAGCGTTAAACACAAATCTTGTTCATGTTTAGTTGTATTCTTAGAGTAGATCAATATATCATAAAATAATTATAAAAAAACATGTCTAGAAAGTCCCTAAATACACTATTAATTAATTTCACTAATGTATTAGGTGCATTAGTTAAACCAAAAGTCATTATTATAAACTTGTAATGTTTATACCTAGTTCTGAAAGCAATCTTATGGATGTCTTCTTCCTTAATCCTCAGCTGATGATAGCTTTATCTCAAGTCTATATTTGGAAATATAGATACATATTTCATTTTATCAAACATATCATCTATCCTCAACAAATTATAATAGTTTTTGATGGAAATCTTGTTAGGCATGTGATAATAAATGCATAATCATAAGGTTCCATCCTTATTTTTCACAAAAACCATAAATGTACTCCAAGGTGATAACTTGGCCTAATACTATCATTTTCCATTTGTTATTTTAATAGAGATTTTAGCTCATACAAATATAATACATTTATATGATAATGTGGTTTATATTTATGGGATACCCCTAGCATTACATCAATTAGAAAATAAAATTCATGTTTATGAAAAAAAGAAGGCAATTTGTCAAGAAAAACATCAAAAAATTCTTGTAAAAATAGATACTCTTTAAATGTTGATTTTGTTGTAGGTGTACTTTATTGCATCTGAATAGCATACACTTTTTAATCCTTATGTATTATTTTATTTAGCTATAAATTTGTTGACAACTTGTGTACTTTTGATTTCAACAATCCTTGACTTTTTATAGGTTTCCCCAAATAAATACAACAATAAATCACTTTGTTAAAGAAATCCACATTTGATTTATGTTGTTGCAACTAATCCATACCTAAAATATTATCAAAATATATGATAGGAAATAAAAATAAGTTAACTTGGGTCTAATATTTTCTAAGTCTAAGCTTACATTCTCAAGACACTTTTTAACTAGTACATTTTTTCTTGAGTTGAACTCAACATCCTAACCATCCTTTAAAGTCACTAAATTCAAATTAAATAATGTCACTAACTTGTGATCTATAAAACTATTAGTTTTTCCTAAATAAAAAAAATTAAAATTACTTTACCTTTGATTTCAATAGGAGTTATTTAAAAATCCATGTTTCTATAATCCATAGCTGCATATACTCTATGATTAGCTAACTGGCTTATTTTTAGTTTAGGGTAATATTTATAGTAGTGGTTATCACCACATTCTTAGCATACTATAGTCCTTTTTAATGTCACTAGAATGGTATTTTCTCTCGTAGTAGACAGATTTTGACTACTTTGGGTAGGATTTCTTATAAAATTTTCAAACGTAGAAGACTTTAAATTCTTGTAATTTTTACTTTACCCTTGAAATTTGTTGAAACCACTCATACTCCTAGTAAATCTATGGTTTGAGTCATTTTTCTTAAAAATACTATGTCAAAGGGACAAAATTTTGTTATTAGATTACCACCTATTCTATTTAAAATATCATCTCACCTTTTGATGAGACTTCTCCTTCTCTTATGTCCTATTACTAGATTTGATAGCAATAGTTACAGTCTTGGGATTTATAATATTAACATCATGTATCAATATATTTTTCAAACCCAAATTAAACTTAGTGGCTTTAGTCTCTTTATCATGCATGTAGTTAACATGATGTATCAAATTTCAAAACTTGTTTTCATATTTAGTCACAGTCATATTCTCTTGTTTCAATAGCTAAATATTAGTGGTTTTCTATCCCTTGAAATTGGAATTGAGATACCTCTTCCTGAAATCCTTTTCAAAAGTAAGCCAAGAGTCATTAGTTGGTAACCCTATAGAGCATATAGATGGTTCTATCAAAGAGATATAACTCTTACTAATTGAAAATCAACCACTCTTGCCTTTACATTAGAGGACATGTCATGAAAAGTAAAATACTACTATATGTGCACTAAACATGCATCAACTATATCACCTGATTCCTCACCTAAAAAGGTTGGTGGATTCAAATTCTTCATCTCTTTAATGATAAGATCAACCATATTAAAAGGGTTATTTTTAAGTTCTTATTCACTAACTTGCCTTAATTCTCTAATTTGAATTTATTTAGATATAACACCTTTTATATTATTCAATTTTCATTCTTGGGTGTCCAATTTACTTTGAAGTGAATTCAATGTAGTCATAATTCTATTCAAAACTACCTCCTAGTTAATGTTGAGATTTTTTCCTGCATAGTTAGGGGTTTTAACATTATTGCCAGCATTATTGAGAGGTAGTTCTTTTCCTTCAGGAATATTATCCCTATGACCTTGACCTCTTCTTCTACCCAAGTTTAAATTCCTTAGGTTATTGTCTTCTATTCCATATCTTGTCTTTACCATGTGGTGAAACAAACAATAACTTAACAAGAAAATAACAAGATACATTTCCCAAAGTTCCCTAGAGTGGTATACTATGGTCTGATACCAATATGTCACAACCATAATTTTATATCTATATATATTAAAATAATAGCTTTGGTACAAAGTTTCAACCATATTTTAACATGAAAACACATAATGAGATCCATAACTATGTTATAGCCAATGCAAGAACTAGACCAAATACATAAATTCATCAACTTTATTAGGATGCATTTTCACCAGTTACTATTTAGATAGAAGTGGGTGAGTGTGATCATATACATTCACTCATATATTCATACTTCACTATGTCCTTCCTAGTAGAGTAATTACTAAATTATGCCCTTACCCATGCACCTATACAGGCTATAGAACAACCAGTACCTCATTGGATAATTTAATAAAGTTTAAAAAATAATGGCAAAGTGAGAATATATTTAATAGAAGAATCATCATAATAAGCTTGGTGAAGCAAGATCTAAATATAAAAATAACAAGTATGGTACAAATTTTCAACCAAAATTTAGAATAAAAACATGCAATGAGATCCCTAACTATTTTGTAACTAGCATAGGAACTATACTAGGCATATAAATCATCAATAACTTCATTAGGAGGAATTTTAACCATTTAGTATTCAAATAAAATTGGGTCAATTTGGTCATACCCACTCATTCCTATCCATGTACTTAATTTTGGCCTTATTAATGGATCCATTACTAAATTATTCCCTTACCTAAGTACTTGTACAGGCTATAGCATAATTAGTACCTCATTGGGTAATTCAATAAAGTTTAGAAATAGTGGTAGAGTGAGAACATATTTAATATAATAATCATCATACTAATCTTACTAAATCAAGATCTACCAATTCATGAGTAGTAGATAAAGATTAAGGGAAAATAATTATTTACAAAATCAATACAAATCCTTAGAACACCTTTTGAATTCATAAGCAAATAAAGGCACAAGGTTGCACATGAACTACTTAAGGAAATTGTTTTAAAACCCATGCTTATGTTATATTTTGGAACATATTAAAAATTTACAAGGCATTGGTGTAAGCACATGACAATGCATGCTTAAGGATCTTACTTGATTTAGTACATTAGGCTAATGTTACAATATACTTACAATCATTATCAATATGAGTGTCATACAAATTCAAGTGACTCAATACCATTTAATAGTTCCATAGACTAAGTGCACTTATACTAGGTTTTTTCTTTTAATATCATTCTAAAAATAATTAATACTTTTAATCTTAGGTTCATGACCTTAACCTAGGCATAACTTAATTTTATAACTTTAGAGTAGAACTTAATTTCTTAGTTTCTAAAGGTGAATTATTAATACAAGATTAAATAATATAAATCCATTAACTTCCTTCCCATTCTAAGGATATATATTAACTTATTAAATATTAAAATGATTGATTCCAAGCATAGATCAATTGATTATTTATCACAATATGTCTTAGTTAGGAATAACCATTTACTTTATAAAACATTCAATGACTTATCTTATTTGCCAAGTTACTTGCAACATGTGCATAAAATTTATTTAATATTATTTGTAATTCAATTCAATAAGTTATACATATGTATCCAAACTAGTCCATGGCACTTCAATAGTGCTTTATTAATTTCTAATTGGAATGGTCTACCTTCTAATAACCTTAAGAGGTTTATGAAACTTTACTTACCTATATATTTATTCTATATTAACCCTTATTAGAGATTCTGACAATAATTACAAACTCATGTATAAGTCTTATGATGGTTATAATCTCTTTAATTCATCATATTATAATCACAAGCATTTAATATTTTTAATTAAAATAAGTTATTGTCTCTAGGTCTTCCTTGGTTGGAAGTTTCAAACAAAATATTATTAATTAAACCATATCTTTAATGAATTTTTTAATAGATTAAGGTAAATTTAAAAGTCCTTATAAGTTTACAAATCACATCATGATTGGTTTTTATAATACTCAACATAAGTTAACTTGCTTGATGAATAAGATCACTTAGTTTCTATAAACATAATGTTAATCCCATAAGAAGTATTCAAGATAAACTTGACTTTAGAATTTTCTCTTGATTTTAAATCATAACATAACAACATTACCTTCCATTTCTCATACACTTATTTGCATTAAAAAAATCATGTAAAATCACAAGTGACTTTTACAACTATGTTCCAAAAATAACTATTTAGAACCTTAAATACTTAATTAGTTCAATACCATGAACCCAATAGTAAATAAGTATAATCAAATATATCAATACATGTTGAGGTTATAAGTTAACTTAAAACCACTATAATGTTGAAATTATAATGTCATAGTTTTCTCATCTTTATGATAAATTTACTTATTCAAAAATAATAGACTAATTGAAAGTAAATATTAAAATCACATAACAATGTTAATATTATCAAATGCATTAATGAACTAATGGAATTCCAAATACAAATAATAATACAAGGGAATAAATTGATAATCTAATTATCAACTATAATCACAACCATAGATTAATCTTACATGTTTTATCTTAAGGTAGAAGATAAAAATAAGATTAACTTGTATCATATTATGACTATAATGACTAAAATGAATATATAAACCATTTAATTAATCTAAAAAAAATTGTCAAAACTCAAGATAAATAATAAGTGTTTCAAAATATTCTACATGCAATCCAATGAAGCCAAACCCACCTCACTAGTTTTAATGAGTCCAATCATAAGTGGCCTTAGACTAATGCAACCATTAGTTCGATACAAATTAGGGTAGTAGAGAAATGGTCAAAAAAGGATAAATGAAACATATTGAGCTTCACAACAACAAAATATTCAAACAATAAATATAAATGAAGCAAATGACTCCATATCATTATGATCCATTAACTTAGCACCTAATTACAATTATAGCTCATTTTTTTGAGCTTTTTGATTTATGAACTATATTCTATTTGAGTAATATAATATGGTTCATAAATAATATGCTATACATTTATCATCTAGTCATCCTCAAATAATATTTTAATATATATTAATGAGTTAAAAGTAAAAACTCATAAAAATAAAATAACATCAACCAATACAAAAATAATAATTTAAAACCCTACGTAAAGCTATGGGTTAAAATTTAACCTAAATAGATTTATAAGATATATAAAAAATATTCTATCATCATTATATGACCTAAATAGATTTTACTAGATATATAAAAAATATTGTATCATCATTAAAAAATTGTAATGATATAAACTAAATAATAATAATAAAAATAATCAATTGATCATAATTTTCAAACATAAGTCAACTAGTGATAATTTGAATAAATTCCAACACCATTACCAAAATCATACAAGTAATTCCAAAAGTCTTTTATAAACCCAAGTCAACTAATAATGACCAAATTATGAAATAAAATTCAAACATAAATATGCACACAAAAATAATACTAAAATATTAGTTTTCAAAAAGACGTAGTGTTTATTTTGAACCCTTGGAGGCTCAATAATCATCATTTCACCCACATCTTGACTATGAGTTTGACATACATAGAAAGATTCAATAATATAAAAAATTCATTTATAAAAACTTGAGTAACCTAGTCAAGTTTTTGAAATCATAAATATTGAATTTATAAACTCAACATAATCAAAATAACCCACATCCATAACCCTAGTTAAATGACATGATAATAATAATAAACCCCAACAATAAAATATATAAAACAACATATATCCACATTTATATAGCTCTCATAGCCATGGTCGAGACATACAATAGCCACCATGAAATAATACTAGAATAAAAAGCCATCAACCTAGTTAGGGTTTTAAATTATAAACACCATTATGTATGCAAGAATACAAATGCCTATGTTTATATATAAAAATAATAACTATTTCACCATTTAAAACCATTAAAGAATATAAACTCAAAATTTTAAAAAACATTACTTACTTAAAGTCTTGAAATTGACCATAGAAGAAGGATTTCTTGTTGTTCAAGCTCCTAAATTTCTATGATAAAACATGCATCCAAAATTTGCCATGTTTCTAAGAAAACCAATATAACCAAATAGCCAAAATAAAACCTAGAAAAAATCTACTAAACTTCTACATGGCCAACATGTTTCATGTCTTAATTGTAGTTCAAGCCCAAGTATATCTTATGCACTAACTTCATGTTTATCTATCTTGGCCTCCATGCCCATGATTTTAGTAGAGTCTCTCTAAGGTGTAAGTATACTCCAACAAGTCAAATCACCAAATAAAAACCTAAAACTAATTTGTAAGTGTCTCAACCAAAAGAATTTTTGGAATGAGCCAATGTCATGGCACTAAGGTCTAATGGCTACCAAAACATTCAACACTAATACCAAGTACAAAGGGTGTCATGGCCAAAAACATTACCTAAGCCCAAAGTCAATTCATATATTAGTTATAAAAAATAATGAATGCCACAACACAACAAACCAAATAAATTATCTCATTAAGACTCAACTATATAAAACATATTTGGAATGCCTTCAATGTAATAATATTTGATGAAGTTCATAAAAACAAACAGGACCAAGATAACCATGCAATAGACTAAAAATTCAACCACATAATGAATTCAACTATGGATATAAAATAAAACGTAATGTCAAAGTTTATAATTTATTAATTGTAACAAAAAGATAATAGATAATAATGACTTAAAATGATGATTTCAACTAATTAGTAATTGTCATATACTAACACAACTCAAAAAAGCTGACAAGTAAATAATTTAAAAACATCTAGTAAATTAGTGATAGTATGAAGGTCAAAAATGAATAAAATGAATCAATAAAAAAGTGAAATTAAAATGTTAAACACTTAGTAATTTAATCAAGTAAACAAAATGAATTAATCAATAGTATGTTCAAGTTTAATTTAATAATAGATTTTACATTTTTTGGTTGATCCATATCATTTCTCCATATTTCTTTGCTTCTCAGGTTTAAACACAACCTAGCTCAATTACATGTCCTTGTAATCAATGAATAGACCATCATCAATATTTTGACATCTAAATACAAGAAATGCAATAACATCATTTAAATAACACATATAAACCACATAATAAATCAATACTCATTGACCATAAGTATCCAATGCTATAATGAAAAGTGTATCAATAACTATCTCAACAATAATAAAAATATATATCAACATAGATCATATAATTATAAAACTATAGTAAAACAAACAAAATATGTCTCGAATAGTTCACAACTAGATATATCATCAATTTGAAATAAATTTAGGTCAAATAGGGTCATGACATATCCATACTAGAGATATTTATTTCTTTCACACTTTTTCAATGTTGGGTTATTGAGGATGCTCTTGTCTAAAACATAAAACTATTTTAAATGGAATTATATCTTATGGGAATCTATTATGACTTTGTAAGATTTACAAGAGAGGATATATTATAGGATACCTATAGTTGTTGATTTTTACCTTATTACTAATTTATGTGATATCACCTAAGATGATATGAAAAAAAATTATTCAATCGAGGTGGGGGTATGGTGGTTATGACAATGACAATGGATGAAGCTATTAACATTGCCCCAATTGTCTCAATAATAATGATGGAATATAGTTAGGTCTTTTCTAGTCATTTGTTTAGTTTAAATTTAATTATATTTCATTTATGGTTAGGTTTATAAGTTTGGTGTTTTTATTAAGGCTATTGAAGTTAAGTTTCATTGATTGTCAAGTTTTTAAGTTTTAGTTTATATTTTATATTTTTTAGTGTTGTTGATAGGTATTATTTGAGAGTGTCAAAATTAGATAATTTAAAATAAAATTTGTCTAGATTATAGTTTATATATTTTTTCATTTATTAGCTAAGTGGTCTATTTCATATCATAAAGTTGATGTCAATAAATGAAAATATCATATCAATTTAAAAATGTCAAAATATAATGAATAGTGTTTTTAGGTCTAAGATTTAAAATGGATACATTATCAGTTGAAGTTTACATCCAGATTTTTTTGTTTTATGTGTGGGTGGGGGTGTTTATTCACCCATGTGTGCACTAAGAGGATGAAAGTTAGGAGTTATTACTCACATTTGTGGTAAGTGATATTTTTTGTGTGAGTGGTTGTGAGATTAGTTAATTATTAGATGCCTATATATAACCTACCATATTAAGTAATGTAATGGAATAACATAATACATTTAAAATCACTTTGATCTCACATCTGAATATTTTCTCTAATAGAGAAAGGAGGTTGTCTTATTCATAAAGTAGTCTTGTAGTGAGAAGGCGATTGAGTAAAATAAGGTATGAGTAGAATACATTGTAATAACTATAATAGTTTTATTTTTTAACTTGTATTAGAGTTAAACCTTTAGCTCAAATGATAGGAAACTAAAATAACCTATTATTTTGGATTACCATATATTAAAAATTAATGTTTATTTTTTTGTTTGTTTGTTTATTCAACTATAGGGTTAGATATTTCCCTCATTGGAAACCTTGTCCCATAATGTTTATACCAAATGGTATAAAACCAAATTTTTATTCTTTATGGATAGTGTGGATATGTTTCTTACTTAGGATTGTAATATGTGATATTTAAATAATAGGATTTGAATAACCATGAAGTCAGTTTGCCTCAAAATATAATGAGATGTAGCAAAAAATATGCCTAGAATATTTGATGGATTTTTGGACATGTATAGGGTTGTTAAACTCATATTAGATTATTTATAATAATACATAAGAAGAATATACAAGATATGACTAGAAATATGTTGAAGGAGAATAACCAATATTTGATGGTGAAGATGATGATGAAATTTAATAACTACACACAAATGTAGCAGAGGTTAGACTACTTAAGGATATACCAAGGAACAATAAAGGAATGAAGTTAGATGTGCCATGCTTTTATGAACCTTAAACCATGAATAAATTATAGGTTGTATCACATACATTGATGAATATTTTTAGTTTGATGATATAAACAACCCCAAGAGAGTGAAGGTTCTATATACCAAACCAAAGAGCCAAACAAATATTTAGTGGAAAGAAATTAAAATATAAATAATAAGAATGAATGAAAATATATCGAAATGGGATAAAATAGTCACCAAGATGAAATTTAAATCTATACCTAGAGATTAATAGTTGATGGTGTTATAGAATTACAAAAGTTGAGGTAAATAGATCTTAGTATTTAATAGTATGCTTATGATTTTTATAGGAACACCATCAAATATGGACATGGTGAAATGTATCAATATAAAGTGCAAATATATATAAATTGGTTAAACATTATACGTAAAAATATTTTAGCATGGTATGAATCAAAATTATATAATAAGTTTACTAGATCATGCTAAAATACAAGAAAAAAATGTCACATAGACAAGAGAGAAGCAAGTGATAAAAATTAACTTTCATGTGAAAAGGTGGATGAGAAAACTATAGTGTTGGAATAAGCCAAAAAATGTCAATTATGTAGTAGCATTGTGTGGATTCAATCATACACATATTACTATAGACACAAACACAAAAGTGAAGAAAACATATGCATGGATCATCTTGTGTCATCTAGAGAGCATGTAATCTTTGGTTGAGGAATGGTAAGAGGATTTCATAAATGTGTTCTATGATAGGTAATCCTAGGAATATATTACATGAGTTCCTTTAGGTACATATTAAAAAATAGAGGATTTATGCTTGGATACATGCTAAAAGTGGATATGATGAGTCAATTATATCTATAAAACATTCTAAAGAGCCAAAAAAACATAGACTCTCATGATAAAGAGGCTATGAAGCAAAGTGAACTATAATATATATATATATATATATATATATATATTGAATTCATAAGCTTAAATGTAGGATATATAAGGTGATTTTGGATACTAGTTATACTTATAATCTTATCTCATGTAATATAGTGGATAAATTGGGGTTCAAAACATTAGTTTACCCTAACCCTTTTAGAGTGTCATGGATACTATTTTATCCTTTTATGGTTTAGATATGTAAATCCTATACTTAATTAAAGGGATAATTCATCTAAATAATTTATATAATATGCATAAAATAATCATTTATTTGATATAGATTTTAACTAGCTTTGAATTTTTAAAAATAGTAATAAATATGTGTAAATAAAGACTTATCTAGAAAATACCTAATATAAAATATTTGAGTACTAAAAATTGAGATACGAATAGGTCTGAGTATAATCAACAAGATCCCTATGTCATAACCCATCCTTGATTGTAGCACCACACTTGGATAGTAGTGCCATGTGGCTATAGTGTTTGGAAAATGGTGTTAATGTATTTGATGCATGATTTCTCCAAATTGTTAAGTGCACTTGAGAATTTATTTATGGGTCCTATTCCTATATGCCCAAAGTTTCAAACTCTATATTGTGCCTGCAATATATGATTTATGATGTAAACCCTAATCCTCCTTATAATTAAGGCATGAGATGGAAAATGTGTTCATTATTAGGATAGGTTGGACATCCTCAACACTTCATTGTGAAGAGAGTTTCCCACATACTAATACTCTAAGGAGGGATCAATCTTGATGTAGTTATCCCCACCTAAGTGTTGGTACAAGTACAAGTGATGCTAGAATGATACTGGTATTAAATGCCTTGAGTGTGATTGAGATTGGAAAATTTGAGAATCTAAGCTTAGAGTAGCTGTAGATGGTAGTATAAAAAAGTGGGATAGAATAGGGATTAAAAAACTTGATTTTGATCAACTTGTTTTGTGTTTGAATAAGTATTTTTGCATCTAATTTCCATCTAGTGGATAGAGGTCTAAAAGTCATGTATTTATAGTGTTTTATAGCTTATGCAAAAAATAAAAGATGATTAGGCTAACATTAAGAGGGTTTTATTTTTGAAAATATATGTATTTGAAAAAAATAGCATAAAGGACATTAATGCCATTTTGGGGACACTAGCACCATATGGCTCTAGTGTCATTAAATGTTTTGCTAATGTCTAACTAGTAGGTTGTTGGGAAAAAAGGGCCAAGATAAAGAAATGAGGATCTGAAATTATGTTTAAAGATTATTAGGGTTGCCTATAGTTTGTACAAAGGTTGGAAATGTGTGATAATAACCTCTAAGATAGGTTTAAGGTTAATCTAGGTAAAGGTTTTCTCAAGTAGAGATCTTAACACTCAAATACCACTTTTAGGTGATTACATTCCCCCCTATGCTATAAATTAAACAAAGTGAAATGACTGGTATAAATTAAAATGAAGCATACCTAGACTTACCAAGGAAGTGAATCTTGAGGGGCTGAGTCTAAGTATGTGAAGTTATGTCTACATATGTGAAGCATATCTAAAACATGACCTCCAAAATGAAACATGCATAAATCAGTCCTTAAGATATATCAAAATCAAAAGATGATGTTTAATAAATAAGTAACTAAGTAGAGAGATGGGAAAAAGGAAAAGAATGAATACACCTCATTAGGTATGTGAACCAATTCATAAACTTGGTGACAACTTGTGTGTGCATTTATATAGTTATAAAATAATTGAATATCATCGACTAAGTAGATAACTTGGACAATACTCATGTGTGGGTGGCTTAATAACTCAATCTAGTTTTGACTCCATCATTTCCCACCCATGCTTGGTGGATCATGACCTATGAATAGCTTGGATTACACTAAAAGTGTGTCCAACCCTCTCATGTGGGTGGATCAAAAACTCAATTAGGCTATGATTCCATCATTCCCAACCCATGTTTAGCAGATGCATCTAAAATCAAACTACAAAGTGTTATAAATATCTAATTGAGTATATCTAGTTGTGTATATTGGCTCCATATCTACTTGGGTAAATTAGGTGGCTCTCGTCCACTCAAGAATGCCAACCTCTACATATGGATTAAGCATGAAATTGGTGATAACCTATAATATGATGTCAAGTGTATATAATGTAGATAATGACATGGAGTTTTCCACTCCATCTAATTAACTTGTGTGTAACTGAGCATATGGAAATAATGTGTTGCACACATGCCCCTAATTTGATATTTGACTATACTAATTTCAGAATAAGTTGTAATAATTGTATCTAATTATCTAAACTAAATATGAAAATGATCATTCCATGAATGATTCCTCCAATATTTTAAACTAATATGAATTTGAGTTGAACTAGTGTGAATCTAAGGAAAATCTGAGCGTAAATATCAAACATATAACTAGATCTATAAAAAACCTATGTTGTACTTGGTGTACTATTCTGGCCAATCTAAACTATCCTTAAACTAGGGATATTAGAAATTATCACCACATCTTGGATAGTATCACCATGTGATGCTAGTGTTTATATTTAGGTGTTAATTTTTGTTTGGTCTTAAATCTATGTTACTATAATTATTGTTGATTACCTATCTTTTCCTTTAATTACCTATGTCTGATTCCTTGAAACTAAGACTCTATAATAAAAAATATTTTGTGAATGATATGTTGTATCTTGATCTCTATGATAAACCCCTATGAATTCCCCTTATTTTGAGGGTAGATTTTAAACCTCTGTAAGAACTATCCTCAAAATAAATAGTTCCACAAAATGTGTGTTAGAGGGAGCATATATGACAACTATGTGATATTCCAATACAATGTGCAAACGTAACATCCAAATTTAAGAGAATCTAAGCATAAACATATAATTTAAGATATATGTGATTTCTATCAATGTACAAAGGTGTCAATATAGATTTAATCAATATTATAGAAACAAATTTGAGTAGAATTGAGTAACTACCTTGGGGAATGGGGCATGATGCCCATCATGACACCAAAGTAGGAAGTGGAGATACATGAGGTCCCTCATGGCATCAAAAATTGGTGTGTGTAACAAAAAAAGGCAAGTGTCATGACCATGATCATATAATAAATCATACATACAAAACACATGAGGCACGTGAAATATGCCAATGCACCACAATAAAAGGGACATGAGCACATGTCACTAAATTTAAGAAAATAAGACATACAAGGACATGTTTAAATGTCCACATATGTAAGAAAAAATTAAGTTGGATTAAATCCACATATAAATACATGTTAAAATATCTACATACACAATCAAGAAAGAAAACACAAAGGACACGGGCACATGTCCAAGGCATACATACTATGAATAGAAGTGATGTAGATCTAGAGAGAAATGCCATATTCAAATGCCCTCAAATATAAGAAGCATATAAATACAATAAAATCTAAATTAGGGAAGATATAAATGAAAGCATGCATTAATATGTAATTCAAATTTGTGTAAGAGTGAGGATGTACATATGTTGAGTCTAAATTAGTAATACAAAAAAATCTAAGTACGAAAATAAATGATCAATATCAATATATATCAATGCAAAAACTAGAATGTAACGAATTTAAGGATAGAACCTGGTAATAGAAACTATGTATAATATGCCCCCTAGTGGGAAAATGTGTCAAATGAATAACCCTAAATAATTGTTTATGCCCCTAGTGGGTAGATGATAATAAGTTTGGATAAGTGTAATGGACCTAAGTCCTATAAGAAATATTTAAACACTCAAAAAGAACAAGTGAATCATATATGTATGATTAAAATGACTATACTAAGATAGATGACATATGTAGTGTTTGAAAAATATAAAAAATGTAAACATTATAATGCACATAACATATATATTTTGTGTTTTTTGAGTAGTATTTAATTTTTTTGTGTTTTAATGTGTTATATTTTTTTTATAGATATAATCTATGTACAAGCAACACAAAAATGAACTATTTATATGGAAAAATAAAAAATAAAGTCTATACAACAGGGTAAGAATCATACTAATTGATGAGTCTCATGGGAGACTCACTATTACTTTGACTTATGTCAAATAAGGGAATTATGATCATGCATGTTTTGTGAAAGGGAAACTATGATCCCATATTTTGTTTTACTAAGTAATCTATATCTATATCTACCTATGTAGTGGTGTTAAGAGTATATAGCACTAATTGTGGTGTCTTATGAACTATAAGGGTCTTAGAAACCCATATTGTAGAAGAAGATATATGTGACATAGGTGACCTATGCAAAGAACCTCCAGAAACCAATAATATTAATCTCAACATAAACTAAGTGGAGGAAGGCCCTATAAAAGTTATGACATATCTCTAATGTAAGGGAATTTCTAATAATGATCTCCATGGGAAAGTATGCATACATGCCAATATAATAGGAGTAGACCTCACCTGTAGTAGTGGCTCCATTGAAACTCTATGATGTATGCATAAGAGCTATACTCTAATATTTAACTAATAACTATGATATATTTGGTAATGGTGTTATAACTATAATTGGTGTCTATGTTGTAACTACAAGTGGGATAGGTAGAGGATATTCATATGGGTGACCCTCAATTTTTACCACCTAATTTGAATTTATGTACTTAAAACTTATGTGAACTCTAAATGGGATGGATCATAGATGATGTAACCATGGCCTACCCAATAACATGGAAAACATGACTGCACTAGTTATGACTAAGAATAGAGTGGTTATATGTACTTTTCCATCTTATAATAGAAGCACAATCTCACTAATGGAGGTCTGAACATCACCACTAAAGCCACTAATAGTTTTCTATGTGGAATATATCCTTTTTTTAATATCCCAAATGTTTCAAAAGTTTCATAGTGCACATGTTAAATCTTTGCCCATTTTCAACCATAACACTCTATATAGGATGATGATTTATGTATGCTTGTATAAATATTACATTTAAATCTATATCATCATAAAAAAATTCCTATTCTGAGAACATGATGAGTGTTCTATGTGGGACTATAATATGGTACATGCCAATGATGTTATATAATGGGTGTACCTCATCTATAATAGTATGATATAAAGATGATGGTAGATATGCTTGATATGTGTAGTGAACATGTGCCTCATTTTTTGTGTGCTTTGTAAATTGATCTGAGAATATTTATAATGT
Organism: Torreya grandis; assembly: GCA_037957365.1. Classification (NCBI taxonomy): domain Eukaryota; kingdom Viridiplantae; phylum Streptophyta; class Pinopsida; order Cupressales; family Taxaceae; genus Torreya; species Torreya grandis. The sequence continues at coordinate 2,095,085 of JARHVA010000941.1, forward strand.
CTTATCTTCTATTTTTTATACTTTTGGTTCCCCTGTGAGTATGCCCACATTAGTAATATTAGCCTCAATCAAATCTTTTATCTTATGTTTTAGGCTTATGTATCTATTTTTTGTATGGCCTAGTGCCCTTTGATACTTACAAAATACATTAGAATCATATTTATTTGTAAGAGACTATGTCTTATCAACCTCTTTAATGGAGGGAGAGATATGACATTGGATTCTAAAAGATAATATAAAACCCATGCTGGTGACTCTAGAAGGTTGGTGAAGATTCAATGTTGAGGGGTGGATAAAAATAATCTAGGAGATGGCTAAAAAGCTATGTTGAATATGGCCTTTTTTTCACTATTAATCTCAGTGGATCTTACCTTGTATGAAGGCTTATTTTAAAGCTTAATAGTTAATTCTAATCCATTGGTATATTTTATTTTCCCATTGATATAAGGTTAACCTCTCTTTCTTTTACTATGTGGTACAAATCTGTGAATATAGGAAACTTCTTAAATAAGATAAACTCATGTAATGCTAGTAAAATACTTTGTTTAAATATGTCCTTAAGCTCTTTATCTAGCATGGGGCTAGTCAATTTATCTAATATAGTCTTGTATTGTAAGATGTATTATGTGATAAGTTCATTTGACTTTTTTTTCAACTTTGGACTTGGGCATATGATATTTTGTCATTGATATTGATGGAGAAATGTATTAAAAATATGTTGTCCAAAGTATTGAATGTGGTGATAGAGTGATTTGGTAAGTCATAAAACCATTGTAGGGCATAATTCTTAAAATTGTGTGGAAACAACTTCATGAAAATCTAATCATTACACACATAGTCCAAACATGTTGCATGAAAATCTCTAAGATGGTGCTCTAGGTCACCCTTGCCATCATATAATGTAGGATTTGATGCCACAAAACTAGATGTCAATGGATTTGTCTCTATGTGATGTGCCAAAGGTTTATGTAAGATAATATTAGAATCCAAGGCATGTGATGGCCTAGTTGTTTCATTCTCAAGATGTAACACTTTAGCCTATAGAGTATGAATCTCATGCATAAGGGATTATACATATAGAGTGGAGGAACTAGCCACAAGAGATCTAATTGTCACTAAAGTTTGTTGAATTATAATTTTAGGTTATGATAGCTGATTTGGCCCTAAGGGGAGTTGAAGATTGATCATTATTTTAATTTTAGAGTTCTTGAATAATAGTGATGAAGTCATATTGTATATTTTCATGTTTGGACAAAAAATATTGTAATTGTTTCATTTTGGTCTCATCAAATATATTATTTAATTCTTACATTATAGTTTGGGAAATAGGAAAACAAGTTTTGGTATATTTTAAATAGTTAAATAATTTTATAATAAGAAATATTACAAAAAATAAATATTGAAACAAAAATGAGATTTTAGAACTAAAGACTGGGCATAAACAAAAAATTATACAAACCCTAAGAGAATCTAGGGTTAGGGTTTTTAATTAGGGTTTATTTTTAAAAAAATTAAATTACATTAAAATAAATGAAACCCTAATGTGGGATTTATTAAATGAGCTAGGTGAACCTTAATTAAAACTAGGGTTTTAAGCAATATTGAAACTAAGTTAGGTTCACCAAATGTTTTAACCTTTTAGGTTTTAGCTATGTAAATCCTTTGTTTGAATAAATGAATGAGTAATATGAATAAAAGAACCACTAATTTATTAAAATTTTTGACTAGATTTGACTTTATAAAAATAGTAATAAATATGTGTAAATAAAGACTTATCTAAAAAACACCTTGTTCCAAAGATCTGAGTGCTAAAAATTGATATATGAATAGGTCTAAGTGTCATCAATCAAATTCCTATGTTATAAACTCTCCTAGATAGTATCACCACACTTGGATAGTAAATCCATGTGTCTATAGTGTCTTGAAAACATGGTAAATTTTAGCGGTGAATATTCATTAATTTACAAATATTCCAATTTTTGAATTTTATTTTTAGAACTTTTTTAGGGTCGGCAAATGGGTTTGGATCATCAAAAACTTAGGAGTATAAATTATTTTGGGGGTTAAATTTCCAATAATTTATAATATTATATTATATTACACTTCAATTCACCACATATATATTACATTGGATACCATGGGTAACCATCAAAATATAATTTTGGCAACTGCCCCATGATATTAGTATAAATTGGGAAGTCATTATGTATATTGAAGAGCTATAATAGATAAGTTATGGGATAAATTAAAATAGAGTATAAAAAATTACCAATACCTAAATATTATTGTGTATTTGTATACCTCTTCAAGAGTTTTTTAATTTAAAATAAATTATTTCAATCCGAACCTGTATATAAAAGTTATAGCCTCTTGAAGTTGGTAGTCAGTTACATCATTCAGTTATGTCATTTGGTTATATCATTCAGTTATGTCATTTATTTTCAACAAATTGGTGCATTCATTTTATTCAAATCAAAATACATAACTAAATGGCATAATAAAATGACATAATCAAAAGACAATTGAATGACATAATTGAATGCCAACTTTTGGAGGCCATAAAATTTGCATATAAACTCAGATTGTGACATTTTTTTATAAATTTCATAGCCATTAAATATGAATACAAATATATAATAATATTTAGGTTTTGGGAATATTTGTATTCCCTTTTTATAAGTAATATTTAAACCCATTCAGTTTAACTATTTGATCTAGCTATTTGACAACATTATCTAGCGATTCTACTTGGCATCTTGATTCAATATAGTTAAAAGGTAGTATAGAAAAAAACAATTAATATTATATTTCCATGTATGAATATTTAATATTTATGGATTTTCCATCACTCATATAGGATTTACCATGCCTAAAAAACAATTTTCCATAGATTCACCATATAATCCCAAGACGGGTTCCTATAAGGGCTCTTAAAATTAACCCTACTTGGAAATGGTGTTAGTGTCCTCTATGAAGGACTACTATAAATTTTTGGGTGCACTTGAAACTATGTTTATATGTCTTATTTATATACACATGAAGTACAAAAATATGTATTATGCTCATAAAGCTTATTTATGATATAAACCCTAATCCTCCTTGTAAGTAAGGCATGAGATGGAAAGTGTGTTCATTATTAGGATAGGCTAGACATCCTCAACACCTCATTGTGAAGAGAGTTTCCTATATACCAATACTCTAATGAGGGATCATTTCTGATGTATTTCTCCCCACTTAAGTACTGGTGTCAGTGAAAATGATTCTAGAATGATATTGGTATTGAATTCCTCAAGTGCGCTTGAGATTGCAAATATGGAGAATCTAATATTAGGGTAGTTTTAGATGGTAATGTGAAAAATTAGGGTAGAATATTGATTAATATCCTTAGTTTTGGTCAACTTTTTTTGTGTTTAAATAGTTTTTTTCATCTAATTTCCATCTATTGGATAGAGTTCTGAAATTCATGTATTTATAGTGTTTGTAGCTTGTGGAAACAATAAAAGATGATTAGGCTGACCTTAAGAGGGTTTTAATTTTGAAAATATATACATTTGAGAAAGATAGGGTAAAGGAAATTAGCGCTATTTTGGGGACACTAGTGTGATGTGATTCTAGTGTCCTTAATGTGGAGCTAATGTCTAACTAAAAGGCTATTGGGCACGAAGGATCATGATCAAGAAACAAGGGTATGAGACTATATTTAATATAACTAAGGATGCTAGTGGTCTACATAATGTTGGATAAGTGTGATGACAGGCTCTAAAATAGGTATAGGGTTAAGCCAAGAAAATGTTGTCTCAAGTAGCAGTCTTAGCACTCAAATACCACTTTTAGGTAATTATAGATACAAAAGGCCAATCTTTTTTAAATAAACATGATTAGTGAAATTAAAGATAGGCCCATATAAAGATGAAGTATGTTGTGACATCATACCAATGGATTTATTCCATGTGATTTAATAAATTCCATGTTTTTTTACATTTTTTACATGATGGTAAAAAAATAAATCCCACATATAAAAGGATTATAAGAAGTTCACATTGAGTCCATTAGATAATAAGGGATAATAAATCCATAGTAGTTCCTAGATGCATGCATTATTAGTCTCAAGAAGATAATTCATTAATGAAATAAAGGAGATAGAATGATGTGTTATCATTTCAAATCCCATATAAGTTATATTTTTACAAGGAAATAAATAATAATTTCCATGTGAAGTGAATAAAAAATTGAGAGATTTTAAAAAGATCATTTTAAGTGATATTCTATATGGGTTTTCACCTATGTGAAGTATCAGTCATTACATGGTTTTGATACATAGAAAAATAAATCCAAACAAATTAGTATACATGTTGACACCTAAAGATAGTGAAGAGATGTAAAGGGAATTATAGGAGTTGTTAGATAATGGGTTGATTAGACAAATTTTAATCCTATGTGTAATACTAATAGTATTGGAACCAAATAAGTGATGTGAATGAAAAATGTGCAAAAAAAATTAGATCCACAAACAATATCAATATCAATTATATTCCATAACTCTTCATGAATATACTTGATGAATTTTGTAAGTGGAGTGAAATACTTCACAATGATAAAATTGAAAAGTTATTATCACAAAATTTTCACCAGGGAAGGTGATGAATGGAAGTATATGTTTAATATGAAATAGGAATTATGTGAATGATTGGTCATGCCATTTAAGCTAACAAATTCACTAGTTAAACTCATTTCTAGGTATATTTTTCATACTTGATGCACTTAAGGCAAGTGTTTTATTGACTAAAAGATTTTATTTTTTTTAAACATGAAGAAATGTATCTTAATTAAGGAGATAATATACTTTGGTTATATTATTTACTAACAAGGTTTGGATATGGATCTAGAGAATGTGTGCACTATGGTTGATTGGTCTTCACCTAGAAAAACATTTCAAGTGTGAATATTTAATGGATTAACAAGTTTATATAGGAACATTATCACCAAATTTAATGGAAAGTGTGTAGAAATAAATGTGGTATGAGATGTGATAGGAAATATGTTTTTTAGGATATCTAAACTAGAGTAAGGATTCCAATATTTATAAAATAAAGCTACTAAACAACTAATATTGGTGTTTCTTGATTTTAGAAAGGAATTTTAGGGTGATTATGATGGTAATTTCATAAAAATAGGAGAAATTATAATTAAAAATGTATTAATTTATCTTAATTCATTTCCAAGATGAATGATGTGAAAAGAAAGTATTTTTATTATGACTAAGAGTTCTATGTCGCAGTGAAAACACTCAAGAAATGGATACACTACCTATTATCAAGAGGATTTGTGTTTTACACAAACATTCAAGAATTAAAACTCATAAATAATCAATGCAAATTGATCCAAATACATATGAATCTGGTTGAGTTTATAGAAATTTACTATTTTTATTGAAACATAGAAGTTACAAGTCAAACAATGTTTCATACACACTAAGTAGAAGGTGTCTTTTGGTAAATGAGATGAGAGTGAAATTAGTATGATTTGATTATTTTTATGAATTATATGTATAATATTTGGATTTAATGCATGAATGTAAATAACCATTGATGCATGACACTATTGTTGGATTAATTCATATAATAAGGAATATTATTCAAAGGAAACTAATTATACAAACCAAAGGGTCTATGTGGGAGATTTGATAAAATAAAAAAATAATGGACATTTAACCACCCATTTTTTGGAATAATTACACATATATGAAAGTGTTTGATATTTTATTTGGTCCTAAAATGAGTGTCAATGTGCATAAATTTGTGCAAGAGTTTAGAGTTTTATAGATGGAAAAAGGAAAGAGTAAGAATATAGAGTTCGATCAACAACTACTTATTCCATAAAATTCATGTGATGATATCACCATGGATTTCATTTGTATATATATATATATATATATATATATATATATATATATATATATATATATATATATATATATATATATATATATTTGTGTGTGTGTTCATGATTCTAGATATATTTTCAAAGATGAAAATATTTTTTGCATGTAATAATATAAGTGATGCCATAGAAATTTGTAAATTTTTTATTTAGATATGTGGTAAACCTACATGTATTACTACACAACATAATTTTGGATAGGGATACAAAGTTTGTAGATAATTTTTGGATGATCTTGTGGAATAATTTGTGTACAAAGTTAAGTTTCAATTCAACATACCATTCATAAATTATTTTTACCCCAATTTGGTTTTATAACCCCTAATAGGATATAAAATGGTATGTGAATTTAGATAGATATATATGTAATTAAAGCTTACATTTTAATGTAAATTAATGAATTTATATTTCAATGATTTGAAAAATGACATATGATAAATATAGTAATTACAATAAAGGGATAATTACATAACCTTCATAAATTAATGTATGACTATGATTATATTCTAAAAATGGAAAAGAAATTGAATCAATCTTGTGATTTGTCTAAATATGGAATTGTGTTTATGTCTATGAAGGGTTAGTTTTTTCATCTTTGGGTCATTAGCTATTATGGATATTGACATGTAATGGTTGGTAGTTATTTGTGAGGAAAATATGTTTTATTTCCATATGGTCAGATTTTCTTATATCTGAAAGCTTTATATGTGCGATGTTAAACCTTGATGATTCACATAACTCTAAAAATTAACCTACTTCACCTTAAAACCCTAACTATGATTTTGAGGGATAGAAAACTACAAAAATGGGGAAAGTGTAATGGGTTGAGCCAAACCCAGTCACCTCTATTGATTATTGACTATTGTCTACATATTTTGATACTCTGAGGAGTGAAATCAAGCCACACATAGTTATCCCACTTACTATGATTATGAAATTATGTTCCTTCACTATATGTATGTAAGTAGTGATTTAGATTTGTTACTTAAAAATGGCTATTTTGACTTGTATTTGGTATTCTTCATACTTGGCTTGTGATAGCTCCTAGTGACTAATTTAAAACTTGAGAATAATAAGGCATATTATCTCAATGCATAGTAGTGTATACATATGTACTAGATAAGTAACAAGTTCCCTATCAAGTGAACACCTTATTTTTATATATACGAGAAAAAATGTGAATTTTATCATACCACCACCATGTTAGGTAGGTGGGTTGACCCTAATAAAATATTTCATTTTAAAAATTATCTATTGTCAAAATAAGGTTAATAATGTTAGGTATAAATCAATATCAACTAGTGGTATTAATCCAATATGATGTTATGTAAATGTGCATATAATGAATGAGTTAAAGGTATGCGTATATGTGTATGAGTTAATAAATTGGTTTTGCATAAGATCTAAGGTATTTTTAGGTATTTTAAAGAAAATAAAGAGGGTCAAACTCATAAGGTAGCATGTAGGTGTGAGAGCTTGATGGGTTATGACCATATTTGTGTTCACAATTTATGTGTGGTAAATGTATGACAAAATTATCATTTTTAAGTACCTAAGACTAGATTTTGGTATTTATAAATTCCACCCTTTTATTATATTAATGGATTTTTATATGAAAAAGAAAAAAGTATACCTGAGTGTGTACAAAACACTTTGTATTTGGTAGGAATCTCCAATTATGTAGGTCACTCAAAAATAAAACTCACAAAAAAACATATGGTAGTTAATGTTCATAAATTGACTTTGAAATATAAACTTGAGACTTCAAAATTAAAGAGAAAGGAATGATTACACTTGTGCATGAGTGAAAACCATGTTTCCCTTGAATTGTTAGAGTAATGTTTCCTTGTTTAAGCAATAGAAAAAGGTAATTTCCACTGAAGCACTTGGATATTGGTTCCTCTTATTGAACCATGGATAAATTAAGGGTGATATAAAAATGTAACTATAAAATCCCTTAGGATAAGAAGGTAACATGCCCAAACCCTAAAATATGTGTGGATAATTACATGATGTACTAACCTAGGTAATTATTTAAATGTGATAAATAATGTGAACCACATGATGGTTTATCTAGAATTGATGTCATGGTCATTAAGAATCACTAAAATTCAATGTACACTACCCATAAAAACATTATTCAAATTTATATAGATTAATTTTAGATTCTATTTTTCTCACTCCTCATTACAAATTGAAAAAGGTATTGTGTAAGTAAATAATTGTAATAATGATCATTTAAATATATGTAAGTATGCATGAATTAATATCATGCCCCTTTATAACTATGCAAAGTGGTAATTGTTATATTATGTATGTACATGAACTAGTATCATGTCTCACGAATATGAAAGTGTGTATATGTTCAGGAACTAGTATCATGCCCCCTAGATCTATGTCAGTTGATATATAATTCTATGCATCTATATTACAAATTTGAGAACTTTTATCTTAAATTTATGTGTATTAATAAAATTATAATTCTTATTCTTATATACTATGTACATATTCCCATACATATGCACTTTAGTTTGTATTAATTTTTACTCGAGTATATGTAAATTCAGTGCATATGTATGGCATATACCCCCATAATATATAATCATGTGCTAATATTTGTCCTATACTTGAAATAATATAATATCCAAACTATTATAAATATCTTAAATATTTATTATAATTCCCAAAATATGATTTTAGATTCATGGAGGCTTATGTCTCTAATAAAATCCCATTGTAATGCCCCCCTTTGAGATGAGGGATGTAGCTTATAATTTTATCATCTCAAAATAAAAGTTAACTACATCATGTCATGTGTAAATATAACATCATGTATAATAATATGAACATATGGACTCAATGTCATCATTGTAATGTATATGTCCATAAAGGAATGTATTTAACATATGTATTTAAGGGCATATAAGTGTCTTGTTTATATAGATGTATCAATGATACATGCAGTAGTAACCATTAGTGAAAGATAATTGAATAAGAATACAAAATAAAATTAAATGATGTGGATCATGGCACCACTAAAATTTAACAACATCAACAAGCACAACAAGATTAAAAATCTCAAGAGTTAGTGTCACACATAATGCTAAGGACCACATATAATGGACATGAATATATTTTAGAAAACAAGGCTAAGGGACACCCTTAAGGGACATAATAATGTCATAAATAAAGTCAAGGGCCACATAAAATGGACATAAATATGTCACATCAAACAAGGATATGTACCCCATATAAGGGACACAAATATGTATCAAACAAGGCTAAAGGGACACATGCAATAGAAAATAACAAACTAGCCTTTGATGTAAGAGAGTAATGCCATAGGTGAAGCATAGAAAAACTAAATACTAGTCTACACCATCCATATGTATCAATTTCACATCATATTATAATACTATATCCATGTATTAATGTGCAAGTATAAATAACTAGAAAGACATGTGTAACAGATATAGATATCTCAGCATGGTAGAAATTTACAAAAATATATATCGTGCAATAATGAAACCTATGGAATAATATGGACCTAGTATCAACATGGTCACTATGTAGAGGAAATTCAAACATATATATGTCCATATGTAACATATATGTCATACATTGAAACTTATATACCATGAAATGCATGTGTGTAAGAAAATAATATGACATCTACCAAATATGTGAAAAATAACATATCTACATATTTTAATCCTTTAATCATGTCATGATCAAGTCTTGACATTGATTTTACTAAATATTTTGAATGTTTACATATTTATGAATAATTAGATTATTTTGTAATTTTTATATATTATATTTTTAATATTTTTAAATATTTGAAATATTTGTAAATTAAAAAGTAAGGCCAAGTGTCAGTGGTTTCTAAAATAGAATAATTTGTTGGATATAAACAATTCATAACATGTGTTAAAGCATAATGTGCACTAGATGTGATAGCATGGGAAAGTGGCAGAAATGAAAGTAAGAAATATGATCTCATTTCAATTTAAAACATCATATATCATATATGTGTGTTAGGTGGGTGTGGATGTGGAGGAATAAATATATATCCTCATTTAATATGATGTGATTCTATATTTTTTCGTGTACTTCAAATTTAAGACATAATAATAATTGACTTGAGTTCATACAATTTAAGGCAATTTAAATCAAGAGTAAAATATCATCTTTTCTAATTTGAATAACTTATTTACAACTTATAATTTATTGGGTACCAATAATGAGGACCAGATGGTGTGGAAATAATCATTTGATGGTAAATATTAAGTGAAATATAGATATAAATTGATGGCTTTGGTTCTAGGAAATGTGGTGTATTAGGATAAGTTATGGGGCAAGTATTTGATCCCTAAAGTCAACTTCTTCCTATGGGTTTTAGTCCAAAATAAAATATTAACCATGGAATAATCTAAGGAAAATAGGAATTATCTTGAATAACTATTTTTGACTTGATTTTAGACTCTCCATATGCTTAGTAAGTTTGGTGTTTCTTTATCAATAAATTTAATGTTATTTGGTTGTTTGTAGGCTCCTTGTGTTATTTTTGGTAGGCATGGGAGAGTCCTTTTCAAAATGTTCTCCTTAAGAAAATCTAAAAGCTCTCATTCCCCCATATCATCTAGGAATTATGGGGTGAATGAAATAACATAATCATTAGGAATAAAAACTTCATTAGTAGAATCCTTTATAAAGGTATTTTTAAGGTTGTTAAAAATTTCAAAATATTGCCTAATGAAAAAGGCAAAATTCTATTAATTTATTAAAAATAACTAGCTTTTAATTGGAAAATTGATCCTACTTGTTTAGGTAAAATTTATCCTAGAGATGAAATTAGAAGAAGGACCAAATGAAATCATCCACCTATGTGTTTGTTAAAGATTAAATTTTATGGGTCTTCTAAAGGAAATCTAGGTACTTCTAGAAGAGGTGGTATTTTAAGGGACCATCAAAGAAGGTTTGTGGTGGCTTATGTAGAGGACATGGGGATTAATTAAAATCATTAAGATGAATCCCTCACTACTTTTTGGGGTCTAAAATTTGTAAAACAACTTGGAATTTAGCTTCTCACCATAGAAAGGGATTCTTTGAACATAGTGAATTATCTCTTAATGAAAAAGTCTATTAATTGGACAATTTAAAAAGTGATGGAAGAAGATATGTCAATTATAGAATCTAGGCAAGTAGTGGTTTTTCAACATGTATATAGAGAATGAAAAGAAGATTTAAAATTGGTTTTATAATAGATATGTTGGTTTAAAAGGATTGTCTAATTGGACTACCATAGAAGATCCACCTTAGGACATTGGATAGAGGAATAATGAGGAAATAGTTTTTAATAAATAAAATGTTTGAGTGTATGCGAGTCTTCCCCATAGGTTTTCATAAATTCCTTTAAAACTTTATGAATATTTATATTTAGGTGAGTTTATATTTGATTAATATTTTTTCCTATGCCCTCCTCAATGTTGTTAAAAATAATATTCTAGATATGTGGAATAGTCAATAGGGTCGAATGTTCTCTATAGAAGGAATTAAGGAGTTTGCTTTGGGGCTTGTTAAGTGACTTTTTTAATGTATTTAAGAGAGACTAAATATTCCTTACTCTCGTGTGAAGGGTTATAGTTAGCCAATTATTATTCACATGGGATTACCTAATAGGATTGAGCCCAAAATGCCTGAGGAAGTTAAAATCAATGAGATAATATGGGATGCTTTGTAGATAGGGGTTTTTGTGAGGTTCATGTAAATAATTGAAGGACATGATAGGAATATATCTATATCAATCACAAATTATTTAGAAAAAAAACCTTAAATATTAATGGGGTTATGCTAGAGGTGACTCAAGAGCTCATAGATCATGTGATAGGATTGGAGCTTGAGGTGACTAAAATTTGCAAAATGGCCTACAAGAAAGAGAAGGTGATCTTTCTCTTGGAGGATGAAACACTAGAGATATTATAGAATGGGTTCGATCATGAATATTTTCCAAGGCATTTTAGAGAAGTATAATTCCACCTAATGTATTAAATTACCCTTGAATGTACGTTGAATATAGTTTATTAGTCTTTATTTATGTTTTAAAACTATTTCAAGCATGTAATTCCCATGAGTCTCCATTTTATAGTCTTATCACTTTGGATTCTTCTATTGATAAATTAAAAAAAGATGAAATATACTAAACCTATACATGAAGGGTTAATTTTCATTATCCATAAGTATTAAGGGGATGAACCAAATTACCCCTGAATTCCCTAATATCCATAGAAATAAAGATGATGGAAAACCTATGTATATTAGAAAAATTAAGAAAATATTGATTAAATACCTTGGAAAGAATTATGTTAAGGATAAGGACCTTAATTTTCTAAATCTACTCCAAAAACATAATAAAGTAGCATTAAGACACATTTGAGAAGCATGGCCAAGGAGATAACTACTTTTAACAATAAATCAGGTATGAATGGTAAAATAGGGCATGTAGTTAGAGACTCTATATTGGTTAAGGAAGATAATGTTGGAAAATAAGACTCCAATAATAAAAAGATTTTGGAAAAGAAGAACATTTTTATCCTTTACGATAAAGTGTATTTTGGGAGGAGGAAAAAAAGGGAGGTTCCCAAGGAGAAAGAGAAGGATTCTTCAAATAGGTAGTCCCAAGACCTGAATGAAATTTCAAAATTTTAGTTGACTCTTTGAAAGGTAAACAAAGAACATATAAGATGGAGGAAGAACTTGATTTTCAAAAATAAATCATGAGATGGTTCATGAGGCAGATGATTGAACATAAAGGTAAGGTTAAAAATCTATAATAGGAAAATAAAAGATTGACACAAAATAACCTTGATAATTAACTTAATCAAAAATTTCAAGGTCTTCAAGAGAGACTTAGCTTACTTAAAAATGAAAATGGAAAACTCAAAAACAACATCATCTTCTTGGTGAATTATAGCAAGGTGGATATGGATGAAGGGATCCAAAATGTGGGAATTTTGAGGGCTCATTTATGTAATCTATTTGATAATAGGACTTTAAATAAAAGCAAAGGTAAAAAAATTAAATGTAGTGAGTATCAAAAAGATGTTGATAAGGAAAATTTATTCTTCGAAATTGATTCAAATCTTTGAAATACGAAGAGATATTGGGAAGATGTATCTAGAAATTTAGGTATAGAGTAGGTTTTTGGTACTCTTCTAGTTGTTTTTGTCTTCTAGAGTGTCTTTAACTATTTTTGAGATGTAGTTGGAAAATTTTGTAGCTTCTTTTATTTCTATTTTTTTTTTAATCTTTTGACGACTTGGTGTGTCCTTTTGTCTCTTGTTGTTTATACTTCTCCTACGGTTTGGGGACCCTAGTCAAAAAATCCCCCCTTTAACTTTAATAAAAAAATAATTGACTTGAGATAATCATGTTTTATACATTATGTATTTTTATCACATTCATTGAATTAAATCTATATTATGGCTATATTTTCTCAAGAATGAAGATAATTTTTCAAAAGGTTATGGGTCTATTATGTAATATACATATATTACTAATTGTTGGTTATAACATAGGTTACCATAAGTGACTATGATGGAAAAAAAAAGTTTGATTTTCTACAAATTGTTTATGTAGGGGATGCCATGAAATATATAGAAATATAGTATCATTATTTTATATTTTTTATATTAGGTAAACAATGAGTCAAAGGGCCACATAGGAGAAAAAACCAAGGGCCACAATAATGATCAAGTCTAGACAATATGTATAAGATATAAAGATAGTAAATTGTGATCAAACAAAGATTCATGAATAGGTTATGTCTAACGATATGTGTAACGAAAAACTTAAAGATCTCATCTGGATGTCATGTATTTGGTGGTACCAATGTATCTATGTATTGGTGAAATATATATAATATAGATATATCCATATCAAAATTTGAATATAAATCTAATATAAACCATGATCATATGTTGTGTGATACTCCTCACAACAATCATTCTTAAGTTGATTATGCATATGTCAAGTGATTTTAATATTTATGTTAGTCTATAAACTACTATTATCCCTAAATTATAATCTCTACTCTTTTTAAGGTGTATAAACTTAATAATATTTTTTACAATAATTTATTTTATTTTATGTTTTAATTTAAAGTATTTGTTTCTAGTATGTCCTAAAATTTTATGATAGGAAAAATAAGCATTTATATCATAGTTATTTGGTGTAGGAATGTTTGAATAAAACTACTGTAGAGGAGGAAAAGTGAAAATATTATACTCAAGTAACTTTTATAAAAATCTATGTAGAGGTGATAACAAACTAAAAATTTTCCTCTTTGGTAAAGATAAAAATTTGAGTTGATTATGATACTAAAATAATTGTCATATTTGTCTCATTCTTAAGAACTATCTTAATAGTTAAAGTAAAAAAGTGGTGGTAAAATATACTATTTAAAAGGATCATTTCCTACATGTATGCATATATATGTCCATCATGTATAAATGTAACACAAATATTTAATGTAGATGGTATTGTATTCATAGTATGAATCCAATGTTAGACCAAAATTAGGTTGTAATGTGTATCATAAAGTGTGACTTGAAATAGGGAATGCACCATCTTTGGTCCTAGTATCACATCCAATTATATTTTACAAAGTGGTGGTCATAGCTGGTGATGTGATTTAGTAATAATTTGATTTTTTATTTTCATATTTTAAAATGTTACCCCTAATGCATGAAAAAATGATATTTTAATCATATAAAAATGTCATTTTAATGCCAAGACTGTTACTTGAGACCAACCATTCCTAGCTTAGCCCTAGATCTATCTTAGGGCCTATTTAGACACTTATCTAACTTTTGTGCAAGCCACACACCTCCAATGACATCTCAAAATCAGTCCTAGATACTTCATTAAGAATCTAAGGCCTTATTGCCTCAATTTATATGACATGGACACTAGTTTCATAAGTGGAAACTAATGCCATATTTCTAATGTCTTATTTGGGTGATATTATACTTTTCACTCTTTTTAGCTTTAACAAATATATTTTTCAATTCATAAATCACCTAAGGTCAGTCTATAACTATTTATAACCATGCATAGGAACCATATTGGTATATATACATGACATTTATCCCTTTATCCATGATATGGAAATTAGATGCAAATACACACAAATAAGTTCATAACAAGTTATGCATAATCAAGGTTACCAATCCCTATTTTACCTTACATTTGAATATAGTCATATATAACCCTCCTAAGCTAAAAATACATATATTTATAGTCTCAAGCCGCACTCAAATAACTTAAATTGACATTCATACTATCTTCACTTGCACTTGCACCAAAACTTAGGTGAGGATAACTACATCGATCTTGATCCCTCTTTAGAGTATGGGTATGTAGGCAAGTCTCATCACAATGGGGTATTGAGGATGTCCAACCTACCCAAATAAAACCACATGTTTCATAATTATACCAATTAAAATTCCCTAATTACATAGAGTTCTAGGTTTACATACAAAATTAGTCATAATATTTTGTAGACATTGAATTAGAGTTTGTTCACACAAGAATAGGCTTGGCAGACTTAGACACAAGTGCTCCTAGAAGCACATAATAGTTATTGAATAGAGGAAACTAATACCATAAGTGTACACTAGTTCTACATAGATACTATCTAGGGTAGTGAACTATTATCCAAGAGATTTTTTGACACTTGGATCTTGTTTATGACACTAAACCTAGCTCTTGTACCAATTTTTAGCTTTCATATCCTCCAACTTAGGTAGTTTCTATCTAAGTATTGATTTTTATCCTTCATTACTATTATTATAAATATTATTTTATCTCAATTCTCTTAAAAATTGGTGGCTACATTTATTTCCTATTTTATAACCTAATTTATTTTACTCAGACCCTTTAACAACCCAGGGCATACACTCCATAACCATAAAAAGTTATTTCATTTGGTGAACCAAATTTACTTTAAATAGTGTAAAATCCCTAACCATAGAACACATTTAGGGTATATTTTTATATCCTTATATAACTCAAATTCATATTTTATATCCTTATATTTTTTTATTTTCATTTTTATCTAATTATGATAATAATGATAGAAGATGTTTATCACTTTCTAGTACAAAGATATTTACTTTCATTTGCATACTTGTTTCCTTTCATTTAGAATAAATTCAAATAATATATTAAAATATATGTAAAATGTGTCCTATATCAATTATAATATATTTTACTAGATTTATTACATAAATTTAATGCCCTAATAAGCATGTTTCAAGTTTCAATGGCATATCTTATGCACAAGAATGAATCTCCTTTTCCTCCTCATCCCCATGAGGGTGATGTTACTTTTCCTCTAACTGGGTCCCTGTTGTCACTCCATGAGATGAATATACCTATAATATTATTACTAATTACCATACTTATCCTATTCATGCCTCTACCTATTCTCTATAGGGTGTGTGCTTATATGCTCAATTAGAATTAACTAGGGAATGCAAAGATTTTTACTTTCATTTGCATGCTTATTTCCCTTCATTTGGAATAAATTCAAATAACATATGCACATATATGTAAAATATGTCCTATATCAATTAAAATATATTTTATTATCTTTATTACATAAATTTAATACCTAAATAACCATGTTTCAAGTCTAAATGGCATATCTTATGCACAAGAATGAATCTCCTTTTCTTCATCATCACCACGAGGGTGATAGTTACTTTCCCTCTAAGCAAGTCCATGTTGTCACTCCATGATATGAATCAACCTATAATATTTTTACTAATTCCTATACTTATCATATCCATGCCTCTACCTATTATCTATAAGGTGTGTGCCTATATGCTAAATTAGAAGCAACTAGGGTTTTCACCTGTGAGACTCTAAGGGATCAAATTATCAATATTAGTAGATTTATTTTATAATTAAAAACTTATAATTAAATATTACATGAAAATATTACAACATTGGAAGATTATATTACAAGATAAAAGCCTCTAGTGAACACTAGTATCAATATTGTATATGCATCTTCACTTAGTAAATTTGTGGGATTAATGTTATATATTAAAAATATAAATCACAACAAAGTGTAACTACAACTAGTGATTTGAAAATTACTCAAAGATAAAATAGAAGTTCAAATGATATTTTGATGCAAATTATCCAAGATAAGTTGATCAACCTACTTTCTCTACACCCAATGAGGAGATACATATATTATCGTGCATATCAGAACCACATTGATTCCTATTTATCATTGAAAAGGAAAATACAATAGGTACTTGATATAGGTGACACAAATAATGACACATCATCTAAAAAACATACAATGGTACATGTAAATATTCAAAAAGGGTAAAATTTATAAATAATACAATTTTTTTTACCAAAGCATAACTTAGAAAACAAAAGGTTCACAAAGCACAATCAGAGCAAGAAATAGTATACCAAGCATTGGTAAAGTAAGTAAAAGATATAAATATATGTCTCCATAATGACGTCCCACTTTAAAATAAGTATGGGTTTGGTTAAAAATGTTTACAGTAGTTTGATTATCATAGTTAAGGTTTGGGAAAGCATGGTCAAGGCATCACTACTCCTATTTTAGTAGTTAATAATTTTGGTCAAAAAGGTTTGGGATTTATGAAACATACTAGGAAAAATCATCCATAGATATAGTTTATCAATGAAAAATATCTAGATACATACGGAAATGTTACAAAAATATTAAGAACTTGAGTTGCAAAATAAAAGTCTTGCTAAGCCAACAAGCATTCTCAAAAGAGGATTTATATCAAAGAGCCTAAAAAGTACCATATTCCTAAAATAAGAAAAATTTCAAAGGTTAAAATAATATAAAATACTACAAAGCAAAATTCATAAAGGTCAGTTCCATAGTATGAGACAATTCCCTATGCTCATCTAAATACAACAGAAGTCAACACTAGCATTCCATTGATTAAAAATTAATATGATAATGATGAGTGGAACAATATAAGTTATTATTATTTATAAGATACAAATAATGAAAAACACTCATATTCACACTATGGATCAATTGAAATACAACATATCAATAACACTACATAAGAGGTCACCATTCCTATTTTTGATAGAGGATCTATTAAGGGTGGGTCTCTAATGAGACTCATTGGTTAGTATTATCTCTCCTTGTACATAACTTCATTTTCTAAGATTACTGATATATAGTTTCATTTTCATGTTGCTTTTACATAGCTTATATCTAGAAAATACAAAAATAATATAATGTATTCAAAACACAAAAACATTGAAACATGTTCTCAAAATATAAATTATATATTATATGAATTTGCATGTTTACACTTATTATACTTGATAGGTATGACATATGTTATCTATCTTTATATAGTTAGTTTTATCATACATACATGATTCACTTGTTCTTTTTAAGTGTTTGCAGATGATTATAGGACCCAAGTCCACCATACAAATACAACTTTGCTACTATCTTCCCACTAGGGGTACATACATAGGGTCCTCATTTAACATAGTCAACCAATTAGGGGCATCTTATACAATGTTCTAATTATCAAGCTACATCTTTCTATACTCTACATCATAGATTTAGAATTTTTTATATCTTGATATTGGCCATCGTACACTACTTAGATTTTGTGTTGACTACTACTACTCTAGACTTAATTTATGTTTATATATATATATATATATATATATATATATATATATATATATATATATATATATATATATATATTTGTACCATATGTTCATGCATACTTTCATTTCTAACTTTACTAATTTATACTTGACTGTGCCTCTATGCTTCTACATCTATTCAAGGACTTTGAATATGCCATTGTTATAGGAGTCTATGCCACTTGATTTTATTTTACGTATTTTTTTATAAATGTGTCCATGTCTTTGTGTATACCTTTTTGATTATGTATGTATACATTTTAACATGTCCTTGTATATATTGCTTTCTCAGATTTAGTGACATGTTCCCACATACCTTGTATTGTTCCCCTCAACCTACTTTATGTACCTCATGTATATTATATATGTGTGCCTTCACATATATAATATAGCCATGACACTTATCTCATGATTTTTATACACTCCAATTTTATATGTCATGATGGAGGTCATGAATCTCCCCTTCTTCCTTGGGTGTTTGTTGAACATTGTCATGATTAAGGGAGAGAGTTTTTAGCATCATCTTTGAGTGTTGATATTTGATATTTAATGTTGTCATTGATGTCAAAGGTTCTTATGAATATGCATGGTTATTTCATTGATGCCAATATAATATCATTGATTCTGTAGGTTCTTTTGCAAATTCTTGGTTAAGGAAGACTTGAGGTATGTATATAAGGAGTTTTGATTGTCAGCATAATGAGCATTGCTATGGTGAAAGAATATTGTTTGAAGAATAGTCTAATGTCAACTTGATTAAAATCATTGAGAATTAGCATGTGTGATTATAGGTTAGTACAACAAGATTAAATAATCTTTTAATAATTTTTATATACTTTTTGATATGGTATTTGCATGTGTCATGGTGAAATAAGTGATCTCCAAAGAAGCAGTTATCTAAAGACCTATGTAAGTAGTTATGAAGATGCTCCAAATGAACTATGAAGATGAAAAATGATCTGAAGAGTAATTGATAGTGTTTGATTATGAAAGAGTTGTACATGAGATTTTAAGGACCTTTTATATGAGTAAATGGTCAGCTCTAAATATCTATGTATGTAGATCTGAAGATGCTACAATTGAGCTCCAAAGATATGTAAGTCACTTTGAACAAGTTCTATTGAATTTATGAAGAATATTAAGTGTATGAAGTTACATGAACGTACACAAGTGACATTTAAACATAGGAGAGTTTCAATTTGAAGACTAAAAAGTGGCTATAAGTCTAGATTCAAGGCATAATAAGACTTGTAGGTCAATGGCTTAAAAATCAAGAAGAGAGATGGTGGCCAGATGAGGTAATAGGATCAGTTTCCATAACATGGGTGAGTAGGTGAATATTTATAGAGGTAATTCAAGTTTTTTAATTATGTGCATAAAATTTTAAATCAAGGTTTACAAGAAAAGGCTTGAAAAAGTGTTTCAAGGTTTCTCGAGTGTACAAAATGAAGAGTTGTCTAACCAAGAAGGTTTTCTCAATCCTTGTTGACATGTGAAAAATTTTCATAATATCCTAAGATATTCATGGTAGATGATGAAGGATTATAGATCAATTTTCCAAGCATTGGTTTATGGAAAGAGGACCTAAGTTTTATTAATGATCGTTAAGATTATAAGATGGTCTAGACCCTCATTAAACCCTAACTATGACCTGATGTTGAAGATATTGTTCTAAAGACATAAAAATAATTTCATATGGTTATAAGTGATTAGAGGTTGAATTAAAATCTCCTAGGCATCTCTAGGTGTGATTGGTTTCTCAGGTGAGTGAGTAAACCTTATAGAAAGTTGTTTTTCTTTTAGAAATTTACCATAGAAGATAGAGTTAACCAAGTCAAATTTCTTAAGTGGATGAAAATCAAAGTGTGAGACTTGTAGATTTCATTCATAAATATTTATGGGAAGGTTACAAATATTAGATGTGAAAATTTGGTGATCTAAGTTGTCTAGTCACTAATAGACCTAGTGATGTAGATAGCAAAGAAATCAAATAGATGTGGGAAGATGTTTCTTGATGAGTTTTCATGAAAGAGTTATACATTGAAATGCATGAGGATATTTTTTAGGTCTTGAATGATCTATCCATTTTTTTTATAATCTTTGATGTTTGTGAAATAGGTTGAAACATTCAAGCCAAATTGGCTTATCTGGTTGGGTAGAGTCTATGAGAGAGAAGGTTAGAAGATTGGTCTATAAAACTAATATTTTTCATTAGATCACATGATATAATTGATTGATTTTTCTCTAAGGATATTATAATATATTTTTAATACATTTAAATAATTCTAAGATATTAAATCATGTGTCATATGTTAATATTTCCTTAATTATGTTTTGGATTTAGTTGGTAGTTCTAAGTGAACATCTTGTAGAGAAGTGTTTGAGCCTATTTACCTTGAGTTGAAGAATCATATGAAGTTTGTGATGACCCTCAGTCATGAGTTTTTTAATATATAAATTTTTTCCATGGTATTTTCACATAATTGAGCATATACCTCATTTATTCAAGATATATTTTTTGTATATGCACAAGCCTTTTATATGCAATGATTTGATAAAGGGTTCAAGTGGTAGTTAGACCTAAAAGGTGTTATAGACCTAAAGTGAAGTTGTCTAATGGATAATGGAGTGTCATATGATGTGTTCTTACCATGTGATATGTTTTTATAAGCTTAAATAAATATCAAAGTGTAACGTGTTGTTAAGAAGACCTATTAGGTCTCCATAAGCCTAAAAGAGGAGTAAGGGATAATTATTATATGGCTAACGTATTATATTGACTGATTAATGATGAAATAATGTTATTTTAATATTTTATAACCTATTAGTTATTGAACTAAGATATTTTAATGTTATATGACCTATAGGATATGATCAAGTGACTTGTATAAAAGCAAGGTAGTTAGGCTTATTTTGGATGCACTTAGAGAGAATGTCTAAGGGGTGTGCTTAAAGAGTGATAGAAAAATATGATAAGTGAATGATATAGACAATCTGTGATAATAATAAGTTCATTTTGACCATCATTAAAGTGTTATGGATATATAACATAGGTTCTTCATATGAGGATCAACGTCAAAAGACCTAATCAAGCCATGAAGAGGGTAGTTGAGTGAAGAAGGTTCGAGGTCAATTTGAGAGGGACTAAATGGAAAGAAGAGTTGAAATATTATATAATCATATATTGTAAAAAAATGGTTTTTAAAGGTGATCAAATAATTAGGTGTTTGAGTTGGTGTTGAGTTATTTAGGGGGTTGGTGCTTCTTGTAAATGGGTGCTTGCTAAAGGTCTAGTTGAGTTGGTGTTAAGATAGTTGGGGTTAGTGATCCATGTGGAGTTGTATCTTCAATAAAGGTTTATTTTTGTATGTTATTAATTTATTCCATTTGATTCATTATTGGGTTTTTTTCCTGAAGAGGGTTTCCCACGTACATGTTGTGTTCATCTGTTTCATGCTCTTGTGATTTTATGCTTATGCTTGATTAGATGTAAATGCTTGTTAAGATGAATCATGAATGGTTAAATTTAATTAAATGAAATTTTTTTAATATTGATTCACCCCCCCATTAATCTTGTTTCCAATAGTGTCATGATGGACATCATGCCCCATCCTTTAGGTGTTTACTTAGTTTATTACTCAGATTTGTTATTCATATGGATGCTCGCATTGTTATATCTATCTTGATAGCCTTGTGAATGTTATATCTAACATATATCATACATTACCAACTTATTCTAAAATTATCTTAAATTTTAATGTCATGTATACACATTATATTGGTTTATTACACAGATATCATATATGCTCATGTTAACACATATCATGCAAATATTTTTATTTTGAAGATTGTTCTTATATAGGTTCAATAAATCTCATAAAAATAGGGTAAATTTATAGAGGTTTATCATAGATATCAAGTCATATAAATGCACTAAGAGTATAGTTTCCAACATGAAGGCATAGAATATAGATCTTAGTTTTAGAATAACATAGTGGAAAATAATTAGACAAAGATTAAACTCAATTGGTAGAAAAATAACATAATAAGATAGTAGCCCCAGAAGTGGACACTAACACCACAATGTTATTATCCAATATATGGAGCTATTATTTAGTAGCCTTATAATCATAAAATTATATAATTTATATAAATACACCATAGTTATAGTCTGGGTTTGCACAGATTTAGTTATAGATTATAAAAAAAATTCTCACTTTTACTTAGTTTCACACAAAATCATAACAATTTGCTTAGATTAGGGGTATCATGCAAGACACGAGCACTCAAATTTTAGTTTCACATACTAAGATACATATTATTAAAATTCAATCTAGAATCCATATGCTTAGATATCAAATTTAATGGGATGTTTATGACACATTATTTTCGTATGCTCACTTATGTACCAATTGATCAAATGGAATGACAAACTCTGTCATTATCTACATTGTACACACTAGACACCATATTACAATTAATACACTAGATTGATGGCTTCTTCCATCTATAATAGTGAACACTACCACATAGTCCCTGAGCTACATACCCAAGTGATCGAGGAGGCCCCTAGGCTGATTTTCATTCCATATTTCATGAGCAGCCATAGATCCCTTATATATAATTCTAGTTATAATAATACAACTTCAAGTACATTATACAATTCAATTAAATATGCATCTACTACACATGGGTGGGAAATGATGGATTCAAAGTCTACTTGAGTTATTGAGCCACCTACATAAGAGGGTTATACAAGCAATCAATCCAATCCAAGTTATTCATAGGTCATGATCTACCAAGTATGGGTGGGTAATGATGAATTAAAAATTAGATTGAGTTCTTGATCCACCCACACATGGGGATTGACCATGCCATAAACTAAGTCCATGATATTCTTAGATTTGATCACTATCTATAATCACACAGACATGACGTTACTATGTTTATGCATTGCTTCATATACCCAATGAGATGTATTCATTCCTTTCCTATTGATTATATCTTTAATCAATTTTTTCTTTGACTTTGATATCCCTTAATTAAGGCTTGATTCATTCATGTTTCATTTATAGGACACTCAGTGGAGCATGCTTCATAAACTTAGATCCAAATTCATAAACTTTTCCTCATAGGTAAGTCTAGGTACACTTATTTTGCCTTTATCCTAGTCATTTTTATTTGCTACATTTCTATAATAAATGGGGGGGGAATGTAATAATCTAAAAATATCACTTGAGTGCCAAGAGTGTTACTTGAGACCACCCATTCCTAGATTATCCTTAAACCTATCTTAAGGACTATTTGAACACTTATCCAACTTTTATGGTTTCCACACATCTCCATAGGCATCTCAAAATCAGTTTTAGACCATTATTTATGCATTTATGTGCCTATTTCCTTAAATTATAACACCTAGACACTAGCATCAAAAGTGTACACTAACACCATAATGTTATTGCCCTATTTGGGTGCTATTGTAGATTTCCCTCTTTTTAACTCTAATGGGTATATTTTTAATTCTTAAATCACTTAGGGTCATACGAGACCTATTTATAATCACACACAAGCACCAAATTAATATATATATATACATGAATTTTAGCCCTTTATCCACTAGATGTAAATTATATGCAAATACACACAAACAAATTTAGAACAAGTTGTGAACAATCAAGGTTATCAAACCCTATTCTACCCTATCTATTCATATAGTAATATACATCCTTCCTAATATTATAATACATAGATTTACAGTCTTAAGACTCACTCAAATCACTCAAAATATCATGTATACTATCTTCACTTACACATGCACTTACACTAACACTTATGTGGTGAGAAGTACATCAGACTTGACCTCTCCTTAGAGTATTGGTATGTAGGCAACTCTAATAATAGTGGGATGTTGAGGATGTCCAACCTACCCAACTAAAACTACATGTTTCTTACTTGTGCCAAGTTAAACTGCCTAATCACATGGAGGTCTATGTTTTACATATAAAATCAATCACAACAGGTCATAGACAGTGAATCAAAGATGATCCACACAATAATAGGCTTCACAAAGTCAAACATAGGTGCTCTTAGAATATCAAAATAGTTTTTTCATAGAGAAAACTATCACCATAAATAGTCACTATCATTGTGATGCTACTATCTAAGTTAGGCTGCTATTATCTATGAGAGTATTTTACACCTAGATCCTATTTTTAATACTTGGACCAGATCATATACCAAATTTTTAACCTCTAGATCATTCATCTCATACATTTTACAACAAAATGTTCATTTATCTATTTCATTTCTATTATTAGAAATATAAATTTATCTCAATTCTTTCAAAAAATTAGTGGATCTATTTATTGAATATATTATACCCTAATTTACTATATGTAGACCCTTCAAAAACCTAGGGATTACACTCCATAACTCTAAAATGTTAATTAATATATGTTGTAAACATTTCAAACTAATTAGCATTAATAATGACTCATTTGATGATCCTATGTGATATTACTACCTAGATAAATAATGCATCATGTTGACCCACTATATACTTGATACCTACACTATTGTGTGATTCTCTCATGAAGGAATTATCTTGAATAGAATATGTTTTTTTAGTGTTGAACATATGTGTATCATAAGAGTCGATATTCATTTATTTAGTTGATTTTAGAAAATGTGTACGAGTACATATATTTGATTTTGTAATTTCCTTATAATTTTATAAATAGTATATGTATCCAAGGCCATTTTTAATTTTATGAATGGATATTGTAGTGGGATGAAAATTTCTTGTGAATTTCTTCCCAATACTTGTCCTACATATCCTTTTTTTGTAAATATCTTAATCCGAAATCATATCGGGTCAGATTCATGTCATTGGTTCTACAAGTGATATTTTTACTAGGTGTTAGATTATTAAGAGTCAAATATTCAATATGATTTTGAAAATATTGAATTTGAATTTGTCTAACCATGTTGGATAAATTAATTCTTAGGTCATGGTCATCCACAAGATGTGCCTTACATTTTAGGATAGTGTTATCATGGACCTCCTTAGAGGGAAAGTATAAATCACCACCTTGAGGAGAGGTGTTAATTTTATTTTATAATAATCCATAGTAGGAGAGTGGTTATGATTTTAGGTATTTTTAGGCATATAAATTTCACAAAACCCTAGAATAATAAATGATACAAGTAGAAAGATGACCACTAAAATAAATGGGAACATAAATGAATAAAAAAATAACTAAGAAATCCTAAAGCTAAAATTTGATACCCTAAAATGATGAAACCCTAATGGATTCCTAGGGTTTGCCATGGTTTGATATGTTTATGAGTTAAATAATACATTTTAACTTAATTTTATTTTATAAAACATAATAGGATATATACTAGTATATGAAATAAAATAGATAGATATGATATTTGACCTTACAAATTTAAAAAAATAGATTAGGTTTCAATGGTTTGACAAGTGGCATATGGTATATATAGTATGTAAAACAAAGGGATGAGTACTATATGTTTTTACTATCTGACTATGATTGTATTCTAAAATTTTAAAATATATTGAAATAGGAATTTTATTTGTTCATATTAAGAGCTATGTTTTTATCTATGTAGGGTCAATTCCATCAATTTGGGTCAGTATTGATTGTCAATAGTGACCTATAGTGGTTGGTAGTGACTTATGTGAAAATTATGATCTATGATCATATAATTAGTTTCACGTATATTTTAAATATCTCTATATGTGATGTTTAACCATGATAATGCTCTAAAATCCAAAAAAAATCCCCCTCCACCTTGAAACCTTAGGTGTGCTTGTGAAGGATATAAATTTTCAAAAACTAAGAAAGTGTAATTGGTTGAGTTGATCCCATAACTCTTTTTGATGATTGAAAGATACATATTTGTTTGATACTCTGAGGATATAAATCAATAAACACAATTGTCTACCACCTAGTGTGATTATTCAATTATTATCTTTTATTATATGTATGTATCTAATGATTTAGATTTGATACTTGAAAATGGATAATTTGATTTGGATTTGGTATGCTTCATACTTATATTTTGATTTATCCTAGTGACTAATTTTTTATTTAGGAATTATAAACATGTACAATATTATATGTATGTGTACAAGATAACTAACAAGTCCCATATCAAGTGAGGCCTTTATATATGTGTGCACACACACACACACACACACACACACACACACACATAAAGGCCTCACTTGATATGGGACTTGTTAGTTATCTTGTACACGTACATATAATATTGTACATGTTTATACTTCTTAAATAAAAAATCAGTCACTAGGATAAATCATAATATAAGTATGAAGCATACCAAATCCAAGTCAAATTATCCATTTATTATATGTATGTATCTAATGTTTAAGATTTGATACTTGAAAATGGATAATTTGACTTGGATTTGGTATGCTTCATACTTATATTATGATTTATCCTAGTGACTAGTTTTTTATTTAGGAAGTATAAACATGTACGATATTATATGTATGTGTACAAGATAACTAACAAGTCCCATATCAAGTGAGGCCTTTTTGTGTGTGTGTGTGTGTGTGTGTGTGTGTGTGTGTGTGTGTGTGTGTGTGCACGCGCACGTGTGCGTGTGCGCATGTTCGTGTGCGTGTGTGTGTGCATGTGCGTGTGTGTGTGCATGTGCATGTGTGTGTGTGTGTGTGTGTGTGTGTGTGTGTGTGTGTGTGTGTGTGTGTGTGTGTGTGTGTGTGTGTGTGTGTGTGTGTGTGTGTGTGTGTGTGTGTGTGTGTGTGTGTGTGTGTGTGTGTGTGTGTGTGTGTGTGTGTGTAAAGTCTAATAGGGAAATTTATAATTATCATGACACACTAGGTAGATGGGTTGACCCATAGAAATATTTAATTTTAAAAAGTAGTTATTGCTAGGAAGGGTCAATAAATTCATGCACACGTCAATATTGACTAGTCATACTAACCCAGTTTGGAATTACTAATCCATGCAAAAAAGGAATGAAATTAATGTTTTGAGATATATGTATGAGGTATTAATTTGGTTTAACATAGGTTTTAAGGTTCTTATATGTATTTTTAGAAAATAGAGAGGTTCAAATCATAAGGTACCATGCAGGTGTGAGAGAATGATAGGTTAAGAACATATTTAAGCACACAAGTCATGTGTGGTAAATGTATATAAATCTTTTAATTTTAAATTACTTAATACAAAATTTTAGTATCTACACAAAAAGACACATATATGTTGTGTATAGAAACCTCAAAAAGTAATTAAGGTGCTTCAATAGAGATAAACCCAAACAACATGATGAATATTACCACAATAAAAATTTGATTATAAAAATTTGATGAATAGAAGAACATGAATAACACCTTTTAAAATTGTTCAAGGGAGAATCCCAAGGGGATTTTTGGAGTTAGATAAGTTAAGGAGATGAATGGAAGGAACATATAAGTAGAATATTACATAAAAGGTGCTCCAAAAATACATAGATGTTTTAAGGATAAGTTGGAGTGAAAAAGTCAAAAATATAAGAAGTGCATAAATTTTAATTATAGAAATAAGTAATTTGATGTCAAAGAAGTAATTTTAGTGAATTTACACAAGGAGAGCTCCTAGATGTAATACATAACAATTGGAAATGGAATAAGATAGGACCATATAGAATGTTTATTAAGTTTATACAAATTCATATGAGGTTGAATTTCCTAAAGGCATGGACATATCACATATATTCAATTTTATAGAAATTTATGAGTTCAATGAAGGGAAGAATGTTGAGGACTAATAATCAGGACCTCAAAAACATGATTAGAGAGAGAAGATACCCAAAAATGAGAAAGAAACTATATAGGCCATTTTTGACCCTAAGTTCCTTATTAACACATGTGGAAAAGAGTAAAAACTTCATTTATTAAAATGGAATAATAATGCAGAAAAATATTCTACATGGTTTGATCTTATGAATATTGATTATTATGATCATAGTATATTGGATTTCAACATAATGTGAGGAAATACTTTATTTTAATTACCAAATATGTTTGATGCAAAATCACCCTAGAAAAGGCTATCTTACAACACAAAAAACACGTAAGTTCTTATTTTCAATAAATTATCAACATGTTGTGCATAATGAACATATTGCATAATTTTTCTATTTAGAGGATTACTAGGAGGTTGGAGTTGGCCTTGGTAATATGGTGATTTTTTAGAGCTAAGAATTTTTTTCATGATAAAATTTATGGATCTTGTTGATACATGAACTTCATAAATTAGACATGTAAAATGGAATAAGTAATTATTTATTTCAATAAGCTACACAAGGGTTTGATTGCATAAAAATAACAAATGATTGGTGTGTGTGGATGATGTAATGCAAAGAGGAAATAATAGTGTAAGAAGATAAGTCAAATGTGTACTAGATATGGACACATGCCATGTAGATCAATTAAGGGATACAAATGGTTTCATGGAGGTATTGATGTGTAGAAACTCGAAAAGGATGGTGCATGAATTAAAAAAATGGCATGAAATTCCAAATATACACATTAAATTTGAGAATATTAGAGATGGAACCATATTAACACATGTCTCACATTTAAGGAAAAGTGATAGGAAAAAAAATAACATTGGGAAGGGTGGCTACAATCAAAGTTTTTCATGAATCTAAAGTGTCATGTTTCACTTGAATATGCCTATATAAAGGCATTGGGAAAGAAAGAGGATACTATTAGTGAATGTTTATGATATTGAAAAATATTATGAAGACCAAGACCAATAAGTTTTATTTATTCATTAATTAGTCTATTAGAGATTATGAGAATGATGAAAAGGAGTTTTGAGTAGAATTCATTATCATAGATAGGATAACTTACATTTATAACTTATATTAGAGTGTATCCTATTACTCATGTGATAAGAAACTACTATAATTTATTATTTTGCATCAATATAATTAAATATTTTGTGATTTATATGTATGTATGTATGTTCATGTATATTTAGCTTTAGGGTTAGCTATTTCTATCATTAGAAACCACATTGTATAGTGTCTACACCAAGGATGGAAAAAGGGACAATAAGGAGGAAGAGCTGGACAATAAGAAAAATTGATATTGAAAGTGACAATATGATATTCACTTACTAAAAATTTTTTAGGGGAAAATTAATAGTAAGGGAAAGGGTTGAGAGAAATAATGAAGAGACCCACTTATAATATATGAATAATAGAAAGATTATGTGCTACCATTATGAAATAAAATATCGTATATATGTATTTTTTAATTTTATAGGTGAATTTAATTTATATTTATATAACTCCTATAAAGAATATTTTAGATAATAAAATTAAAGTGCTATATAATTTGAAATGTCATTTTTGGCCTGTATTTATCCTATATTAATTGTACAATTGCACGTATGCACATATACACACACATATTATTTTTCATTATCACATATCCATATAATCTCCATAGGTCTGACCCTCTTTTTTTTATATCAATAACCTATATGAATTCACCTAGTCTATGCCAAACCATTTATTTATATTCTTTAATCATCTCTAGATCATTATAGTAGTGTTCATGTCTCCAGGAAAATAAGGTTAGTGTCATAACATATTTTATAATGGTGCGACCTGAGTCTAATGGTTTTATGATATGAAAAAAAATATTTATATTTAAAATTTAAATCATTCTCATGGGTCATTCCATCCATCTACCATGTCAGTGGTGTGAGAAATTACCCTATAAATATCATATAAGTATAAAATATATGTGAGCCTATTAACCGTCTATAAATCATCTATCAATCATACTTAAACACTTGAACATTCAAATTCACTACATTATTATTCCCAATTTTCCAATTATTCATAATGAACAAGTCTCATCCAATTCTAAAACACCTCAATCCCAATCCATAGGTGTCATTTTACAAGTATCAAAATCTAGATTGTATACATTCACAAAGTAATATTGCACACATTCATATAACATGGAGAATTACTTGTGATTTCAATTCCCTCTTTGGATTATTAGATATGTATGCAACATTCAACCATTCAACGAGGAGTTATTTTCATCATCTAAATCCAAATTTATTCTCATTTTGTAGGCATATGTTTATCATTACAAGTGGATACAAAGTTTTAAGTGAAGGACACATATTTATAGGTATTGAATGCATAATCAAACCTCACAATTGTACACAAAAATAAAATATAAATAGTTTTAGCATCATTTCCTAGACCAAAATATAAATATTCGTAAATACCTAACTATCAAACTCATAACATAATGACAAATGGTAGTAATCAAAGGCTAAAGATAATGACTAGGTGAGTCTAGAAATCTATTTTCTGATCTAAGTGACTCGTAATCCAAATTCTTGATTATATTTACACCTATGAATAATATCATTACCACATAAAAAAATGATTCTAAGTATATAATCATATTTATTAAATTCCATATTTAGGAAGTGTAAATGTCAAATCAAGTTTAGTCTTTTACAATCATATTTATGATACTTTATAGTATATAAAAAATATGAATTCAATAAACACATTTTTAAATATTTTTTAAGGTTATTATTGTTACAAATTTGGGTAAAAATATTTTTTAACCCATATTTTCTTGAACATTTAAAAACCCTAGGTTTCCCTCAGGGTTTCAAATCTCTATAAATAATTTTTATTTCTAGACTTGATTTCTATTTTTTCATTTATGCATACATTACACATGGATATAATGGATGGGCATAGTTTATATTTATATAATCAATATATGTTTTTAATATTTATATTTTTTATTTAATATGAATGGTATTCAAAAACTACGTACTTTTATGTGTCTAATCCTTGTAAATTAATAGGGACAAAATAAATAATGAAAATCTAAAGTCTCATTTAATCCAACTAAAATGGAATTCAATTTTAGATGTTAATTATTGCCACTAAGTGATAAAGGGCATGTATGGTCCCTTTTATTCCATTTATTCCCATTAAACCTCCAAAGTTTATATTGGATCCCATAAAACAAGTTTTGCATTCTATTTATGTACTTAGTATGACTATCAAATGTTTATGAACAAGAAAAAATTACTATGAATGTTAATCAAGGAATTCAATGTGTAATTTTTTGATATATTTTATGAAATTAATAAAATAAAGTGAACTCAATTTATTTAATTAAACCCACAAATTGAAGATGCATTTTTATATGTAGCAAGATATGAACAAAAAAATTTACTCAGGCTAATACATTTGAGGAATATTTTTATCCTTTTAGTGGTATCAATCAAAAATTTCAAGTTACCACTTACACCATAGGTGTTAAAACCACTAATATTTTTACTATTCCTACGTATACACCTTAAATTTCATATGTGAGGTCCACCCAAGGTATGGGGAAACACAAACTTTATATCATATTACTATGCATATTCATACATAGTAAACCTATGTAAATTCTAAAATGACTATGCATACTATATCATAAATTCACCTACTAAAAATTCCCTTGAGAATAACATTTTATAACTTCAAGATAAGGTGTTGTAATTAGAGTAAGGTGATTTTATATATAGTCATTCAGTAAATTTACATTAACTGATTCATAATCCTTTATCCATAAAGATCACATTGTACCCCTTGCCTATGGGTTCTCATAACTCATAATCTTCAATTATATGATGGTAAATGTAATCCTTATAAATACATTAGATACTTTCACATAACATACTTAGGCTATGCAACCAATGATTGATTATTTACCAATTTATTTCCATGTAGTCATAAGGACTATATTTTATGGTAGTTATATGATCTCCCCATCAAATATATTAGATAATTAAACCCATTGGTAGATCATTTTATAGTTCACTTATCTATTAACATTGATGAAAAACTATCTTGTGTAAAAAAATTGAACTCAAGCAAGGATCCAATGAGAAAATCAGTGAATGTGTACTTTAATATAATACTATTCTATCTAATATGAACAATCATATGGTAAAAAACAAATTACACTACATCTTCAATAAAATATTGCTTTCACCATTTAATGAATCTATATCATTCAATAAATTTAAATGTTTTTATGTCATATGTTGTAAAATGAGAGATAAATAAGTTAATCTCATAGATTTGAACTAAATAAAGTATGATCCTAATTATACATCTACTCCAACAATAAAGTTTCCAAGGAAGATAAACTATAAGGCTAAATAAAATGACACCAATAATGAGGAAAAAATAATGTTTAATATAATATCTTATCCTACCAATTGATTTATCTTATCCTCTCCATATAATAGGTAGTTTTCATGGTTATCTCAACATCCTCACATAGTATTATTACAATATTTACTCAAGCACAACATCATATGCATCCCTCCACCACAAGAGTATGATTTGAGTATTCCTTTACCTAATAGTGATGATTACATACTATGATTATCATGGATCTACTAAACATTATAAAAAAATATTTTAAAGATAAGTCATAAGGTAAAGGATCTCATTGATGACACCATTAAGTATTCTAGATCATAACCAAATGAAAATTCAAATTTCATTTTTTATTTATTTTCAAAGCATGAGGTATCAATAATAAATGATAATGTAGAGGTATATTATAAATATAATGCAATCCTACTCCTTAAATAAATAGTCACCAATTGGATGGTATTATTGGTCCACTTACATGTATATCACCATATAGCCTAAGATTACGTTTTATGACTGATATTTTTGAGGATGATTTGGATCTCAATTCAATTTTTATATTATATTACATTAATTCACACCCTATACATCGTGTCACGGTTGAAAATGGTTAGAGTGAAAATATATGTATTATGACACTTCTTAGCATTGTTGGATACAAATATATATATATTGGATATAAAAAGAGTATTAAATGTATTCTATGGTCTATATAGGACACCCTTGGGTACATTATGCTACTTCTTCATGTAGGATCTATAATAGTAGTTATTTTATTCCTATATTTAATGAATTTAAGGGGATTTGACACATTATTCATGCCTATAGATATAAAATATCCACATAATACCATATTTAGTGAATCAATATATCAAGTATATACATTGTAATAAGATGATTATATTTTCAAGCATTTGATATGATTACCATCTTCACCCATGGGCATCTCCTCTTCCTCCACCACCACCATTGAAATTGATTATTATACCTATAAAATATCATTATATAGATTTGATGGTTACACCTATTCAATATTATTCTATAGAGTTAGTGGTTGAAACTACATAGAATCATTATGTAGAGTCCATGGTTACACTTACTTAGGACCATCTATACACCCAACTTAAATGAGAGTAGATGAATCTCCTATAAAAATAGTTATTCACTACCCACTACATCAAAAATTCATATAATAGAGGTTAATTTATACCTATATTTAATGAGTAAAAGGGTTTTTGACACATTATTAAGATGCCCTTGGATACACAGGCTAAACATAATACCATATTTAGTGCATCAAGTATACACATTGAAACAATGTGATTATAATTTCAAGTATTTGATATGAATAACCTCTCCAACCATAGGAATATTCTCCTCCACACACACCACAAATGAAATTGGTTATTACACCTATAAAATATTATTATATATAAACGGTGATTGCACCTATTCAAGATTATTCTATAGAGTTAATTATTATAGCTTCACATACATTTTGTAGAGTTAATGGTTACACTTGTTTAGGATCATTCTATACACCCAACTTATAGAGGTATAGATGACTCTCTTACACAACTATTTATTCAACTCCCACAACATCAAATAGTCATTCAAGACTCATAAAGGCCATTATCTACTACAATATGTATAAACTAACATCACTGATAGTCCATCATGTTTTATAGTGAACATAGGTACAAATATATTCTCCCACTTTATAGTAGATTCTACAAAGTCCTTGGCTTCATAGAGGCATTCATCATACATAGTATCTTGTGAGTGATGATGAGGTTTATAGTATAACATGAGATCATTTTTTTCTATTTAGATTCCATTAAATGTACACATGTCACCTTTCACACATGAAGGATGACCATTAAACCATTAGAAAAATTCATTACACATGAATATCCATTTGATGGGATACATTGTTAACACCTTTTACATTTTTAAATATAATTCAAAATTATTTCCAAAATTTAGAATAACTTCCTAATGTTTTAAAAATAAAAAATCAAGACCTGAGCATGATATTATTTATTGTTTATATTATTTGCATATGGTATGTATCACATGTTTAAGAGATTGCTTATATTTTTTCATACACATGAATTTATGTTATACATGTGTATCTTTCAATACATATATCTATACATGATACATGGATACATATATGTTAGAATTTATCATACCTAGGGACCATGCCAATATTAGGGGCATCTTATTCCACATGTTATATTGATATTGTATATATATTTCTATGACATTTCCATTTACCATGTAGAGATATAATGATTAATTACACATTTATTACTATTAATTATAATTATATAGTAATACATATGTATGTTAATTTATTATGTTATGAATTTGACATACATTGATACTTTATAAAAGTGTGACTTATTCTATGCCTCATTAATGTTATTTCTCTTTCATGATAGACTAGTCATTTCTTGTCTATTGCATGTGCACCATTGGCCTTATTTGTTGTAACTTATTCATGTCCCTTATTTTTTGGCCTATTATATTTTGTTTTGTGAAATTTATTTCCATTTTTTGTGGCCCCTTGTAATTATTTTTAGTGACATATTCATGTCCTTTTTATGTGACACTTGGCCTTATGTCTGACATTGAATTCTATTGCAATGTGATTCTATTATGTGCATCATGGCTATGCCATTTTACATTAATAATGATATTTTATATTAGATCACAGGTGTCATGATCCACATCCTTCACCTCCCCAGTTTTGTTTGGTTATATGACACTTAGCATGTACCTTTATTATGTAGTCTTATTTAATGCATTTATCAGTGATAGTCACTACTGCATGCCTAATTTCTATATCTATCTTGACATGAAATTTTTTTATTTACATATCTTTCATACATATTTTTATGAAATGCATATTACTATGATGACATATTATCAACATGTTGACATGATTCTACATGATTACATATTTATACATAACATGATATATTTAACTCTTTATTTTGATATGAGTGACTTGTAAAATACATACTCACCTCAAAAGGGGGCATATTAATATTCTCACCATTTAAAATTAAGACTCCATCAATACTAAATTTAGGTTTTTAGATAGAATATAGGGTTCAAATATTTTTGATTAATTCATATATCATATTGGGATAGATATTTACATATTTTAGACATATTTTTGGTCATATACAATGCATATGTACTCAATTTATAGGAAAAACAAATTGTAATTTTAAAATATTCACATATTTAGATACATTTAGGGGGCATGCAAAAGACATATAAAATTTTATCATCATGAGATACATGTTATGAGATTCAACATAGATATGATATTAATGACATTCATTTATACAATGATTGGAAATGATTATAAAAAATTGGGGGCATGAGCTCAAGTCATATTCTCACTATTTTAGTTATCGAGTGAAATTGATTAATAAGAAATGAGAAATGTTCATGAAAATATACATGTTTATAGTTATTATTTTTCATTAATTAATTAGTTTTATTTATTTGTGAATATATTTGATGGTACCTAAAGTGAGCAACGTTGAATCCATAAGTCCATCTTTAGTTGCTGATTCATGTTTTTTGAGGTAATATAGTTGAGGTTTAGTAACACTCAAAGGCCTTATATATACTCATAGTGATCTTAACATATGTCTTACACATTCAATCTCATCATTACAAGCTCAATGAAAGATTATTTATATGATTTAGTGTAGTTGAGGTTTGATTATGCTCAAAAACATTGGTATTACTCCCACTTCATGAGGGTCAGGGAAATTTATTTTTTCAACCCATGAAATTATCTTAATTACAAAAAATTGGGGCATAATCACCCTAATTATCCAATGATTCAATAAGGAAGAATAATCACAAACAAGTTACAAGGAAACATGGTTTAATCACTTTTAGGTGTACTCCTTCCTATTAAGATTTGGTCTAAGTAGGAAAAAAAATAATTGAAGCATATCTCATGTAGGATAAAGGAGATAAAATGAGAAATAAAATAATATTAAATATACTATAACTTATTATCTCAATGTCAAACATATGTTTGAATCTATTTATTATGAGTAAAATACAAATGAGGAATATAAATATATATATATATATATATATATATATATATAGAAGTCACACCTTTTCTTCTCTTTTATTATTTGCCACATTAGAGGTTTCATCTAATGATGGTAACACATGAGAATTAGGTAAGCATTAAATGCATACATGAGCATATGGATGCACTACATCAACTTAGTGTAAAACATAAATAACAAATTTGACTTATCTAAAGGTTCAAAATTAATATTTAAACTAAAACATCATTTCTCTTAATTGTCATATTTAAATTATAGTCTAGATTGCATATTTCATTATATGGACATTGGCTACTACATATTTATTACATTTTTTCTTGGAGTAATTTACTTATATGGAGCCTTCTCCAAAATATAGTGTGTTTTACACACTCATTTACACCTATTTATCTATTTAATCTATTATTTTCAATTCATTTCAATACTAGAATAAAATGGGGGCATTTATAGATACTATAATATAGTATTAAATATTTGGGAAAGTCAGTTTTGACCTAATTTTAGTTTATATGATTTTTATGTACATTTTTTTATCTTATTAAATATTACATCACATACACATGATTTCCATGGGTCTAACCCTATTTAGTTTATATCATTAACCTACATTAATTTCCTATCCATGTCCCACAATAGTTTTTTATCTTGCTTAGACATCTCTAAATCATCAAATTATTGTTATTATCTCCTATAAACTAACATCAGTATTAGAACATATTGTCTAATGGTATAACTTTAGTCTATTGGTTTTATAATATCATTATCAATGGTCACATTTTAAATTCAAATCATTTTCATGGTCATCCAATCTATCTAGTATGTTGGTGTTGTGATAAATTACCTAAAGGGTCTCATTTTAATACAAAATAGGTGTAATCCTATTACCCATCTACAAATTCACATGTGGGTCCTCTTGCCTGAGCTTCCGCTAGAATAATCACACCCAAAACTTATTAATGGGATTGCTTAAGCCCTGGGCCTACCCATTAAAATTGATTTGGTAACTCTATCTCATATGAGAATGGTTACCACATATGTACATGTCTTTTTGCCAACTAACAAGCCCCTTCTCCATGAAATCAAGATTACTTAAAAGTATGGGGTATGGACTTAAAACATTGTTTATGAAAATAATTCTATCATCTATCCTAGATGTGATGTTCCTAGCCACATGATTTGAGATTTCCCAAAAGAAGGATAGGCTTTATAGGACTTTTCCCTCTATATAGACAAAGTTGACACCTCAAAGAAGGATTCTCGATTAGATCAACTGCTCAGAATTGAATCTTGATCAAGTTCCCCCAAGGATTATACCAATTAGTAACCCCAAAGATTCTCCCTCCACTAGGATTAAAAATAATTCCAATTTAAATTCTAATGCACCTAAGTAGTTTTTTGACATGATCACCCTCTTTTGTGTGCTTCCACTTAATCCCCCATGATTTATCTTTCTTCTAATGGTCTCAAAGGTATAGATTGCTCTAATACCTTTTCCCCTTATTTTTTTCTTGAATCTAAGACTTTGAGTGCTCTTAGTGTTATGGGTATTCCCCCTCCTACCCCCATTTCCCACCCCTCTCCTTGTTCCCACTCTCCCTTTCCCCCTCTACCTCCCTCCCTCTTGTGTAATTTATCCTCCCACCACCCTCTCTCTACCTCCCTATCCCCCATCCTCCTTCCCTTTGGCCCTATCCCCCACTTCACTTTCCTCCCCATCCTTTCACCCTCATCCCCTCATCAACCTAATCCCCCCTTCCCCTTAGTTTTGACCTTCCTCTTCCCACTTTTCCCCCCTTGAAACCTCTCCCCCTCCTTTTCTCCCTTGAGCAACCTACCCTTCTCTCCCAATTCCCTCCCCTCTCTACCCCTTCCTCCCATCACCCCCCTCCTCTCAAAATCTAATTTAGCCCTTGCCTAGAAGAGCCCCCTTTCTGTTACCCTAGGCAACTCCCCACCCCCTCCCCCTAGGGGTCCCCCCTACCCTCCCTCCAAATTTTCCATTTGATTAACAAGGAGGTATTTTAATGCTCTAAACCATTTTACTCCTTCTAATATCCCCCATAAGATGAAAATCTTGCTTCTTGTCCTAAATCTAAAAGAGGTAAGAAAAAATCCAATCTTGGTGTTACCCCTAAATTAGTTGGTAGATCCCCTAGAATTTTAACTAGGTATCTCAAAACTATAAAAGAGATTACAAATAGATCTTAGGAAACTATTAAGATTTAATAAGATAAGAAATTAAATTAATCTCATGAAATGCTAGGGGCTTAATCAACCTTAATCAATAAAGGACTCTGTGTAATATTGTAAAAAGGGTCAATCCTTCTATTTTGTTATTCAAAAATCCAAAATGTCTTACTTCACTCTCAAAATCAGTGTGACATAGATCTATAAAAATTCCTATGTCCTTTCATCTAAATCCATAAGGGTTTTGAGAGTCTTTTTCTATCTTTTTTAACCCTAACACTATGGAAGGAGACTTGCCATGGAAATCCTCCAACCAAATCTTGGCTTTATTCACTAACATAACAAGTAAGGACAAATAGATCCTAATCAATATTTATGATCCTACCTTTAAATCTACCAATAATATTCTTTAGAAGGCACTAGTGGATTTTCACAAGAATTGTACTAACTAGAACTAGATTGTGGTAGGTGCTTTCAACACTCCTCTCACCTTGAGTGACAAAAAGGGTTGTCTCATCAACCTTACAGACAACATGCTATATTTTAATGACATCATTACAAGTGTAGGATTAGTAGACATAGACCTTAATGGAATCCCATATGCATATTCTAATAGAAGGTTGGGGAAAAAATTGATTCAGGTATGCCTTGATAAATTCTTGATATCTTTAAATTAGGACATTCTTTTTTCTAGTAGACTTTCTTCTTTGCCCAGAATTGGGTCTGACCACAACCCCTTGGTATTTGAAGTGGACAAAATCTCTAATCCCAAATGTTATCCTTTCACATTTGAAAGCATGTGGACCCATCACTCCCATTTCACTAATTACTTGAAAGAATGGTGGGAAGAACCCTTTTCAAGATCATCCATGTTCATTCTCATGAAAAATCTCAACTTCCATAAAATCAAGCTAAAAATATGAAACAAGGAAGTTTTTAGAGATATTTTAATGCAAAAAAAGGCCCTTAAAATGGAGCTTTCAATTATTAATGAGATTGGTGCCTCTGGGGATTATAATGAGCATGTTCATTCCAAGGAAAAGGACCTCCTTTGTAATTTTCACAATCTAAAAGCAAAAGAAGAGGCATACTGGAAGAAAAATCTAGATTTTTATGGCTGAAGGAGGTAGATAGGAATACAAAAAAATTCCATCACTTAGCCTCTAGACACATGATATCAACAAAATCTCCCAGCTTCAAATGGAATATGGAACCATCATCAAGGATGAAGATGGAAAACCTAACATTATACTAGTCTCATTTTCACTATCCAACTTCAACAAAGCATTTTAAGCTATGGATAACACCTCCCTCATCTAAACCACTTTAGATGAGGAAATAAAAAGTGTTGTCTTCCTCATGGATGGCCTCAAGGCTCCTAGACTGGATGGGTTCCCCGTTTCTTTTTACAAAATACTGAGACATTATTCACTTAAAAGTAGAAGAAAAAACCAAAGAATTCTTCCAATCTAATTCCATTTTTAAATAAATCAAAAATACCTTCCTCATCATAATCCCAAAAAAATAAGGCACCACCAATAGTTAGTTCTTTTGGCCAATTAGCTTATGTATCACCACATAAAAAATATGTTCCTCTATCTTGGTCAAAATAATGAAATCCAATTTTGACTCAGTCATTAGGGAATAATAAGGGGCTTTTATAACTGCCAGGTAAATCTCTAATGGTATTATCATAACTCATGACGCTATGCACTCCATCAATAAATCTTCAAGATAGGGCATGTTACTAAAATTGGACATGTCAAAGGCTTATGACTACATTTCATGGAACTTTTTAATGTAGATTCCAGAAAAGCTTGGGATAAATCATGGTACTCAAAAAATCAGATATAACTATATTACCACCCCTAGATTCTCCATTATTATAAACAAGGTTCATAAAGACTTCTTTCCTACCTCAATATTTTTAAGATAGAGGGAACCTCTCTTTCCATACCTCTTCATCATCTCAGCTAAAACATTGAAGATAAGTTTGAGTATTGCCTGCAACTAGGGTCTGGTAAAGGATATTTTGGTGTCCCAAAATACTAATCCTATCACCCACTAGTAGTTCATCTATGTCACTATAATCCTAGGAAATTTTTTAATTGAAGAAGATAAGAACCTCAAATATATCTTTACCAACTATGAAAAAGTGTCCAACCAATGCATCAACTTTAAAAATAGTTTCCTCTTCTTTATCAATACTCCACCACCTCAACAAAGAAGAATTACTAAAATTTATAACTACCAAGTGGGCAAAGTTTTAGCTAATGACCTGAGTATCCCTCTCTTTGCTAAAAAAATGGAATCACAACTTTGGAACCCCCTTATGTATCACATTCAAAGCAAATTGGTAGGTTAGAAAGTCACTTTCTCACCCAAATGGGGAAATACCAACACCTCAAGACTTCCATTCAAAGTATTTTTATTTACCTAATGTTAGTATTTAAAATATTATCTAATACTACCTCTAAAATTAAAAAAATCCAAAAAAAAATCTTGTGGAAAGGCACTAAATAAATATTTAGATTCAATCTAGTGGCTTGGTAAAAATTCTATCCCCCTAAAGCAAATGGAGGCTTCAGCCTGAGAAGCATAAATTCTATGAACAAAGCATTATTGAAAAAAATGGGTTAGTGCCTGATGAAAGAAATTAGAGAATGGATAAGAATCATAAAGGCTAAATATATTGAAGGAATGTAGGAGGATGAATTCCTATGGGAAGGACCCATTGACGGAACCACCTTAAGGAAATCCATAACTAGCTATAAAGCTATCCTAAAGAAGGGCATCCTATAGAAAATTTGTAATGGAGAGAACATATATTTCTGTGAAGACACACGGTTATCCCCCATCCCCCTCTTATCTTAGGAGACATGGGCTGTGTGGTATGGATAGCTCAAGAAAAGATGGGGCTCCAAGTGAAGGGATTACTAGTAAATTAAGGATGGAACAAAGTGTTGAAAGGTCATCCCTAATGAATATCTTATCTTGGAAGAATCCCAAGCCACTCAAAACCTCAATCAAGCCTTAAACTAGACACACATTCCCTATATATAGAAGGAAGATCATTTTATCTATAGAATTGAAGATAATGGCTCATACTCAGTGTCTTTAGGCTATGCCATTAAACTTAATTTGGAAAGAACTGGGACCACAAGAAAAAAATTTGGGTTAAGCACCTACCCCCAAGGTTAATTTATTATTTTGGCTTGTAGTGCATAATAAAATCCTAACTGTGGAAAAATTAGCTAAAAGAGGATTAACTATCCACAATAGATGTTTGATCTACCATAGTGTGGAAGATTTTGCTCAGTGCCTTTTTCTAAAATGTCCTTACAATCAAAATTTATTCAACTAACTTCTTAATTTCCTCAACATGTCATGGGTCAAACCAAAAAACATCATGGATCTCATTCTACAATACAACCCCCTATGGACCATTCCTTCCCTGACCTTCCTCTAGCACCTTTCCCTTCCTCACTAGTTTTGGTGCATTTGGAAAATTCACAATGATAGCCTATTCCTCAATAAAAGGCATCCATTAAAGAACAACTTCACCCATCTCTATTAGTCCATATCTAAAAACTAGAAGGCCTTTCCTCCTAAAGATAAAAACCCTACCCTCCCCTAGACCTTGCTCATTCTCAAAAATTGGGATCTTCAACATGTCTTTATCCTTCCACTAAATACTTAATCTACAAGCAAACTAAATAAAAGGATCCTCCCGAGGGGTGGGTGAAACTAAAATTTGATGGGGCCTCAAAGGGAAATATAGGTCCTATAGGGGAAGGAGACATCATAATAACCTTTGAAGGGGAGATGGTGGCTACTTATGCAAGTACCATGGGTAAGCAAACAAACCATCTTACCAAGGCCGAGGTGGACCTTTAGGGTATTCAGCTAGCATCAAGCATTAACTAAAATAGGATCACTATAGAAGGTGACTCACTAAACATCCTCAATGTGTTGGAAGGAAAAACTATACCATCACACACCATAAAGGAGCTTATTGATGAGGCAAAACACATGATAAAAACATACCACACTTCCAACTCATTCACACTTATAGAGAATTAAATGGGGTGGCCAACCTCTTTACCAGCATTAGAGTTGATCTCTATCATTTAACTAACTATTATGATGCAAGTAGCATCCTCCCAAAGGTGTACAATGTCATTTGCACTAAAGGTACTATTACAGATTAATATAATCATCCCTTTATACGTCAAACCCTTCAACTCAATGGGGAAAATCTTGATTCAATAGATCCACATTCATTTCAAAGAGAGGGAGATTAATTTTTTTTTACATGACTCTGGTATGCGTTCCCTCCCATTTGAGCCCTAGTTATATTTCTTGCATCCAAAAATTTCCTCTCCCACTCCATCTCTACACTTCCATCAACCATGGGTGGTGACATAGACCACTTGGAACCCACATCATGTAAATAGGTCTGTGAGAAAAAGAAGGTCTAGAATAAACTCAAAAAATGAGGACTTACAGAGTTTATGGAATGTATTACCAAACATAATGCCATGGTCACCCAAGACTTCATTGCATCATGGACTAAATTAAAGGTCAGCATGTGAGGAATCACCATAAATGTCTTGAAGGAATTCACTAGTGATTATATGGGTATGTCTTATGTAGGCATAAATGAATTTAAAGACTAGTCTAAGAAGTAATAATCCTTACAATAATTCTTTAGAATGAATGACTATGTGCAAATAGACAAGAAAGGGTTCCCTCAAGCTGACCTCCAAAGACACTATTTAGATATTTGCCTTCATATCATGAGGTACATGACTGTAAAAGGTAAGTAAACTTTAATTTTTTCACACCATTTCCTTTTCCTAAATCACTTCATAAAATTTAAAATCAGCCTTCCTTATTTCCTTCTCAAGTCTCTAGAAAGTATTGTTCTGCTCCACCATGTTAATGAAAAAAATCCCATCCTCCATCAAGGTATAATCCTCCTTCTTGTTAAACATGATCAAACCTTCTTAGGTTGGAAGGTCCCCACAAAGGGTTCCTCTTCTAAGGAGGAATCTTAGGTAGACTCCTCGATCAAG
Source organism: Torreya grandis (assembly GCA_037957365.1). Classification (NCBI taxonomy): domain Eukaryota; kingdom Viridiplantae; phylum Streptophyta; class Pinopsida; order Cupressales; family Taxaceae; genus Torreya; species Torreya grandis. The sequence goes on from JARHVA010000941.1 coordinate 2,139,420, forward strand.
GATCCTATTAAGGGATCCCACTTAACCCCTAAATGTTCCCCTTAAAATAGTTTATCTTAGTCCCCCTCAACAACCTATGTCTTAAAATATTGTTTATCCCCAAGATAAACCCATTTAAATTAGGACTCCTACAACATTATCTTATAAAGGTAAGGCCATTGTGATGGAGGAATTAGAAAATAATAAATAATCACTATAAAATTTCAATTTAAGGGTTCAATAGGTAGGGTTTAGCCTGATAAAGTTGACCTAGGACAGGAATGAACTTCACCAGGTGGTTGAGGCTACTATCTAGATATTTTTCCACTCTACCTAGCCCCCTCCAATCCCCTATTATAAAATCTCCTTAGGTCTTTAAATCCCCCTTTGGATCCCCTAAGGGGGTCCCCCCTAAATATAATCTTTTGCATGTTAAAGGTAAGAAGTGGCGTTGGATGATCTTCCCTAGGGAGGTAGCTGAAGGCCTTAGGAACCACACCCATGCTAAGGTTTCAAAAGATAAACCCTTCATCCTAGTGAAGGACAACACTACTTCTAAAGACACTCAAGAGGGAACCTCCTCTTAAATCAATTTTAGTTTTCTATTTCTTATTTTTTTCTAAGTATTGGTTTTTCTATTTCATTCTCTCAACCCTGGTTAGCCTGTTAATAACATTGTAATTCATTCTCATGGTTCCAGGTCCCTATAAAACCTAGTTCTACCTTATCAAATAAAAAATTAGCCATCTACAAAGGATATATCAAACATACTAAAAAAAATCACATTCAAATAAATTATCCTATTATCTTAAATTTACCAATCAATCATAAGGAGTAGGTCCTAGCCAAGTCTAAATAACCTTATTCCCAAGCCAAATTTATCATTTTATAAGTATCAAAATCTAGATTATAGGTTATATACATTTAAGGATCACTATTACAAACATTCACCTAAAATGAGAAATACATGTGGGTTGGCTTCCCTCTTTAGATTATTGGATATGTAGGTAATGCTCATCCATTCATCAAAGAGTGGTTGGGGACATCTTGATCCACCTTTCTTCCCCCTTTTAGGCCTAAGTTTATTGGTATAATAGGATCTAGGATTTAAATTAAAAGAGACATATATCTAGGTATTTCATGAATATTCAGACCTTGATATCAAACATATATACATAATAAATGTAATCATAGTGACATTTACTAGAACAAAAGATAAATATTTGTGGATACAAGACCATTAGAATCCAAATATAGATTCACATGATAGATACTAGAGGCTGATGGTAGCAACCTACTAAACCTAAAACTCTAGATATCGATTTGGCTAGCTTATAGTCCAACTTCCTACCTTCCCTACCACCTTTGTATAATCCCATTCCCACATCTAATATAATAATTCTAAGTATCTAATACTCTATTACTTTCCATATTTAGAACTTGTAATTTTCAAATTTAGTATTTTAGATTCATTATTATGATTCATTGTAATACTTAAACAATTTGAATTTATTACCTAGTTTTTATCCTATTTATGGATAGCTTTAATATAAAATAGGGGAAAACATTATTAATAAAGACTTTAGAAAAAAACTTTAAAAATGTATTTAAAAAATTGTAATAAAATCCTAAAATAGACATGTAAAAAATATGAATAAGTCCATACAAAAAACCTAAAAAAACCCAAAAAAACCCAAGAAAACACCTATAAAAACCGTTTATAATCACCTCACTATACTTGTAAATCATCTAATTTTACTTAATTCATTGAAATATATCAAATTTATCTAATACACAATTATGGTTGCATGCAAATTACTATACTTATAAAGTATAATCATAGTAATAGATCATAAAATGATTGAAATAAGAGTATAATAATGAAGAATGTGACTATGCCATTTTTAGGGTAAAACCTACACAATATTAAAATATGACTATAAATTTTAATAAAAAATACCAACCATTTCCTCCCATATATAGCCTAATTATTATATGAAAACACCCTAATCAAAACATACTAATAATATGAAGCTATAAAAATGATCAAAGGACTTACTAAAAGTTATTATAGACATAAGTTGATCACACATATCCCAATACATGTTATATGTTAAATGTGTAGGATTAACTCCCCTTAAGAGCAAAATTTTCATCAAGATTTACAATCATTAGATGTTTCTCTAGGAATGATTGATCCTCCCATGTCACATCTTCACTGACAATATTCTTTTATTTAATCATATGTTATGTAATCACCCTCATAGGAAATATCTTAGTGTGTGTATAAATTCCTCCCCTATGTTCATAAATTATTATAAACTCCTCATTAATCTATGGTAATAATATTTTATCTGAAACTCTAACCTTATAACCATATGTATTTTTATTGAATGTGGTCACTTTAGTTTGTAGGCCATATTACCAATATTATAAAATATTTGATACAGTTAATAATACTTAAGTGAAATATTTTTATCATTCTTATTTTTTTAAAAATTTATTATATGGATATGAATGTGAAAAAATCCATTCTCCAACTTTAAAATATCTTTCACTGCAATGTTGGTTAGCTTGTTGCTTCATATGGTTTTTTGACATTTCCAAGTCCTCCTAAGACTAGAGAGTACCTCATGTTGGTGTTGAATATGGTATTTGACCAATTTAAATATAGGATTAAACCTTAAATATGAGTATATTTATGGTGAATGGTACCCATGAAGTGCTAAAAAATGTGACATTTTAGATGAGGTATGGAAATACATGTTATACTACCATTTTGATAGTGTCAACTAGTAAACCCATTTTTCATGTTTATTCAAATAAAAAAATGAATATAATAATCCAAGCACTCAATGATCATCTTTGTTTGATTAAATTTCCCATATAATTAGGGTGATAAGAAAGTCTAAGATACCAAAACATGAGAATAACCTAGTCTAAAATTACTAATAAATATTGGATCAAAATTACTTATTATGATTTTTGGGATCTACTAAGTGTCTGAAATGTATATATCAGTGTTATTTCTACTATTATTTCTAAAAATGGATGTGATAATGACAAATAATGGGAACTTTGGGTGAGTCTATCCAAAAAACATCATGCCAAATTTCCATCATAAATTTAAAAGATCTATGAACAAATACATATAAACCTCCTTTCATATCAAGATAGAAATAAATAGAGGTTACGAAAATCATTGGTTATTTATCATATCCCATTTTTTTCATTAAAAACTATATATCATAGTATATATTTTTTTAATTTAACTTTTATCCCTTCCTAAAATATATCTTGTTGACTCTATGATAAGTTTTTAAGAAACTTGAGTGCCTACTTACTAGAGAACCATAGAGTTCCATAAGAAATTTATGCCTTAAGGGTGAGTTATTTTCATAGGTAAAACATATCAATGTAATTGAATTTTTCTCCCACATTTATCTTTCTTCATCTACCTAGTTAGATTGTAATATGGAAATAGGGCACAAAATTGCATGTATGGATTAATCCTTTTTGGATTGTGTATTAGTAAAATAATTATCCTTTCTTTTATTTTATATAATATTAAATTCATATCCCAACATATTATTGGCTTATTTTATTTTACGACAACCTCTATTCCAAGAATTACTTTAGATTATCATGTTTTATCTTCATTTTAAAGTGTATTTCCTTTATATATAGTTACCAATATTTTAATGCATGAAGGATGGCCATCATTAAATCTTCATAAATAGGCCTTATAAAATTATTACCTTGAGTTGGTGACTCTTATGTGCAATGATCCATCCTTATTTCATGAGTGTCACTCCCATCACATACTTTGATATATCACATTCTAAAATATATGTTTTCAAGAAATTTATAATAACTAGAACTCGGGTGGTGCACATGGCATCCTTAAAATTCTAAAGTGTTTGGGTGGATACCTCATTATAATGGAATGATTCCTTATTTAATAAGGTTTTGAGTGGTGCTTCTATCCTACCAAAAAAAATAGAAGATGATAATAGTAATCTATGAGCCTAAAGAATCCTAAGAGGTTTTATAAGATTATATGCACTTTCCATTTCACCATAACAATAATATTATGAGTATCAAACTTGAAACCTTTGTGTGAAATAATTTGGCCAAAATAATTGACCTCATTAATTTCGAAATAACATCTTGAAGGTTTGGCATTAAGTTTGTGTTGTTCAAGAATATCAAATTCTCAGTTAGCATCATTAGAGAGTCCCTCCCATGTGTGTGTGTGTGTGTGTGTGTGTGTGTGTGTGTGTGTGTGTGTGTGTGTGTGTGTGTGTGTGTGTGTGTGTGTTTGGGTGTGTGTGTGTGAGTGAGTGAGTGAGTGAGTGAGATCAAAGAACACCAAGACACATTTACATAGTGTTGATGCAAGTTTTATGCACACTAAAGCTATAATGAGGTATCCTCTAATGTTTTAAGATCTCAATTAAGATAAACTCCACTCCAAGGCATGAGTTAAAGGTATGTGATTTTGACAACCTATTGATTGAATAGCTAATATGGTATGTAGGTTGTTAACAAGGTTTTTAGATAGAGGTGTGGATCTCTAATAGAGTGAATTCCTACGTCAGTTAGATGGGCGACTGGCCTTTAATCTAGAGTGGGTAGATTTCAATAAAAAAACACAAAAGGAGGGTAACGTATGGAACAAAATAAATCTTTGTAGATCTCATAAATTACTTCCTTTGTTGGTTTTTTGATAGACCAGTGTTCTCTTTAAACTAGTGTTAGTTTTTAGTAGCAATTGCACACATGCAAACAAGCACAACTTATAAGGATAAAAGAATAGAGATGTATGAAGTCCACTAGCCTTAGACAAAGGTTGCTCTTATTAGGGACATTGTTTCACACCCCTAAATTAGGATATTATGGCTTGAGCTAATGGATTATCTAAGGTATATTTAATACACACTTCTAAGACTACACAAAGAAAACACCAATACACATCTAAAAATATGATTCAAATTAACTTGACTATTTCAAATAATGTATTTGTTAATATCCAATAGCTATTTCACATTTAAGATTAAAATATCAATCAAAAAAATAAAGAATATATTTGTATCATTTACACACTAAATATTAATGAAACAAAACAAACATAAGAATAAAAACTAATAACATAAAATGGGAAATAAAATACTCAAACACATTTGTTGTTGATCAAAATTGCTCACTGCTCTTTTATTCAATATTCTCTGACTCCCAAAAAATAACGTTGAGTGATACAATAATATTTATATATCTTGGGGAAGGGTTTGCCACACCCCTAAGTCTATGCATGATTTTTACATGTGGTAGTTATAACATGTAATTCTAACCATGGTTAAAACTATTCAATCTAAAAAGCTATAAAAAGATAAATTACATTTACAAGTGCATGCAATGTGTATATGAGAAAATAAAAAATCAATTTTATAATGATTAAAAGTAGAATATAAATATAAGTACCACTAAAAATTTATTACATGCATACATCTAAGCCTATGTCATTCAGAGTGCTACATGGGATTTAGTAAGAGTAGAAGTTAGAGTAGGAACTAAACATGTAGCTCCACTACTAGAAGATTGGTTCTTCTTCACCTCATTCTCCTCATAGACTTTGTGTGCTTCCACATGATATTGATGAATAATATCTAAGTTAAGAAATGAAGGTCAGTGAAGCCTCTTGGTTAGCCTAAGGAAACTTTCATGTTCATCCTTAGTAAGTTAGAACTTACTTCTAAACATCTCCACTTTGGTCACCTTCCTACTAACCTGGCTCAACTTATATTTTATCTTCTCCATCCCTAAGCCTTATATGATTTTATTTAAATTATTGATGGCCTCTTAGACAATTTATCAAAATTGATTCTACTAATCAATTTACTTATAGAATCTCTTGCCTTAGATATTTTTAGCTCACTCAAAATTTGGAGGAGTTAGGCCTCATGCACTTGATATTCTGGAATTAAGGCTAAAATTTCCTTCAACCACTCCTTGACCTCATAATTTAGGATGATAACCAATTTTAATACATTAGATGCCTTAAATGTGGTCATGAAATCAAGGTGGCTATATAATGAGTTACCCATGTAGTTAACTAGCAATTTATGCCTGGTATTATCTTGAGCCAAAGAGCCACAGAGCTAATTTTGTTGGTTTGCATGAGGTGAATTTTTGGCCTTCATGAATTACATGGAATATAGAGAATTATATCACTTTGAAGTGGCCTCTTGAATCTCAAATTTGATACTTTTAGGAATATGCAAAATACTAGATTATTCCTTAAGTTGCTCAATCTGTGCTTGTAATTCCTACACTTACTCCTCTAGCTCCTATTGAGACAATTTAATGCATTCATGTATGACCACCACCAAATCCTTATGTGCTTTGGATATTTCTAAAATATTCTCTTCATATACAGATTCCCTTAGCTACTTATTCTACCTCTTTGTGTGGGAGAATACTAGGTGTCATTCTTCAAGGATGATGCTTTCACCCTAGTCATCCTCAAATTTAATCTTCTTAACTCTTCAGATTGAAATAGTTAAGGGGTTAAATAGAGTGGAAATGTATGGGAGATTAGTGACCTTATAACCTAACATTTTCCCCCTCAAATCTATATCCTAAGGCAAAATGTTGAGGGTTGCCTCAGTATTTGTAATAACAATTTCTTATTGAGCCTCCTCTTCTTCTCTCCTTTGTTTCTTACTAGCTTTGGTCAAGACATAAAGCAAGTAAGGCCATATTATTATAGACCAGTCCACTCCTCCAACTTGAGAAAGTGGGTGGACTAAAACAATGTGAGTTTTTTCCTTCTTATCCTTTCTTGTGTTAGTTATTGTGGTTTTCTTTATAGAAGTGGAAGTTGGGAGTGGAAGGGAGAGTTGTCTAGATTGGACATGAAGTTGAGTGGTTGCCAGAGTAGTTTGCACTCTCTTGGTTGTTTTATTATTTTTATGAAGTATCAAATCATAAGTACTAGTAGGTATAGAAGGAATAACCATGGGAAATGGTATGGTAGTGATAGTGGAGGGATCAATGGTGGTTTTGAAAATGGAATAAATGGATGAGAGAAAGGGAACTTCCATAGAAGAGATAGGTGTTGAATCAATAATTGAACTTAAAGCCAAACAAAAAGTGGAGAAGGTTTAAGTACCTTGAATTCAAAGTTTAATTGGATCCTTTTTAAGTCTTAGAGCCTTGGCCTCTTCCAACATAGCCTCCTCATTTGAATCATCTACCAGGTCCTTGATGATAAATTCATCTCCTCCACTTGGTTATGAGATCAAGGGTGGAATAGGAAAGCCTTGAGATGTATGAATTATGGGGCTACCTTTGGGAGTCTTGGTATTTTAGGTATAGACCAATGGGGCCTTTCATGAATGGGAGAGCCTTAAGAGGTGGATGCTACTACTTATGAAGTAGCCACTTGAGTAGATGAAACTATAGATACATAAAGGGTGGACATAGGAACTTGAATAATGTTGGTAATAGGCATATCTTGTATCTCATCTGACTCCTCAATTAAGTCAAATTTAATTGGATATTCCCTTTCTCCTCCTCTTTATGCACTAGGCTCAAGGAGCCCACATTCATTCTTGACTTATTTCAATTTCAAATTCAATGAAAGTCCTCGATATGAGGAAGATTCTTGCTCTTTGGATTTCCCTATCCAAAAATATAAATGCTACCATCCTTTAAAGAGATCTCTTCTTCTCTTTAGTTCCTTATTTGAAATAACAAGCTTAGCTTGGATCATTTTCAACTGATCCTCCTGTAACCCAACACTTTGTGCTCGTTCCATCACCTCTTCATGTATCTTCACATTCATAAATAAAAATTCATAAAAATAGGGATGGTGGTAATAAGGAATGTTGAAGCCACATATGTGTTATTTCATCCACCCATGGGGGTTCCAATCTCTACATGATTTTGTAGGGAAGCCATAATGATTCCTCATGCCTTCAACGTCTCCAAGATGTTTCCTTATCTACTAGACCATGTTACCAATTGAAATTATGATTTCAAATAATAAACCTTTATTCTATTTGGGCAAGTATTATTCAATGTTATTCCATAAATGGAATGCAATCTCTTTTTTTACCAAGATTTTAGGTATATACCTCAACAGACATAGGGGTTCAAACTTATTCCCCTAGATCATGATAACATTAATGTCTAGATATAGGAAGTAGTCTCCCTTTCTTCTCAAGTTATTCATAATGTTTTCTCCTAGTTGAGTCATAAGTGATACATGAATGTATTACCATGCCTATGGATGAACATCCTTCCATATCATGATTATGAGCTTCTGATAAGCATATATGTGCATGAATTGAAAATGTTCACAGATTCTATTTTTTATGCAATTTATGGCCAAAGACCATAGATTACCCAAGTCGTTGTAACACATCCCCATGAATATGTAAACCAAATATACATCATAAATAAGTCTCCTATATGGGTGGGACATTTATCTTTGTGTATAATATTCTCTCTCAATATTAAACTAATTACCTCCCCTAAGGCCTAAGCAACATCATGTGATAGCATCATATGTAGTAATGTCACCCAATCTAAGTTTTAAAAAAAGATGTTGAGCATCCCATATAATATATTGAGTAAATCCATACCTATCTGGATTCCCATTTCAAATTTATCAATCAGAGTCACCCCCTTTAGCTTCATTCCTAACCAAGTGATGGACTGGCCTAAGAGTAACCATGAGGAGAGCACCTTTGGGACTGAGGTTTCAAATTTGAATTTTACTCAAGTGTGATTTTTTTAGTAGAAACATGGTATATTAAGGGATAGATATCTTTTAAATTCATTCCTAGAGATACATGTGACCGCTGTGTCACTACAAGAGTGCAAGACATAGGCATCTTGTGATATTTTTCAAGAAAAGAATAAATCCTTGAGAAAGTATATGCATGGCATGACCTTTGGTTTTAATAAAGTGAAGTGAATATTTATCACTTGTAGGCTATAATTTCCTAAATAAATATCCTTTTTTCTATTACTATCTCATCATCAAGTGAAAACATATCAACTAAATCAATAGCATCCTAGATTTGCGAGTAATTATAATACTTATCTTGAAACACTTCCGCATCAAAGACCATATCCTTAAATTTTGTGGAATCTTTGATTAAGAATTTAGATGGATGATTTATCCCTTAAAATGTCTTTGATGAAGAAGCCATAGCTACATGTTCATGCTTGTATCATGGTTAATGTGTTGCATGCTATGTATACATGTATATTGATGCCATTGACTTGGCTCTAGTTTGATTGTTGTTTGTTGTATACTCTTTGAAGTAGAAACTAGCGCTGTCAGTCACTATTTAAAAATTAGGATGTTTCAATCATAAGATAACTTAGATTTAAATGACATATTTAATGGTTGTGTATCATCTATATAAGGTCCTGCATTGAATAAAAATTCATGCGATATCAATTATGTAATGTTTTCTTTTCAAATTTGTTAGCCTAAGTTGATAGGGGACTTTAGCACTTATCAAATAGGAAATATTTTATCTTTATTTGGGTAAGGATGGCATAATTTAAATAGTGTTTTTCATAATAAATCACTTAGGATCATAATGCTGAAAAGGCACTTTTGGGTCTATGTTCATGGATAATTCCCTCAGGGGATTTATTTTGGATAAATTACTTGTGGCAATTATTTTGAAAGAGTCCTTTCATTAGGCAAAAGTCCCAATACAATTATCTCAAAGGGTTAATTCATGGATAAAGGGTTTTTTGGTCTAAAGGGTCCACTTTATATAGTATTATCTCTATGATAAAAGTCCTTAAGGATCTACATCACAAATGATGGAAAATTTTGAAATTCCCAAAGGGTAGTTTTGGAGTGATAAAGGGCACCTTTGATTTTTTTAAAGGCACCTTTGTATGGCTAAGGGTCACTTCGAAGGTCTTTTAGAAAGTCTAAATGGTCACCTTAAAAATATCTAAAGGGTTAGTTGAAGAAGTATCAAGGGCATATGGCCTTCAGAGGAATTGTTTTGGGGATTTTGTATAAGAACAAAATGTTTGAAATAATAAGTCTAAAAGAAATGGTTTAGGTAAAAGGATCCTTTTAAAAGGTCTCAAAGGATTTACTTAGGGGGATTTATTTTAGATAAAACATCTTAAGGAATTAGTAGTCATAGAACAAAATTTCTAAAGGAAAGGGTGAAGGGAAATTGTAAAAATGCTGAAGGAATTTCTATGGGTAAAAAGGCCACAACAATTCTTCTAAAGGACACTCCCACAAAGGTTGGAGGGTAGGTTAGGATAGAAAGGGCACTTGAAAAAGCTTTGATTGGTAGGCCACATAAAATTTAAGGGCATTTACCCTAAAATAAATGGTCAAGAAGGGGTAAATGGTTCAATTCAAAAAGGTTGAAGGGCCAATTAGAAGGATTTGAAGGGTAGGTGGAAGGAAAATAAAAGGACTACTTTGGGGAAAAAATGTCTGCCTTAAGGGTCTACTTTTTAAAGGCTAAAGGGTAGGTCCAAAACTCTTGAAGGGTAATTTTGAATGGTTAAGGGTCATTTTGAAAGTTTCTAATGACAAGTTGGATAGGTTCAAATGGATGATCCATCAAGAAATTTATTTCATGGAAAGTGCATACAATTTAGAATTCCTTAAGGAAAAGAATCCATAGGCCAAATTCTTTCAAGAGAATTATTTCAGAGGAAAAGTCCCCAAAAATTTATCTAATAAAAATAGGGTTGTCTAATCAATGAGCCCTAAATAAAATAGGAAAAAATAATTCCTAAGACATAACATCTGAAAAGATAACCTTACAAGAAGACCAAAGGAATTAGCCTAGAGACTATGAACCTGAAGAGTTTACCTGCAATACACAAGTTAGTCTCATAAACACAATGTTAATATCATCTTCTATAAAATTCAAATGACCCATAGACTTCCCAAATTGTGCATATACATATGAATAGGATTCCACATTAAGATCATATTTTTAAAAAAAGAAAGGTGGATCCCCCTTTACTTTTAGAAAAAATGGGGGTATTAGGTAAAATAGATTGTGACTTACAAGGGGAATAGTTCTGAGTATTTTAGAACCTAGAACTCTGGTTTACAATCATAAATCAATCATGAAGTGTACCATATAATAATAATTAAATTAGAAACATGAAATAGACTCATAAGTATATTCACACAACATACTTTCCTTCTAATTTTCTTGGATTGTGTGTGTCAAAATGTGTAGTTCTTTTAACCTTTCCATGATGGGTTTTGTAAAAGCTTTGATGGGGTTATAGGTTTCATTTCAGTATCTATTAAAGCACAAAAAAAAAGAAGCATAGGCATTACTCTACTACTAATTAGGTGTCTATAGCTCTGATAGAGATACCTTAGGCTCCTTCTCTTCTAATTCTAGTAATTTATTTTGATCATGATGCATGTTTCATTGACCTTATTTCATCATGTGAGCCCCTTTTATTTCTTCAATTTTTATTTTGCTCTTTTGAACTCATTGATTATTTTATTTCCTTATTTTATTTTATTAAGTCCAAATTAATAAGGAATATAGAACAAGAAACCCCAGTGAGTTAGTTACAATTACAGAACAAGTCATTATTATAACATCCCTATCATCCAAATCTAGACCCAAAATTACCATTTCCAATAGGTATTCATTATGACAAGTGCATGTGATCTAAGAAAACAAGAAAAATTTCTAAATTTATATGAAGTAATTTAAAATTAGCTTCCACATTTTTGGTAAAATTTTTCAATTATGACACCATTTGGAATAATCCATGATTACCTACCTTCATCCTAAAGATTCAAAAACATAGAAATACACCTGCCTTATAAATTGGTCCACAAACTATCAAAATTTTAATTTCCCTTTTTTTCACAAGTTAGATGTTTTGGATTTTAGCTTTAGAAATAAAGAGAGAAAGCAAAATTTTGAGTGTCAAAGATGAAAAAAAAGATGAATAATCTAAAAAATAAATAAATCTAATCTAAGAAGACTCTAAAATATATTCTATGAAAGCAAGAAACTAAAAGTAAGAAAGATTAATCTAAAAAGGGAGAATAGTCTAGAAACACTAAAAAATTATTCTAAAAAACATATAAATCTAATCTAATCCTATGTCTAAACTAATATGAATCCTCTCAATCAATAATATATATAGATGGAATAGCTTTGAAGTAGTGCTTCAGGAACTATCTATTAATTATATATGTAACCTTATTGCCTTGGAGGTCTTTCAGACAAAATGCATTTTTGCCTAAGATCTCTAAAATTTGATATGGTCTAATCCATAATGGAGCAAACTTATCATGTTGTCATTTATTTTCATGGGATTTACCCCATAATAGTACTAGATTTGTAATATTGAATACTTTGACTTTTGTTCTTTTGTGAAACCACATTTTAACTACATCCTAGTGTTTGTTGAATGTTTGTAGAGCTTATATTCTTGAATCCTCCATTTTTATTATGCCAAGTAGTCTTGATTATACTTTTTCATTAGGTTCCATATAATATTTTATGAACTTATAAGTGGGTAGCTTAAATTTGATAAGAAAAATAGGTCTATGTCCATATACTAGTAGGTAGGGCAAACTTTTAAGGCTAACTTATATCTTGTCTGGTCTAACCAAAGAGCATACTTTAGTAGATTATGATAGTCTCTAGGCTTCTCCCCTACTAACTTCTTGATTGCCTCAATCATATTTTTATTTATTAACTTGGTTAATCCATTTCCTTAAGGGTAGTGGTTGAAAGCTGATTTGTTTATAATTTGATTGTCATGTGCCCACTAAGTGAACTTTGTTGATATAAAGTTTGGTCCATTATCACATACTAGAGAGATGGAAATGTTAAATCTAGTAGTAATGTGTTCTTCTATAAAATGAATCACATCCTATGTTCTACTATTCTTTGTTGCAACTGATCTCTCCATCTAGTATCGTAATATATAGCTTTACGCACAAATTTATGGTTGGTTAAAGAATTAAGGTTGATTACACCAATAAATTCTAAGCCCCACTATGCAAATGGCCTTCCTTCAACAACTGGCTATAGAGGCATGGTTCTGTGAGCCTCCCTTTTGGCTAATGCTTGACATTTATGTCTATTCCTATTGTGCATATGAACATCCTTGAATATAGTTTTCCAATAGTAGTCCAACCTTAATATTTTATGGGTTGTGGTATTGTCAGCTGGGTGACCACTACCTATCTTTTGATGTAAATTTTCTAGGATCTTCTTGGCTTCTTTTACAGATACACACCTAAGATATATACCTTCATAGTTTCTTTTATAGAGGATGACTTTTTTGATAATGAAATAAGTAGATATGTTCCTTAGATCTCTCCTCCTTTCTTAATTATATTCTAGGGGACAAGTTCGCATAAGTAAGTATTGAATTATGTCTATTTACCACTCACCTTTAGAAACATGTGCTTCACATACCTCTTCAATGATGATTCATGGATCAAGATCAATCATGAGCTAAATAATGCCTTGTACTTTGATAATATTTTTAGGCCTAATTTCTATGTCAAAATCTTAGAACTTGGCCATCCACTTTCCTTGATGTTCTAGTAGCTCATTTTGTGATAGGGCAAGCTTGATAGTAAGGTCTGGGATAGCAGTAATGGTCTTATTCCTCAAAATATAATGTCTAAATTTTTTTACTACTTTGACAAGGGTGAAGATCTACTTGTATATCATGGAGTATTTGATATTTGCATCCTTTATATTTTTTCTCATGAAGGTAATAGGGAGCTTGGTTTCATCCTTCTTCTTTATGATAATGGCAACAATTGTGTGTTTAAAAGCAAAGGAGTATAGAAAGAAACCCTTTGTGAAGTATAGACTGATTAATACTAGAGCTTATGATATCACATCCTTTATGTCCTAGAAGTAATTTTTGGCCTCAACTATCCATTCTATTTTAGCATATTGCTTAAGCATGGCATTTAGGGGTTTGATGATTTCCATAAACCTTGAGATAAACTTCCTAACAAAGTTGATTTTTTAAAAGAATGATTTTAGCTACTTCTTACTATTTGGTGGTTAAATCTTATTAATTTCCTAGATTCTACTAGGATCAATGGTGATCCTATCTTTAGTGATGATGTGTCCCAATAGTTTGCCTTCAGTTACCCCAAATATGCTTTTCTTCAAATTTAATGAAACATCAATTTTTTTGTATTTCTTAAATATAGACTATAGGTGAGCTATATGATCATTTCTATTCTTTGAAAATATTTTGAGATCATCCATATAGATAATTATACATTTACCAATCAATCCTTAGAAGGCATAATCCATGGCAAGTTGAAAGGTAGCTCATGTATTGATTAGGCTAAATTGCATCCTTTTAAACACATAAGTTCTCCACTTCATGGTAAACACAGTATTCATTTGATCCTCATATTGCACTAATACTTGGTTATAGATTGAAAATCCATCTAAAATAACATCATTTTAGAACCACTTATAATTTGTATTACCTCATCCAATGATGATAGAAGGTAATTATCTTTCTCACAAGCTTTGTTCAATTTTTTAAAGTCCATGCATAGTTTAATTTCACCATTATTCTCCTTGCTAGGACCAAATTAGCCACCCAAGTGGAGTGTCATATAGGGAAGACAATTTTGACACTTAATAATTTCTCCACTTCTCTCTAGATAAGAGGTTCCAAGATAGTATTCATAGACCTTTACTTTTATCTAAAGTGTTTATGATGTTGCTTGAGGGGAATGATATGAGTGATGACTTAGGGGGTCATATACTTTTAAATCCTCATATGTCCTATGATAACATCTCTATACTAAGAGATCAAATCCCTCATTCACTTCCTTTTCTTAACCGTACAACTAAGACCAATATTGACATAACATGGATTATGCTCATCTCTCAAATTTTCTCTCTTGAAGTCTGATTCATTAACCTTGGGCTGCTAGAGTTGTGCCTAAAGATCCAAGTCAAAAGGTCTTTCTAAAGAGACTAACCTGAATGGTATTATTTTTCTCTAAACTATAGAATGCCTAATCTATCTATTTCTTCTTGACAAAGGTGATTGACATCCTTGTCATTGATAATTTGGGACTTAAAATCCCTTAAATTAGTTAAGAACTTGATAATCTATTGGTCATCATCAAAAACATGAGTGTTTTCTACATTATCTAGGATAAAGTGATAAGGAACCAATTTGATAGAAAATCTTTTTACCTTAGATTCCTATAGTGGTTCTAGATTGGAATTAGTAGTGACCAGTGAATCACTAGCCTAATTTTTTTTTCCTAGGAGTGATACTATGTTGAAAGATTTAAAGTTGTCAATTAAATCACATGATTTATGCTTATACCTCTTTAAATAAGAAAATTTGCATTGGTATTTGTTTCTTATCTAGTGAACTACCATCTTTGATTCCTCAAATACTTTTATCTATTTCACATTGTTCTTAAGCACAAACTATAGTCCTAAAATTAGTGCCTCATTCTCAATTCTATGATTCATATAGGGAAACTAAAATATATAAGTAAATAATAACTTCTTACCTTGAGGATAATTTAGTTTAATCCCCGCAGCTGATCCTTTCTTGGACTTGGATCCATCAAAATGCATTGTCCATAACTGATTTGAACCTTCAAGTTTTATGCTCTACACTGAATTGTGAGTGGTACAAGTATAGATGCCCAGTGAGGTAGAATCATACTTTAATTATTCATTCTTGATGTTGTATTCAATGATGGGATATTTAATTTTAGTCTCTCTCTTAATTCTAATCTAATTTGTAACTCCTCTCTATGGTAGTTAGATGTCTAAGAAGTATATGGAAAGATATCCATTAAGCATTCTAGACCAATCTCTACTGAGCAATAATTTTTAGCCTTTAGGTATATCCATTACCATGATATCGATAGTCATATAGACCCTCAGTTCTGATGCTACATGAAAGTTTACATCATTTAATTCTCCCACTATTATACTATTGTCTTTTCTAGGTAAGAGACCAATATTTTTGAAGGGATGAGAGTAAGACCAAGATTTTTACATATAAAAGTGGGCATAACAATTACAGATGCTCTAAAATCAAACAAATAATTATTAATATTCTTATCAAATTCTCTGATGGTCAGCAAGAGTAGTGGTACTTCTAGCTTACTCTTGTAAATGACATTGGTATTAGCCACTTTTGCTTCTTTTGCTTTGTCTAAAGTTATTCTAGTTTTATCCACAAGCCTATTTCTAGTGATAGACTTCCATAACAAATCCTTCTATTTAATGATTTGGTCTAACTCATGCAATGTGATATTTTCTTTGATTTTATTCATATCTTTCGTGATGTTATATCCTCTAGATTTATTTGATTCTTCCTTATTTGGTACTGGATCATTTCCCTTTGGAAGGGGTGGATTATTACATGCTTTTGGATTAGGTGGAATTGTTGTGGTATTTAGAGGAGTTGAGGTGGCAAGGGACTACTTGTTCCTTACATTGTATGCACCTCTCTAAAATTTATAGATGGCATAAACTTCTTCTAAATTATATTTTGGTTCATTTTCATCTTCTCCTAAGAAGGGGAAATTGTGAGTCTCAAAGAACATGTCTATGTTAGTAGATCTAGGGTCATTATGATATTCTATTGGATTATTAATTTTATCTTTCCTAGTCACTTCCCTCTAAAAGATCTTGAATGTTGTATAAAACCCAATGCAATAAAGCTCACCATGTTGGGGCAAAATA
The DNA here is from genome assembly GCA_037957365.1 of Torreya grandis. NCBI lineage: Eukaryota > Viridiplantae > Streptophyta > Pinopsida > Cupressales > Taxaceae > Torreya > Torreya grandis. Next base: position 2,156,168 of record JARHVA010000941.1, read on the forward strand.
TGTATCTTGCAACAATTTGGGAGAGCTATTTCAATAATGTTGATCTTTGGAAGTTTTCCAGTTTGCTCCATATTACGTGTAGGCCTATTAAATGTCTTATTATATCTTTATAACCTAGTGTTCTAATTTCCCATCTGAGCATTGGTATTGCCCAGCTTTCATTACATATTTAAAAAATCATTACTCAAGTTTTTGACCATCTTCTAAATAAGATCCAATTTAACTTTTATGGAATCCTCACCTTGTATAAAAGTTGTAGGAAGTGTAGTTACATGTTGGTTTTATTGTTAACTATTATTTTTCATGTGATTTTTTAGATAGTTGAGTTTCAGTTACATTATTTGTGTCAACAAAGGTAACATGTATATCTGATTCTAATTGTATGCTATAATATTTTGCTTCATGTGTGGTATTAGGTTGAGCACTGGGATTCCATTTCTAAGGTTAGATATCCCAAGTGTCTATGTATTGAGCTATCTATTGATGTTAATGGCTTCTTCAAATTCTAGTGCCAAAGTATTGGCAACATGTGCTCTTCTCAATAACATGATGGTAATGGGATCTAAGAAATTTTTATACATCTTGAGTGCTAACGCTAATCATGGTTTATACCTTGGATTCAACCAGTTGTATACATTTTTCCATTTTGTATTGAAATTATGGATGGTCTCATTAGGTTCCCTCTTCATGCTAGTGAAGTGTTGATATACCAATCCAAGGTTGGTGACCTATCCAAACTATGCAAGAAAAGTTGTTTGACAATCCTCCTAATTGGTGATGGATTTTTCCATTAGATTTAAATACTAATATTAAAAAACATCCATTAAATTAAAAGGGAATAATTTACATGAAAAATATTCATCCACTACATTCATCAATCTTAAGGTAGATTTAATAAATTTACTATGCTCTTCTATGTTCTTTAGACTTGAAGGAGAAAAGGATGGCATATTTTTTTCAAGATTTTAAGGTAAATCATGCACATCCCTTGGGATAGTAATGGTAGATCCAATGAACTAGGGTTGTTTTAGGGCCATTGGTTGATTAACAAGCAAAGGGTTCTTTACAAGTTAAGGGTGACCTAGTGGAGGTGGATTATTCTAAATTGGAGCTATTGGCACAACTCTAGGTCTCATATGGATTGCTAAGAGGGATACTAATAAACTAGTCTAGGAATTTGATTTGGTCACTCTCCTTGATGACTCTAGTAGAACTCTATGTAAGGACTAACCTCTATTATTGGAAGGGAATTTAGGCCCTCCTTTTAGCACTAGTGAAACTATTGATGTGGGTTTGATGCACACTAAAGTCATAATGAGGTAGCCTCTAGCATTTTAGGATTTTAATGAAGGTAAACTCTACTCCAGGGCATGAGCTACAAGTATGTGGTTTTGAAAACCTATTGATGGAATGGCTAGTAGGGTATGTAGGTTGTTAACAAGGTTTTTAGACAGAGGTGTGGATCTCTAATAGAGTGAATTCCTACATAAGTTAGATGGGTGACTGGTATTTAATATAGAGTGGGTAAATTTAAATAACAAAACACAAAAGGAGGATAAGGTAGGATGGAAAATAAATATCCATGGGTCTTAGGAATTACTTCCTCAATTAGTTTCTAGATAGCTTAGTGTTCTCTTCAAATTAGTGCCAGTTGTTACTAGTAGTTGCACACATACAAATAGACACATCTCAGATGTCTAAAGGAATAGAGATGTAGGAATTCCAATAGCCTCAAACAAAGGTTTCTCCTATCAAGTATGTTATTTAATTACCTTTAATCAAGAGATTATGGCTTGGATTGATAGATTATCTAAGGATATTGTATCACACACTTAAAAGACTACATCAAGAAAACACCAATACACATCTAGAAATATGATTCAAATTAACTTGACTATTTCAATAAATGTATTTGCCAATCTCCAATAGATATTACACATCTAAGATTAACATATCAATCAAAACAATAAATAATTTATTTTTAGCATTTTCACACTAAACATTATTAAAACAAAACAACCATATGGCTAACAACTATTAACACGAAATAGGAAATAAATACTCAAACACATTTGGTAGCAATAAAAATTGTTCATTTTTCTTGTATTAAAGATTCTATAACTCCCAAAAAATAAATTTAGGTGATAATATTATATTTATAGATCTTGGAGAAGGGGCCACCTCATCCTCCAAGTCTATGCATGATTTATACTGTGTTTGGGCTAGGTCTAAAAGATTCTCTTCATATACAGACCCCCCCTTTTTGCCTATTCTACCCCTTTATGAGGGAGAATATCCACTATCATTTTTCAAGGATGATGCTTCTACCATGGTCATCCTCAAATTTTCTCTTCTTACCTCTTTGGATTGAACAATTGAGGGTTCAAACATAGTAGACATAGATTATAGCTCAATGACCTTATAAACTGGAATTTGTCCCCTCAAATCTATAGCACAAGGTAAAATGTTAAGGGGTGCATTAGTAGTTGTAACAATAATTTCCTTCTCAACCTCCTCTTTTTTTTTCTTTGGTTTCTTACCAACTTTGGTCAAGATGTCATGTAAGGAAGCCCATATTATTTTTTACCAGCCCACTCCTCCAACTTGAGGAAGTGGGTGGACTACAATAATGTAAGGTTTTTCCTTATTTCCCTTGATTGTGCTAGCTATTATGGTTTTCTCTATAGAATTCAAAATGGGGAGTGGAAGGGAGAGTTGTGTAGATTAGACATGAATTTATGGGGTATCTAGATCATCTACACTCTCTTGGTTTCTTTATTCTTTTAGTTAAGTCTCACAATAAAATTACTATTAGGTATAAAAGGAATAGCCATGGGAAATGGTGTGGTAGTAATAGTGGAGGGATAAATGGTGGTTGTGGAAATGGAAGGAATGGATGAAGTAGAGGGAAGTTCCACAAAAGAGATGTGTTGAATCAATAATGGAAATTGAAGCCAAAGGAAAAGTGGAGAAGGTATGATTACCTTGAATTTTAGGTTCAATGGGGTCCCTTTGAAGGCTAAGATCCTTGGCCTCTTCCAACTCATTATCCTTATCTAAATCATGTACCAAGTCCTTGATGATAACTTAATTTCCTCCACTTGGTTGTGAGATCAAGGGTGGAATAGGTAAGCCTTGAGATGTATGTAATGTGGGGATACCTATGGGAGTCTTAGTCTTCCAATTATAGACCAATGGGGTCTTTCCTTGACTGGGAGATCCTTGGGAGTTGGATACTTCTACTTGTGAAGTAGTCACCCTAATAAATGAAATAGTAGATACATATGGGGTGGCCATAGGAACTTGAATATCAATGGAAATATGCATATCTTGCATCTCATCTTACTCCTCATCAGATTCTAGGTTGATTATATCTCCCCTTTCTCCTCCTCTCTATGCACTAGGCTTGGGGAGCCTAGGTTCTTTCTTGACTGATTTCAATTTTAATTTCAATGGAATACCTCAAGATGAGGAAGCTTCCTACTCTCAATATTTCCCTATCCAAAAGTTTAAATGATACCATCCTTTGAAGAGAGCTCTTTTTCTATTTAGTTCCTTATTTGAAATAATAGGCCCAACTTGGATCATTTTCAAGTGATCCTCTTATAACACAACAATTTTTGTTCAATGTAGTGCCTCTTAATCCATTTTAGCAGTCATAAAGAGAAAGCCATAAAAATATGTATTATGGAAATAAGGAATGTTTAATCCATGGGTGTGCTATTAGATCCACCCATGGGGGTCCTAATCTCTACCTACCATTGTAGGGAAGCCATAATGATTCTTCTTGCCTCTAATATCTCTAAGATATTTCATTATCTAGTAGACAATCCTACCAATTGAAATTAGGATTCCAAAGAATAATACTTTCTTTTTCCTAACCAAGTCTTCCTCAATGCTATTCCATACTTATAAATCAATCTCATGTTCTTCTAACTTATTAGGTACATACCTTTAGAGCATAAGGGTTTGACCTTATTTCCCTAGATCATGATAACAGTAATGTCTAGATACAAGAAGTAGTATCCCTTTTCACTCATGTTATTTAGAATGGTTTATCCTAGTAGAGGCATAGGTGAGTCATTAATGGCATGCCATACCTTTGTATAAACATCCTCACGTATACTAACCATGTGCTTCTAATAATTATATATGTGCATGAATTAAAAATGGTCATAGATTCTATTTTTTATGAAATCTATGGCTAGATCCCATAGTTTTCCTAGGTCCTTATAACACATCCCCATGACTATATCAACTAAATATGACATCATAAAAATTCTTCCATGAGGGTAGGATGTTTATCTTTATATAAAATATGCTCTCTCAATCTCAAATTAATTACCTCCCCCAAGGAATAAACAACATCATGTGATAATATCATATGTATTAATGACACTCAATCTAAGTTTAAAAAATAGATTCTAGGAATCCCATATAATGAATTGATTAAGGTCTTACCTATTTGAATTATCATTCTAAATTTGTCAATTATAATCACCCCTATAGCTTCATTCCTTGCCAAGTGATGGATTGCCCTAGGAGCAACCATGAAGAGAGCACCTTTGAGATTGAGGTTTTAGATTTAAACTATTCCCAAGTGTGATTATCATAGTAGACATATGGTATACTGATGGATAGATATATTTGAAAGTTTTTCTTAGAGATAAACATGACCACTATGTCACCATGAGAGTGTAAGGGGTAGGTATTGTATGATATTTTACTAGAAAAGAATAAATCCTTAAGTCTGTACATGGCATAACCTTTGATTTTGCTATGGTGAAGTACAATCTCTATCACTTTTAAGATAGAATTTATTGAATAAATAGCATTTTTTCTAGTATTATCTTGTCATCTAGTGAAAATGTATCAATTGAATCAATAACATCCTAGAGTTGTGAGTAATTGTGATACTTATCTCGAAACACTTTTGTGTCAAAGACTGTATCCTTGAATTTTGTGTAATCTTTGATTGAGAATACAAATGGAGGATTTTTCCCTCAAAACATCCTGGATGAGGAAGCCATAGCTGCATGTTCATGCTTATATCCTACTCAATGTGTTATGTGTTATGTATACCTATATATTGATGCAATAGACTTAGCTCTAGATTGATTGTTGTTTGTTGTATACTCTTTAAAGTAAAAACTAGGGCTCTTGATCATTTTTTAAAAATGAGGATGCTTCAATCATAAAATAACTTGGATACAAATGACATCTTCAATGGATGTGTATGATCTATACTATATCCTACATTGAATATCAATTCATGTGATATTAAGGATGTGATGCTCACTTTTCAAACTTGTTAGCTTGAGTTTGTGGGGGCATTTAACACTTATTAAATAGGAAATATTTTTATCTTTATTTGGATAAGTATGGCATAATTTTAATAGTGTTTTTCATAATAAAGATCTTAAGAGCATAGTGTTGAAAAAGCACTTTTGGGTCTATGTTCATGTATAATTCCCTTGGGGGAATTATTTTAGATAAATTGATTGAGGAAATTGTTCCAATGGAGCCCTTTTGTTGGGCATAAGTCTTGAAACAATTAATTTTGAAGGGTTAATTCATGGCTAAAGGGTGTTTTGGTCTAAAGGGTCCACTTCATAGGGTATTTTTTCTATGATAAAAGTCTCAAAGGATCTACTTCATAAATTCTAAAGGGCACTTCTAAAATTCCTAAAGGGTAGTTTTGGAGGGATGAAGGGTACCTTTGATCTCTAAAGGGAGATTTCATATGGCTAACGGTCACTTCAAAGGTCCTAAAGGGTAGGTGATCACTTTTGAATGTCCAAAATATGACCTTCAAAATATTTGAAGGGTCAGTTTAAGAAGTTTGAAGGGCATGTGTCCTTCAAAGGAATTGTTTCAAGGATTTTACATCGAAGCAAAATGTCCAAAATAGTAAGTCTAAAATAAATGGTTAAGGGAAAATTATCCTTTTAAAAGGTATCAAAGGATTTACTTAGGTAGATTTATTTTAAATAAAATTTCTGAAGGAATTAGCAAAGTTACGTAACAAAATTTCAAAAGGAAAGGGTGAAGGGAAGTCACAAAAATGCTAAAGGAATTTTGATGTGCAAAATTTTTGAAAAAATTCTTTTGAATGACACTCCCACAAAGCCTAGAGGGTAGGTTGGTATAGAAAAGGCACTTGGAAAATCTCTGAAGGGTAATTCAAACAATTTGAAGGGTAGGTCATACAAAACAAAAGGGTATGTGCCCTAAAAGAAATGGTTAAGAATGGGTAATTGATTTAGTTTGAAAAGGTTGAAGGGCCATTTAGAGGGGTTCTAATGTATATGTGGAAGCTAAATGAAGGGTCTAATTTGTGGAAAAATGTTTCTCAAAGAGTCTCCTTTGTGAAGGCTAAAAGGTAGGTCCAAACTTTTTGAAGGGTACTCTTGTACAGTTAAGGGTCATTCTAAAATTTCTAAAGGTTAAGTTGGATAGGGTCAAAGGGATGATCCATTAGAAAATTTATTTCAAGGAAAGTGCATGAAGTCTAGAATTCCTCAAGGCAAAGACTCCATAGGCCAAATTATTTCAAGAGAATTGTTTCAGACAAAAAGTCCACAACAATTTCTCTGACAAAAATAAGGCTATTCGATCAATAAGCTTGAAAGAAAATAGGACCAAATATTTCCTAAAACATAACATCAAAAAATATAACATTTCAAGAAGACTGAAGGAATTAGAGACTATGAACCTAAAGAGTTTACTTGAAATACACAAGTTAGTCTCATAAACACAATAGACATAATGCCAATATCATCTGCCAAAAAATTGAAATGTCCCACAGACTTCCAAAACTGTGCATATACATATGAATAGGATTCCTCATTAAGATCATATTTTTGAAAAAATAAAGGTGGGTGCCCCTTTCCTTATGGAAAAATGGGGTGTTGGGTACAACACATAGAAATCTCCAAAAAATGATTTCATTAAACATTGAAATATATATGGTTCATTCATGAAGCCAAAAGGAATCACCAAAAGTTCATAATGGCTCTTGTGGGTTCTAGAATTTATATTAGGAATATCCTCATCTCTAATTTTTATTTTATGAAACAAAAAATGAATATCATGTTTCATAATATAAATTACACCAAGTAAATCATCTATAAAATCATCTATTATCATAATTGGAAACTTGTATTTAATGCTATAATTATTGAGTTCTTTATATTCTAGACACATGCATTATGTGTCACACTTATTATGCATCATTACCAATAAATAGGAATAAGAACTCTGACTATGATGAATAATACCTTCTTCCAACATCTCATATAACATATTACCAATCCCACTCTTTTATACATATGGGTACCTATAAGGTCTCATGTTGGGTAGTTAGCTCCCTAGATGAATGTCAAGATGATGATATTTTTTAAGAGGTAATCTTTTTGACATATCCAAAAAAAACTAATTAATTCTATTCTAGAATTGTGTGTATATCTAGAAGTACAAGAATGTTTGGTTTTTGTGCTCCTAATGAAAATAATTGTGTCATATCCATTTTCTCCCTTGTTTAGTGTCTTTTTCATCTTATGAGAAATTAAAAACTATGGACACTTTGTAATCATTAGTAATCCATTGGAATCCTAATATAATTTCCTCTCTACCCATGGGAATGAAGAATAAAGGGAAATTTAGTAAGTATTATACCCTGGTTATTTTAATACTATGGAATTTACATAAACAACTCATTATAACCCCATCCATAATCATGACAAAAAAATTTATATGTGGATAGATAAAATAGTTCAATCACACATATAATTTATTTTTTATGAGATTGTGTGAACTTCCGAAGTCAATAAATAAAATCACATTTTATTGTTTTCAAGAAACCTATGACCTCGAGGGTTTTTGAAGTGCTAATACCTAGAAGTGCATGTAAATATATAAATTATTTTGGATATCTTGACTCGTCATATAGTTCATCAACAAAGTCAAATATTACTTCTTTGTCCTCTTCTTATTCATAGGAACCCTTAATGTAAAATCAATGTATTTCAGCACATTTATGTCCTCAATTGTATTTTCTCTATCAATTAAAACATAACCATTTGGACCTTGTTTCTTAAATTTGTTGAGTTATTAAGATGTTAGGATGATGGAATGATAGTTTTGAAGTGCTACTATATATAATGTTTGTGAATGTTGGCCTGTTATTGGTAAGGAATTTCTCCACTATCTTGCCTATAATGATAATAGAACTAGAAAAATTGAAATGATTAAACATGCATACATCATCTCAAATTAATATCTTGAGACAATTGGTAATAATGTTATTATATTTTGTATATTTAATCATTTCCACTCATAAGAACAAGTTATAAAATTCATGAACATAATCCTTGACCAACCCTATTTTCTAAACATTTTCTAATTAGCTAAAGTGATTCTCCACCATAGTACTATATAGTCAAATATAACTATTCCCTATAAAATGATTCATAGACATTAATATCCTACTTGTTTTGAGAACAACCATAAATTCCAAATGGATTTTTTAGGTTCTATATATAAGGATTCCATGGTAACCTTATACCCACATGGGAAATGATCTAGATTAAAATACTTATCCATTTGGATAATCTAGTTGATTACATCATTTCCATTGAACTTAAACATTTATACCTTAATTAATAGGTCCATATACATGAAATTAGTTCTAGAAATGGGACAAGGTTGCAAAGAATTTGGATAAATAATAGACTATACCTTAAATCCACTTTAAATTAGTAGTGAGATAAACATATTGATATAAATCATAAGAGTATCCAACTATGTATTGATGCTTTAAATATATCCTCATATACTATCCACTTCTTTAATTCATAACATACATTATCCACAAATCCTTATATGTTGTGCATAATATCATCTAGATCATGAAATTTCTCATCTTCTAAAATAAAAATCATGGTCTAAGTACTACCTAATTCAAACTTAGATTTTATCTTCTCTTTATTAGTTGTTTCCACTCTTGTGTATTAATTATTTATATATCCTCTAGTTTATGGTATTATGTTGAGGCTTGAAATTAGAGATTTTAATTCGATTAAAATTAAAATTTAATTTGACTAATCAATGTCAAAATTATGTTGGCCTTGATTCTAAACATTGAAATAATATGCCCCCAATATATTTTCTCAAGCTTTATTAAAATGTAAAGAAAGGACATAAATTCCTAAAAGTTTAGTATATGGAGAGAATTTAGTAATAACCCTATAATTATAACAAATTACTCTAAATTGAACATTAAACCCTAAATGTTTTATTGCAACCTCTTTTACTGATTCCCAAACATAAGTAAAATAAATTAGAATTTTTTTTGACAATTTGTGAGATATAATTGATTCTTCAATGTTATCAGAGGTTCCTAAAGCATCTGAACATGTTAAGGATAAGGATAGATAGGATATAATTTAGTATGCAAAATAGTATATTATATTAATATAAAAGGTAGGATAATAGAAACATAACAAGTGTTAATGATCATGCATTATGTAGGAAGTAAGAATAACCAGTGATTCATAAACATAAATTAAGTATTTAAGTTAAATTATATAAAAAGTAATAAAAAATTATACATGAGAATGCATGCAAGGAACAAAGTAGAAATCACACATGTAAACATAACCATATTAATCTCTATTGATCTCTTCAAAAGTGGAACTCTATTCTTCTTACAATCAAAAGTATATATAGATGTGTCTAGTCATAAGTGTTCATCTTCTTCTCATACTTGGTGCCAAAAGTGGAGTCTATTCATATTATAACCTATTAAAAGTCATGGAGATAGGACAAAATATATTTATACATAATAAAATGAGTGCATAATGTATTGATATTAGACAAACATCTTACACAACTTTGTAATCTGAATTATTCTTCCAACACTTTACTAGACTTAAAATGTTGTTTCATCCCAAGAAAACATCATAGGATCTCTTAAATTGCACAAGTGAGCAGAGGATGAAGAAATGGTTAGACTAGTAAGAGTCATATTAATATATCAAGGCATTGTTTCTAGTTTTCACCTCTTACACATTACTTAGCTACCCTTTTGATTTTTCAAGTAGCATAATAACCTACCACCCTTTATGGTTTTTCAATAGGCTGGCATAACTAGTTGGTTGTCTTTTATGGGTTTTTAACCATCCTATCCTACTTGTCTTACTAAATTATCCCCAATACAAAATGTTTATACAATTTTTTTCAAAAATTGTACTCTATGAATTACTTAACTTGATGGTGGTGCCATAGATGTAAATAATGACTGAACAAAAGAGTCTTTAGATTTAGACTATGTAGACTTACACTAAGAGATGATATGCTAGATCTCTAAAGGTGGCTTATATGTAGGTGTATTGACAATATAGCCAACTTCACTAGAAAAGGGAGTCAAATCAGTCTTGTAAGCATGATAGTCCAACATCACTTCTTGGATCAATTGTAGAAGGGTGCACAATAGAGAAAGGTAGCCAATGATCTACTTGAAATATATGTCATTAGTTATACTCATGGATGATTTGTTGTTGGTGACCCTTTTATAAATCTTATCGATCAACTTTTCCATGTTGTTTATGTGTTATTGATCTTGGAGGCCAGTAAATGAATTGTGCAAAAGTTGACTCTTCTAATTGATGAGGTTATCAAACACATTATCCCTAACATTAAACAACTCATAAAGTGCTCCATCCTTCACCTCATTAGTGGTCATATGGCTAACCATGGTTGTTTTGGTGGTAGTAATCATTAAAAATTTAGCACTTGAATTGGCTAGGGAATTATCTAGTTTTTGCTTGTAGTCCAACAAGCTATGTATGACCTATTATGCTTAAAGTGCAATAGTTTTTAATATGACTTGATACTTCTCCAATAAATTGATGAGAGTGTTAGCCTTAGTCTTAACATCCTACCCTAGTGTTTCAACTATGCAAGGTTTCTATGTTACACACTAGTCCTTGGTTAACTTAGAGACTAGAGTCTTAAGTCTATATTGGTCAGACAAGATTTGGTTCCTGATTGCTCAAGTGACTAGCTTAGGATAGGCATCTTAGATTAGCTTAGTAGTTTCATTTATGTGAGCCTTTAACTCAACATTCTTGGCCTTAGATTGATCCATTTCTTTCTCTAGATAGGTGGCCTTCTATGTAATATATTCCAAGAATGTTGTTGTGCTCTTTAGCTATTTCTTTAATGGTAGTCAAGAGACATCCAATGATGCTTCCTACTAGAGGGGGTTTGTTTCCAATGTGTCTGAAGTCATTGAAGGTTCAAGTTATGACCTGGTTGTAAGTGGAAGAGATAAGGTGGTGCATTGAGCACCCATGATTAGTATGTACCATAGACAAACTCCTCCCAAAGGTAATTATGGTAGCTATAAACGTATTGAAGTGATAGTTAGTTCTTTTTATTATTTTGGATAATTTGATTTAGCTTTTTGTTACGTAGGAACCTATTTTTTTATGCTATGTATTTTGTTACAAGATTGAGTTGTTTCACATCATCTTCAACTTAGCATCCTCATTTTCTTTTCTATTAAACTCAATCTACACAACTTTCTATTTCACTTATTCTTCCTCTTGGAGTTTATATGGACATGCTTCTACTTTCTTTTATTCCTCCAGAGTAATAACCTTGGCTTGTTCAACCATATATTATGTTTGAATTTGTGCTTATGCTTGTGCCTAGATTGTGCATGTGCCTATACATGTGCCTTGTCTACATGTTTTTTATGTACCTATATTTGGGCCTACTGTTTGCATAGGGATTCATCTTATTCTTATTTCTTATTCTATGTAGCTTATTTGGCTTACTATTGTGCATGAATGGTATCTTATATGGCCTAATTTTCCTACATCATTGCATCCTATTTTTTATTTTCTTCTTTGGCCTTAGCCTTTGTAGTGAGCTCAAATTCTTTGGTCTTCTTGATCTTTAGCCATTTTATTTTGATGCACTTCATGTGCTTGCTTGATTGCATCAATAACTTCTTACACCTTTTTTACCACCTCTAGAGACTTATATCATTTAACCTTTACATCTTGGGCCTTTTATGTGGCCTCATATTCTTCAACTTACTAAATTTCTTATCGAACTTGCTATTACTAAGCTTTCTCCTTGTGGCATTTCTTATCTTCTTTTCTAACTCATCATTCTACTGTGCAAGCTGCTTCATCTCATTAAGCCTATTTTTCCTTTATTATAGGTTGCTCTAGTGTGAGATCATTGAATTCTTAGGCTTTTGGTGAAGGTAACGAATCACTTGGCTAGACCATAGAACTAGAAACATGTGCTTTCTTAGGTCTCATGGCAACCCACCATGTTTAGGTGGTGGTAAAGTTGAAGATGGAGTAGGTTATGCTTCTTACATCATGGTTGGCCAACTGAATATGCATTATTTAAGGGTAGGTAAGACCCTAGCCTCATTCCTAGTTCATTGTCTATGCATTAGGAACTGTTATGGTCTTTTTGGGAGAGGTGAAAAGACATTCATCTATGAAGGTGATAGAGGGTTTTTTCTAGAATAATTCAATGTTTCACTATAATTGCTCAGCTTATTCCTACATAGTGTCGATGATGATAGATGTAGAGAAAGGTGGTAGGTCTAACAATATATTTGGATAAACCTTTTTGTTTACTTAGACCATGCACACTACCTTTTCGAATAATAATTCCTTTTCCTCCTTCCTATCATAGAAGTCTCTAGACATATCAATAACCATTACCTTGTATATTTCTTGTTAATCCATCCCCATCTATGGTAGGTCACATGAGTTTAAAATCTAGGGCACCTTAGGATCATATAACTAAGTTTCAGTGCTCCTTATCTTTCACTTCAACGGAGGAAACATGGATTGATACTTGATGGAGAGATTGATATTTACTTTATATGGCTATGAATTAGTGGCTTCCTCTTATTATGATACTATAGGGACTATTATGCTAGGTAGTATATCTTGGAGTGATATCACACTTCTAGCTATAAAGGATTTCTATTTTGTGAGTTTGGCATGTACCATGGCCATGATAACAAAGAATGGTAGAGTTTTAAAGGGTGACCTTGGTAGCTCATGGATATAAACTAACACACCTTTTAGAAGCAAGGTGACATTAGTGTACTGGCCCAATTATTGCATAACATCCAAAAACACCCAAGGATGTGTGGAAATCATCTTGAAGAATTCCGTCCACCATGTATTAAATTTTTTATCATATGTTAGGGTTACATGCTCAGGTGTCCATATGAGGTTGGGGAAATTCTATGCTACCTAGTGTTTGGTGTTCAGGTGAACCTATACCTTAGGGACCTTCCATTATGTATTATTCTACCAAGATACACACTATTTGATCATGAATTTCTTTAATTGGGATCCCTTTGAATCCTTTAACTTATAAATATTAGACCCCATAGATAATACATACCATTCTTATCTTGTATGGAGCAATAAAATCTCCTCATGCAAACATGACCAAATCTTGGGCCATTGCCTCTATGTTGATAATGATCATGATGTTAGGGCCGATGTAGATACTTCCACCATTATATTAGCTATGTAAGACCTATATAATCTCCCTCAATTCACCAAAGTTAGGCATGAAAAATAGGCACTTAAAGTCTATGTTGTAAAAGCATTGGGGACTATAAGAGCTAATGGTTATGTAACATCGATGGGATCTAGGTGAAATAATTTTTCTCTGGTACTCAAATAAAATCAAAGGGCTCTAAATGATTGAATTTTGTTTACCAAAGTAACAGATTGGATTTATTATTTTTGAGAGTTTGTCAAGCCCCAAATGAGTTATGAAGGATCCATGATTACTGATTGACAAAATTAAAACTCTATTGGCTCTCTATGTAGTAAAATTATCTTATATTTTTGATAGTCAACTCATGAAATATTTTTAAGGATGAAATTCAGACTTAGTTCGCAAGATTATGCCTTTATATATTTTGTGCCTATTGGTTTCTATGTAAATACCAAGTCAAGCTATACATTCAACATGAATATAATTATTGATGTGTAAAATATTATTTCATTTAAAAATTAAGGTAGTTAGTCATTAGATATGTGTGGATCTATGTCATTATATTATATAAAGTTTATACTTTGGTAAGATCAGATGATGTTGATTGGATGCCTATTTATTGAAGACTAGGTGAATTGAACCTTAGATATAGCATTAATTGCTTGGGAATGACCATTATACGATGAATATTTTTGTTGATGTGACTTTTCTATACATTTTTTAGACTTAATTACTTTCTTTCACTCCTACTAAAATCCATGATGATACACTTGAATTCTTCTATGCATGGTTGGAGAACACTATACTTGGTATTTTTTTTTGCAAAAGCTACTAAAGAGATCATCTACAAACACACACATGCACACATGAAAAAATTCAAAAAATAAAACATATAGAAATGGGAAATCCTAATCTAATTAGTATTACTTACCACCCACTCACTTATTATAAAGAGATCAATTAAGACTATTGGTAGTAGGGCTTAAGCCTACAACCATTCCCTCACCCTGACAAAATGGTTCCCTATAGATATCTCAAAATAATGGTTCCTTGATGAGATATTTCATGTATAACATAAGGGCCTTTCCATATAATCTATAATTTTCGTAGAAATTATCTAAAATGACTATCATATAATAAAAGTAGTTGATCTTTATGAAATTCATTATGGCATAGATTCCTATCATGCCATGCTTTCTAGATCTACTTATGAACTTCCTATGTCTAAGATGTTATACATCAATACTCATCCATCCTATTCATTTCAAGAATTTTATTGATGAGAGACTCATGATACCTTATTATCATGACCATTGAAATGCATAATCTAAATACCAAATATTCCATTGCTATAACTTCTTCAAGCCCATAGACCAACTAGAATGGAGTAAACCATGTATCCCTCTTATAATGTGTGTGATATGCCCAAAAAAATTTAGGAATGTGATATTCCAAATCATCCTTCTTTAAATCATATATCATTGTCAATATTTTCCCCATTACTTTTTTAAAAGACTCTGCTTGGACGTTAGCTTACAAATGGTATGCCATACGTTTATGATGAGAAATCATGAATTATTCAGTAAGGGCTTTGATGTTATTGCTAAAGAAGTGTGTCCCTCAATCACTAATGAGATTTATGGGGCATCCAAACCTTATAAGAATATTATCATACAAAAACTTTATTACATCTTTTGTACCATAGTTGGGTGTCATATCAGCTTGACCCATTTGGTAAAGTAATATGTCATACTAATAATATACCTTGTTTTGATGTGTTTACTTGGTGGGTTGATAGGTCTAAAGAAATTAAAACCCCACTATTCAAAAGGTTATTTGGCTAGTAAAGGTTCTAATATAATTTCATCTCTTTGTAATGGTTTACCCATGTGTTGACATATGTTATAATGTTGCACTATTCTATGTGCATCCTAAGAAAGGTTTGGCCACCATAACCCACTCTATAAGAATTTCTCAGTAGTAGCTTCTTTGGAAAAATTACCTCTTACTATTCCCATTTATAGTGGTATATGGAAAATATTTGGTGACAACTGCTTCTTGTATCTTTCTTGGTCGTGCATAGGGAATACTCCTTGTTTGAAGAAGTTATCAAATTCTTAAAAAATTTAGTGTATCATATAAACATGAAATATATGGGCATTAGGAGAATATTCTTATGGTTCTTTTCATTCTTCCCCATTTATGAGGTGATTGAGATGATTCATCCCCACATTTTTTCTTCCTAGCTTGACATTAATGCAAAATTGGAATTATTGAAATAACATCAACGATCTAAAAATGCATCCTCCAAGCATTACCTTATTGACTAGGTAGTGTAGAACTTGATGATTCATGAAAAATTCAAAAGGTGTCGCAATAATATAGTGTCAAAATTTCCTTACTGTGAACACTATAGCCAGTGCTTCTATTTTAGTTGTCATGTAATTATTTTTTAAGTTAGATAAATTTTGACTTACAAAATGTATGGGGTGGTATAGTCCACCCTCTCCTAGATGCACAAGCACATCACTGACTGTGATACCTAAAACATCAACATGAACATGAAATGACTTGATCCAATTTAGAAAGATGAGAATATGAATAGTAGCTAGTCTATGCTTTAGTTTGATAAAGGTTATTTGGCACTCAAAGTTTAGAAAAACTTTGTGCCTATATGTAGTAAATACTCTAATGGAGATGAAATGGCTACATATCCTTTGATAAAAAATTTATAGTACCCTATATGGCCAAGAAAATATCTCACTTATATATATATTAATAGTGGAGGCATGCTTAGAATGACTCCAATTTCAGCATGGTATATCGAAATGCCTTTATTTCACATAACATGACCCAGCAAGATACCAAAAGGTGTAAAAAATAATTAGTTTTTATTAAATTTAGGGCAATTCATAGATATTGGCAGCATTCTAACATGAATCATATCTTGTAAAAATTTTCTTTAAATAAATAAAATACTACCCAATCATCAAGATAGAATTCCATGAAGTCATGAATAAAATCCTTGAATGTAATCACCACTACTCAAGAAAAAAACTGTAAGTGCATTCTTGAGGCCAAAAGACATTACCTTGTATGTAAAGCATCCCCATTCCATGGTAAAATTCATTTTAGCTCTTCCCTCTTCTATGATGGGTATTTGATGATAGCCACTAAATCCATTCGTTAAAGAGTAAACATAATGACTTGTGATATATTCTAAAACTTCATTTGTGAAGGAAATAAAAATATATCATTCACATATGCATCATTTAGAATTTGATAGTCACCACATAATCTAATATCCCTTATTTTATTAGGTTGTACCACCATGGGACTAACCAAATCTACCTTTTTTATGGGATAGATTATACTTGCATCTTGCATTTTATTGAGTTTGGCCTTCACTTTCAGCTTCATGTTTAGATTCAGCTTATATGGCTATTTATTTATGGGTAGTGTGCACTCCTTATGTTGGATATGAATTTTTCATAGAGATGGGTTAAATCCTCTAACATTTTAAAATTTAGTGGGAAACACATGTTTATAATCTCACAATAACTACATAGCTTTAGAAACTTCAGCTTCAGTCCAAAAATCACCTATATGTGCCAATTTAGGAATATTCTCACTTTTGATGTTTTCTACATGATTTTATGGACTGATGGTAAATATTATGATTTTCTTCACAAAAAATTCTTTAATCATTCATTTCCCTTCCTATTCTATAATTTTTGTATTGCATAGCTTATTTTCTTTAGTAGGTTATGGAATAGGGTCCTTTACTAGTTCTACTGGCCATTCAGGTTTAAACAAATCAATCAGATCAATATCACCATCAATTTTTGAATCTTCAATGTCCTATTATAATATTTCATTTGGTGACATGAATGGATGAGATATTTTTCTTCTATCTTGGTAGCTTTATATCTTTTTAATGTTGTATTTAGATCACAAGATGCATTCTTATGCACAATGGATATCATCATGGTGCTTAAATATTCTACATTCCCTGACACAGGAAATGTTTGATTTTTAGTAGCACATTATGAACCAAAGGGTTTTCATCTCAAAAAACAAATGTCTATATGAAGTCACTTTTCACCTACACCAAATACCTTATTTCTCTCAAGTGTTCTTGATGTATATACCATGTTGATGGTAAAATAGTGTGTAATGAAAGATGTGAACCTAGTACTTTGATGTCATACATTCTTTAGTCTAGACCTAAACACATTTTTGAATATGGATTTTAGGTAATTTACCTTCTTGGAATAAAGGCCAATTATTTCTGAGGACCTATACTATTTAGAACCTAATAATCATGAGTTCACACATATCATCCCAATTAAGATGATCATTTCTATGAATTAGCCACCATGTCATTGTAACTCCTTTTAGAGCACAATTTAAGGCACTAACCTACTAAATAATGGTAGGTACATGGACTTATAGTAACATAATGAATTGATTGATATCCTTAGTTGCATTATGCAAAATAATTTGTCTCTCATGTGTAAAGGCCATTCTCATAAGTCAAAGTTCATGATCACCATGAGCCCACTTAAGTAGGTCCATGTATGAGTCTCCATTTACACATAAAGATATTTCCCAAGGCAATGTACCTTCTCTAGTAGGATCTATATAATCATGTATAGGATCATCTACTTGATAGATAAAATTAACTTCTAAATGGGTAGGGGGTTTAGTAGACATGAACACATAATCCTTTATGATAAACTATGTTGTCAACTACTAAGTAACTACTAGTTTAGGCTTCTATTGTTCAGATTTATTTAAATTTTGAGTGAGTAAAGATAGTACCTAAGGTTTAGAACTCTCATAAAATAATTTTTACTCCAATGTGCATAGATATTTTGGGTTGTCTTCAAATTTTACCTTCATCTAGTTGGTTTCTTGCATGACATAAGGAGAGTCTAGTTCAGCTAGAATGATGTAGGGTGTGTGCACCTTATTCAGAGGAATGATGATAACCTTATCTCTTTGATACACATATAGTTGATTTTACATAGTATTGGTAGTCATCTGACCATCATATGCCCATTTATTTCTAATAAGAATAGGGTGATGCATTATTTCTATGTTCATATCAATGACTTCAAAGTTACCTCATAGGGCCAGTTCTATGACTTTGATCTCAATGTCTTATAATCTACCATTAGGATCAACTCTTCCATAGTCTAATAAGCTCAGATTTATTGGGCTATAACTTATAACTATTGATCCAATAGCCTCCCATGTAGACCTAGGAATCATGTTGACTATGATGCCAAAATCAAAGACAACATCTAGAATTTCATATCTCACAACTTCAATTTCAATTCATGCATCTACATCCCTAGGATTATTTATTTTGACATACCAAACAAGTTTTTCTATCTTTTTTTGGCCTCACTTTGCACACTCTAGTAAATTATGTAGCAATTTTGTGATGTTATAAGAGATGTTTTAATTATTTAGTGTACTTAAGAGCTTTAATAGATATGTCAATGTACTATGACTCCATCGTAATGCATAATGTGCATGATATGACCATATGTTTTTGAAATATTTCCTTTATTAATGTCTTACTATTGAGTGTTTTTCAACATATATGCAACTTCATACATGAGCCCTTTTTTTATAGATGGGTCTAGGTATTTTTCCTATTTTACTTTCCAAATTCCCTAGTTTAGAGGTATTTCAAGAGGAGGTAATCCTCTCTCTATATGTTGGTGTATTGTAATGGTGTTTAGGAATGCACCCTCCTTAGGATACACATTAACCATGTTAACATTCTTGATGGCCTTTTCCTTTCTTTGCTTCTTTAAGACTAGACAATCTTCTATCTCATGATGGCCATATATTCTATAGTATACATATTAAGATTATCTTTGGGGATTAAAAGGGAAATTGTATTACACATGATTATTGATGAGATTAGAATATGGCTCATTATTAACATGTTATTTCCATCAATTCATCTCTCTAAGGATATTATCTTATGCAAATCATAGATTGTTAGATAGCTATTACATGGAAAGTAGATACTTGTCTTGTTTATATTGAACCAAAGACTAAACCTTTAATTTGTCATTAATGTATAATACATAACATGTTTTAGTGTTTTTCTGTGAAGAATGCTTAGGAAGAAGACACATGCGATGTATAGTGAAATTTCAATTTTGATCTCCATCCAACAGAACTATAAACTCACACAAAATGAATCTACAAACTCAGTAGGTCTATTTTTTCACACTTTTGAGACACATGTGTTCATATGAGTATATGGCCTCAAGGACCATCATGAAATAGTAATAGTTCATCATGAATAATATCATTTTGAAGGATGGTGTAGGCTTGTTTCTATGGACTTTGTAGGCTTGTTTCTATGGACTCCATAGGCTTGTTTCTATGGACTCCATAGGCTTGTTTCTATAGACTCCACAGGCTTGTCTCTATGGACTCTACAGGATTATTTCTATAGACTCCATAGGCTCATTCCTATTGACTCTGTAGGGTTAATTCCATAGATTATATAAATATAAAGCTATAAATGGGCAAGATGGTAGCTAGATAAGATGAGAGAGAATCATTATAGTTGGATTCAAATGAGGAAAATATTCACCTACTATTTTGTAGGATTTGATTTTGATAAATTTGTATATAATTAGATCTTAGGACTATTATAGAATAGCATATCAGTTTCATCAAAATAATTAGATCTCTTGGAAATCCAATCTCCTATCTTTAGATGAGTGGATCTACCAAGGAATCATATCTCTTTGCATCCTATTTTAAGTTGATTGTATTAGCATAAAATGTAACACTTTTGTTATTGAAAAAGAATAGATGAAAGATACGTACAAGCATATTAAAATTTTCAAATAGATTGTAATCATTTAAGTTTTATGAATTATCACTTTAGCTTCTAGAATTGATTAATCTTTGTTCCTGTGTCTAAGAGGAGCAAGGGCCCACTCCTCCTTGGAACCAATAATTGTGTACGATACTTATGTTATGTTATATTAACTCTTTGTTATAACCAATCAGAATCTTGATAATGTTTGCATTCATTCGTAACACATCAAAACAAATGCATAGTTCAAAAGGCATTTCCTTATTCTAAAGTCATTTCCATTCTAAGAAAAGTGTGTTTTCTTTTACAACAAACATGTGAAGCAAATTTCCTTTTCAAGTTAAACATCTCCATTTCCATGCAAGTGTAAATATGAGTGTGATTTTACTTTCAAGCAAAAGAGCAAATTCATTTTATTAAATAGTTACATCTTTTCATTTTTATCAAAAGAGTAAGTCAAGTAGTTTAAGACACATTTTTTTCATTAGTCAATGTTAGAATAAGACCATAAAACACCCCCACAAGTAGACTTCTAGATCTACCATCCTACACCTTACTACAGACAGCTTTGGACACTAGCCCCGGTTGATAAGACATCAATTAAACATTGATTAAATTAGGAGTTGAATTACACTCATCATTTTTGGTACCATTGCCGAGGAACAAGGTGTTATGAAGGTAATAATTATTGGTCTAGAGTGAAAAATATAAAAAATTGTAAAAACCATAAAATCCCAAATAAAAATCAATAAATTTATGTACCATCCTAGAGACTCTAAAGGATGATTCATCCTAAAATTCCAACCAAGAACACAAGTTGAAACTCCTTCAACATCTCTAAGTAGTGAACCCAAAGTTACAAGTGAAACCTATCTATAAGAATCTTCATAAACTTGGATAGAAACTAGGCCATTACCACAAGCAAGCCCCATAGGACAAATTCCTCGGGATTAATCTCTTGTAGGAAGACATTATTTAGAAATTGCTGAGGACTTAGAAGAATCATTTCAAAAATCCAAAACTAAAAAAAAAATTGAGAAATTTGAACAACCCATAACTAATACCACAAATATTTAGTGGGAAGATAATCCTAGCTATGAAACATCATCAAAAGAAGAAAATATGGCTCTCCAACAAAATCCACAAAATCAACAACTTGTAAAACTAGGAAGGACTTTTTCCTTTCCTATTGTTGCAAATCCTAATGATCAAACCCTCATGAAAAATATTTCACTAGCTAATCTACCAAATTTTTGGGGAAGATCTACAAAAGATTCTGATCAATTCTTGTTTGAGTTTAAGGTGATATGTCAAACCTATGATTACACAATAGATATCTATAAATTAAAACTATTTACCTCTACACTTTTAATATGTAGTTATGAGATGGTTCATAGGTTCACCTAGCGATTCTATTAGAACATGGGATGACATGGAGATAGAATTCTTAAACAAGTATCAAGATTATTGCTGAGTGCAAGAAAGAAGAGAAGATTTCTTATAAATCAAATAGAATGAGGATGCATCTTTAGAGGATTATTTGGATAGATTCATGTTCACTCATAAAAGAAGTAATTATTCACTCACTGAAGAAGTTTAGAAATTGGTTTTCTTAAAAGGGTTGGGCAAAGATACTAGAGATGCCTTAAATATAATGGGAGGTGGAGATATAAATAAATTGGCTTTCAATTAGATTTTTGAGCTTTGTACCAAATAATCTCAAACAAAACCTAGAATTAGAAGAGGAAGGTTTGGGAAATCTAATGAAGTGGGTAAGCTAATGGAAGAATTTTCCAATCTAAAGATGGATATTCTAGTTACACTAGATAGTACTTTGGATGGCCTTCAAGCTAAGGCAAATGCAATAGAACCCTTAGAAATCTACTATCTTAAATGTAGATAGAAACATGCCCTTAGAGACTACCCCTAGATAAAACCAATGTTTAATCATGTGGAATCTGTGATGCAATAGATCATGATACCAAACATTGCACCCTTCTGCTTGTTTTAAAAAATCATATGAAAACACAAGTCCAGTCCATTGAAGAAGTAAATTATATCTAGAGATAATACTTTTCCCCACAAAACTAGGCTCAAGGATAGTTTAAGGATAGTAAATATTTCAGTTCCTTCACCTTTTTTGAATCAACTCCAAATTCCATTAATCCAAAATATATGGGTAGGACAATATTGGATGCCAACACCCCCATAGATGGTGCCACATCCATAACAACAATAGGCACCACAACAATAATGGATGCCACAACAATATCAACAATGAAATCTATAGTGGAACCCACAACAACAATTCACCCAACCAAGAAGACCACTTTAATAGAAAACTATAATGCCCCCCTAGTTATTCAGCAATAAGGACAAATCAATCAACCATCAATGCCTACACAACAAATAATTAACACCTGTTTATGTTAATGAACAGGAAGAGACAATGAATGTTGGAGGTATTGATTATTCAGACATACATTTAAGATTAAGGAAAACAATACAAAAACCTCTAGTTATCATTTTTGAGATACCTGATAAAAAATAAAAAATAAAAATATCTCAATTAAACACTAGAGAAGCCAAATAAAAATGATCCATAAAGAAAATAAAGAAAACACTACTACACTAGTAGTTCTTTTTCCTAAAATATTAAAAGAAATTGATATTAAACTAGAATCAAACTTGGTCAATGAGTTACAAAATATCAATATTGAGGTACTTGTACTACAAAATATTAAGGATATACTTGAATTTAAAAAGATCATCAAAAACCTTTCTATCAAGACACCTAGGAGGAAAGCAAAATATCTAGGAACCATTCATGTTGATGGAAAAGTTGTTGATTTATTAGCAAGAAAACTATTAGTTCCAAAATATGTAGATATAGGAAGTCCAGTGATCATAGTCACAATGAAAGGTAAAAAAAATTCCTAACATATTGCTAGACTTAAGATCAAACATTAATGTTATGACAACTAATACTCTCCATACATTATCTCTTATGAGAATACAACCCACAACTACCATTCTTCAAATGGTGGAACAATTTGTAACTAAACTAGAAAGGACTATAGAAAATGTTGAAGTACTAATAGAGTCTTGGGAATATCTAGTAGATTTCATGGTCTTACAACCTAAAACATTGAATCTAGGATATCCCATAATCCTAGGTAGACCATGGTTAGCTAATATAGTAGCATTAATTGATTGTAGGTTAGGAGACATGACCATTTCTAATGGGTTAAATTCTAAATGCATATCTTTGTATCCTCTTACAAAACCATCAATAAATCACATACAAGAACTTTTGGTGGATGAATCAGATAACACATCAAACAAAATTTCCTCCTTAGCTATTGTCACAGTTAAAAAACACTTGGAAGAATTGAATGGAGACATATACCTAGAATTTATGGACTCTACTAGTCTGAAAGCTATGGACTCTACTAGTCTAAAAGCTACAGACTCTGCCAGTCTAGAATCTATGGACTACCTCAGTTTAGGAATATTGGGTCAGACAAAATATTATGAAACCTCAAATTCTAATTCTTCTATTGTTTCCTCACCATATTATCATGGATTGATTCAAAGTGTGTGGAAATTGGCAGAACAACAACAGACTCATTTCTTAGATGTATTCCATTGTTCTTTAACAAGACTAATTCTTCTCGAAAAAGAATTTGTTGATAATGTAACCATGTTTCATAAGCTACTTCACCATCCATGTCCTCTAAAATTATTGATTAGTCAATTCAAGCAAATAGAATCTAACTACCCAAGCACAAAACCAATCATGGTATTACCTAGAAAGATTTTGAACATCAATAGTTGGTTAACTGAAGAGGAAGATCAACTCTTTGAAGTACTAGAAAAATATCATAAGGATTTTTATTGGGATTATATTGACATGAAGGGAACTCACCCCAACCTATGCACTTATCACATTTACATAGAATATATCAAATCAGTTAGACAACCACAAAGAATAATAAACCTAGCATTAAAGGAGATAGTCAAAATAGATATCCAAAAATTACTGGAAGTTAGATTTATTTACCCCATCTCAGATGGCTAGTGGGTTTCACCCCTGGTAATTGTGCTTAAGAAAAATGGAAGATTAAGGGCATGTGTAGATTATAGAGAGCTAAACAAAGTAGCACAAAGAG
The DNA here is from genome assembly GCA_037957365.1 of Torreya grandis. Classification (NCBI taxonomy): domain Eukaryota; kingdom Viridiplantae; phylum Streptophyta; class Pinopsida; order Cupressales; family Taxaceae; genus Torreya; species Torreya grandis. The sequence goes on from JARHVA010000941.1 coordinate 2,180,756, forward strand.
ATTATTTTCCTCTACCTTTCATTGATCAAGTTCTTAACAAATTGGTAATAAAAAGATATTTTTCTTTCTTAGATGGGTTTAGTGGGTATAACCAGATAGTGGTGGTACCTGAAGATCAAGATAAAACCACATTTACCTACCCTTGGGGAGCTTTTTCTTACCAAGTACTCCCATTTGGAATCTATAATTCTCCAACAACCTTCTAAAGAGTAGTTCTACCAATATTCTCTAACCTTAGAAATGATTATGTTGAAGTATATATGGATAATTTCACCATTCATGGTGGAACTTATGAACAGGCTCTTACCAACATGGAAAGAGTATTGATCAGATGTGAAGAACATCAATTATCTTTGAGCCATATAAAATGTTTGTTGATGATGGATGAAAGAATCATGTTGGGACACCATATTTCTACAAAAGGCATTCAAGTACATCCAAAGAAGGTTGAAATAATCTCCAACTTACCCATCCCACAAACACAAACTAAAATTAAGAGTTTTTTGGGACATGGTGGTTACTACAGATGGTTCATAGATAATTTTATCCAAATAGCTACCCCTATATTTGCCTTACTTAGAAAAGATAGTACATTCAAATGGAGTGATAGTTTCCAGTAGGCCTTTGAGACCATCAAAGTTAAACTTGTTATTGGTCCAGTATTGAGAAGACCAAATCGGACTCAACCATTCCATATATACATCGATGCTTCTAATATAACAATAGGAGTAGTCATTAGACAAAAAGATGAATATAATAACATGTATGATATATACTATATTAACAAAAACATGACACTTATTGAAAGAAACTACACCATAATTGAGAGGGGATTCTTAGTTGTAGTCTATGCAATTAACAAATTTAGACACTACATAATAGGCTATAAGGTATTTATCTATACAAACCATTTAGCTATTAGATATCTTACTAAATAACCAATTGTGGGAGGTAAGATTATTATATTGTTGTTGCTCTTACAAGAATTTGATGTTACTATTATAGATAAACTAGGGAAGTCTAATGTGGTTGTTAATTTCTTGTCAAGAATGAACACTACAGGTGAGGAAGAACTAGTGGAAGATGACTTTCTAGATGAACAACTATTTATTATTTCATCAAAATCTCCATAATTTGTTGATATAGCCAATTATCTCACCACAAGGAAGTTTCCTCTATAATTATCACAAAAAGAAAAGAAATGTTTAATCAAAGAAAGTTATTCTTTTAAATGGATTAATAGAATTCTATTCAAATTTGGACCTAACCATGTGTTTTGTAGGTATGTGACAAATGTTGAAGCTTATGATATCATCAAATCTTGTCATGATGAACCAGGTGGAGGTCATTACTCAACTCAAAGAACCATACACAAAATCCTAGGAGTAGGATACTATTGGCCTCACCTTCATTAGCAAGTAACAAGATATGTTAGACACTATGATGCTTGTTAGAGAATTGGATAGCCTACGCTTTCAATAGAGATGCATTTGCACCCTCATCCTCAATTGGTTTTAGAACCATTTGAGAAATGGGGAATTGATTTTATAGGTCATGTGGATCCTCCTTCTAGAGGAAAAGAATATCACATAGTATGTACAGATTATGTGACCAAGTGGGTGGAAGTGTTAACTCATGCAAGAGAAGAGATAGTAGCTAATTTATTATATTTTAAAATCATGCAAAGATTTGGTGCTCCAAGGGAGATAGTCTCAGATCAAGGACCATCATTCATGTTAAACATGATAAAAAACTTCATGCAAGTATATCAAACACAACATAGAAAAACATCTCCATACCATCCATAGGCTAATAGGCAAGTTGAAGTCACCAATAGAGAACTAGAAACCATTTTAATCAAGGTTGTTAATTATAGCAAAAAGGATTGGGTAGATAAGGTACCAGAAGCTGTTTGGGCCTATAATACTACTTGGAAAACATTAACTAAATTTTCACCTTATAAATTGGTTTATGGTAAGAAGCCCTTATTCTCTATTGAATTTGAATTACAAAATTTGAAAACAACTCTAGAAGTAGGGATTGAATTAGAATAAATATAGAAAGAAAGACTCTCGTAGTGTAATCAAATTGATGAGATGAGGATGGAAGCACTATGAAGAATTGAATTGGTACAACATCAAAGAAATGTTTGGCATGATTCATAAATCAAGCAACAAAAGTTTTAGAAATGAGATTAGGCACTATTTTTTGATTCCAAATTTCAATAATTTAAATGAAAACTACAAATGAGGTGGTTGGGACCTTATCAGATTGAGGAGGTCTTTGAAAAATGTTTTCTTAAGATAATACCTATTGATGATAGTATAAGAGCTCTATTAGTCAATGGACATAGATTGAAGCTTTATCAAAAACCTCTCAATAAAGAAGAGTTTATTCAAAAGGTAAAAGATCAAGTAGCCTTTTTAGAGGACTCTACTTCTTTTAGAGAAACTACTTCAAATCAAGTAGCTAATTTAAAATACTCTGCTTCTTTTAAAAATCCTACTCCTTTATGAGTGATGATCCTACATATATATATTGAAAATCCTTCTGAGGACACTTTGACAATGCATGCCTAAAAAACTAGCTTGTTGGTTGGCTATGCATTTCAAAAAGGGCTTTGGCTAGAAAACTAGCAATGGCTAGCCAAAGGGCAAAAACAAAATATATAAGAAAAAAAGAGAGTCTCATCATGTCATTATGATTGGTCTTCTCCATGCAATAATTTTTTTCCTTTCAACACCTGTTGACTAATCCATGCAAACTTATTTGTGCAATAAAAATGGTGAGCAAAGGATAAATCTAAGGTCAAAAGTAAGTGAGACATATATTCTATTTATTTATGTTTAAGTAACTAATTATCTTTGATTTAATTAATATTTATTCTATGGATATGACCCAAACTTGAGCCTTCCAAAATATAATGACATGACACATACCATAATAGATAAGCATACAAACAAGATGACAAAGGTGTATGTCTACATCATAATGACCTATGTAGATTTGGTATAATTAATTGCACCATCAATAATTATAATGATGGGACATCATAAAGGGGTTCTAAAGGAAATGATAAATAGTTGTCACCATCAAAGTGCCACATCATCATTTCATCCAATTTGTAATAATTTGACAAAATGTTTAGCACACTCCATAGAAATGTGATGCATTGAACTGTATAAAGTAATCATGTCAAAACTATGGACTCATGAAGCTATGGAGTTTCACATAAAAAATTTCATTTCTATAGATCCTCAGTGATTATTACCTATATATTTCAACAAAAGTTGTTCTAAACCCTAATTTGAGTTAAATAAATAGAGTTGTCTATAAATCCAAGTAGAAATGGGAAAAAAATGAGATCAAAGATGAATAATGTATCAAAGATTCACAAAGATATAGCTTTGTGGTAGTGTTTAGAGCAAATGGTTGGCTACCTTTCATTGAAAATTTCTAGGGTTTCCATGAAAAAAGGGTAAGATAATTCATCACTAATCTCACCCCTAAGTTTTTAGTTGTTAAAGGCATTGTTATTCCTATTTCAACTCTAATTATATGTCAAATCATACGAGTTCCAGAAGAAGGAATGAGAGTCACAAGAAAATTTCTATTTAGTGATTTAATTATTTAGTTCAATGTAATGAGTAGACTGGGACTTCATGTCTAATAGATTCCAAGGGAAAATCAAAAGGGATTAGTATAAATTCACTTCCTAAACCTTGGAAATCTGTAGCTAAGTGGGTAATCAAGTATATCATTTGTGAGGGGCAAAATAGTCTTTTAGGAGGAGAAGCCAAGAAAATATTAATACACCTTAAGTATGGGAGGCAAAACCCTCATTACAATATTAACCTCCCATCATTCTTATATTGTGCCCTTCAAATTATGACTACAACTCCTAATGCTGCTCTTAGGCACCATGGTCTTATTCACCTAATTATCCAACATCACTTCTTTTAACAAGGGTAAGAGGTCTAGGAGGAATTTAAGAATAATGTAACACAACAAATTCCAAATCTACCTACACAAGAAATCTCAAACTTACCATAAGAACATTCATCTCCACCTGTTGTATCAGTTGAGAAAACAACTCTAAAGAAGAAATCATAGATTGTAGTCTCAAAAGAAATCCCTTCTTCTTCTTCAAGAAGAATCACAAGGTCTCAAATCCTTGTAGTTTCAAGGTCCCCATAAGAACCTCAAGAGTCTATAGTGCAACTAATTCCCTTGTTAGGAAGAGAAAAATTGAAACAAAAGGTTGCTACAGAACTTGAGAATACTGAGGGTTTGATGGTAGAAAAGGAAAGACAACTGAGTGTAGCTCAGAGAGTGACCAAAAGAAGGAGAATGTTAATTCTGATAGATGAAGATGAATAAGAGGTTATAGACATTTTGGATAGTCTTAAAAATCTATCTCATTCCCCCATACATCAAAGTATCCCTAAAACTATAGATGTTGAAGAAAATTCTTTCAAAAGGAACTCTCTAATCATAATAGAGCAGATAATTCTAGGCAAAGAGCCAATCATGGTAGAGGAATCAAGTATGGTGGGATAACCACATGTTCTAGTTATAACTATAATGAATAAAGGAAAAATTGTATGCAAAAATGAGAAAGGAGAGTCATCTAATCTAAATGATCCTATTATGTTGTTATCCTTGAATTTTTCTCAAGCTCAATCTGTAGAGCAACAATAAATAACTGACATTGCTGACTTGATCAGTCAATTATAGAATAAGGATCATCTCAACTCATTGTTGGTGTAAAAACTGGACACAACATCTACCAATTATGTATCAAAAGTTCATAGATTAAAAGAAACAATAAATAAAAATGAAAGTGTATAAATAGACTTCTAAATATATGTAGAAAATATGAAGGAGAATAGGATATTGTAGAGTTTGGTAAACTCTTCCAAAGTACCTTTTAATGTTGCACCTTCTCCTCCTAATGTATTTATTGACTAAAGTTTTCAAACAAGTTGTCTAGGTATTCCTACCTTACAAATACTAAATAAAATTGAAGAAGAATATTCCATACTCAAATACAAAAATAGATTTGTAACTTCTTCAAACATAATATTTGAAAATGAAAAGAAAGAATTAGAAGCTAAGATCAAAAATTTAGAAGAAAATTTGTAGGATGCATGCAAATTAGGGGAATCTCTTTTAGCATGTAGGAATCCTTCTCCTACATATGTTTTGTTTTTATTTAATCAATTTTACAGATGGTAGATTGTAAGGATCTCTTGTCATCTTCCTTACAAGATTTTATAGCCAACAACATTTCTAAAATTTTTTATAGTGCTGAACCTGATCAGCAGGATTTGTTTTGTGAGTTTTATTTGTATGATTTGATCATAGGATACCATGAACACAATAATTTATTGTTAAAACTTCATGTAGGAGAAGTTCAATTGAGGGCATTGCATTCTACATTCAAACATCAACTAGCATGGAAAAGTGGATTTAAAGAGTATACAAATCATGTTAAGACTACAAGATTATGTATTAGACTAGCCTTTCCTATCCCCAGATTGATCAAAACGAATTTTAATTGTGCTTGTTTAAGTGATGAAGTTAAAACTCATTATTTACAAGCTTTATATGATTATGCTATTTCTTTTGACTTATTTTCAAGATAGAGTTTTTAATCAGTGGTGAATACAAGTGTGAAAAGGTGTGACCAACTTTTAGTGCCTCTTAGAAGATGAGAGATCATGTCTCCAAATAACTTAAGATGGAGTATGAGGAGAGCTGCCTCAATTTTGGAAATCTTAATAGAGGTAATAAACTCTGGGGGAGAAAATAAATGGATTGGCATGAGATATAAACCCCCTTTGTTGATCATACCTATTTTAGGATGGCAGAGTTGGGATCCATAATTAGAGGAGCAATTACATATATGGAAACAAATGATTCAAGAACATCAAGGTTTTACGAGCAATTTAGACAAGCATATAATAGATTAATTTCATGACTATGATTTGAGTTAGAGTTTGGAAAGTAGATGCAAGAGCTATGAATGCAAGTGAATGTTTGTAATGGGACTTGAAAAAGGTAAAGCTTGGGGGAGATGATGAGCTCAAAATATAGCTCACTATTGACATGTTATTTCCCTCAATTCATCTCTCTTAGGATATTGTCTTATGCAAATCATAGATTGTTAGATAGTTATTACATGGAAAGAAGATACTTGTCTTGTTTATATTGAACTAAAGACTAAACCTTTAATTTGTCATAAATGTATAATACATAACATGTTTTAGTGTTTTTTTGTGAATAATGCTCAGGAAGAAGACATAAGTGATGTATAGTGAAAGTTTAATTTTGATCTCCATCCAACAGAGCTATAAACTCACACATAATGAATCTACAAACTCTACAGGTATGTTTTTTCACACTTTTGAGACACATGTGTTCATATGAGTACATCTCCTCAAGGACCAACTTGAAACTATAAGAAATAATCATGAACAACATCAGTTCTAAGGATGGTATAGGCTTGTTTCTATAGACTCTACATGCTTATTTCTACGAACTCCACAGGCTTATTTTTATAGACTCCATAGGCTTGTCTCTATGGACTCTGTAGGCTTGTTTCTATATACTCCACAAGCTCATTCTTACCAAATCTATAGGGTCAAATCTATAGATTATATAAATACAAAGCTACAAATGGGCAAGCTGGTAGCCAGATAATATGAGAGAGAATCACTCTAGTTGGATTCAAATGAGGAAAATATTAACCTGCTATTTTGTAGGATTTGCTTTTGATAAAGTTGTATATATTTAGATCTTATGACTATTATAAGATAGTATATCTATTTCATCAAAATAGTTGGATCTCTTAGAAATCCAATCTCCTATCTTTAGATGAGTGGATCGACCAAGGAATTATATCTCTTTGCATCCTATTTTAAGTTGTTTGTATTAGCATAAAATGTAAGACTTTTGTTATTGAAAAAGAATAGATGAAAGATATGTACATGCATATAAAAGTTTCAGATAGATTGTAATCATTTAAGTTTTATGAATTATCACTTTAGTTTCTATCATTGATTAATCTTTGTTCCTGAGCCTAAGAGGAGAAAGGGGCCACTCTTCTTGGAACCAATAATTGTGTATGGTACTTATGTTATGTTATATTAACTCTTTTTTATAACTAATCTGAATCTTGCTAATGTTTGCATTCATTCATAAAAAATCAAAACAAATGCACAGTTTAAAAGGCATTTTCTTATTCCAAAGTCATTTCCATTCTAAGCAAAGTATGTTTTCTTTTACAACAAATGTGTGAAGCATATTTCCTTTTCATGTTAAAAATCTACATTTCCATGCAAGCATAAATAAGATTGTGATTTTACTTTCAATAAATAGAGTGGATTCATTTGATTTAATAGTTACATCTTTTTATTTTTAGAAAAAGAGTGAATCAATTAGTTTAAGACACATTTCTTTCATTAGTCAAAGTTAGAATAGGACCATCAAACACCCCCACAAATAGACTTCTAGATCTACCATCCTACACTTTACTACAGACAGCTTTGGACACTAGCCCTAGTTGATAAGACATCAATTGAACATTGATTAAATGAGGAGTTGAATGACACTCATCAATTATACATTGATTAAATAAGATTATAAAGGAGGGTGTTGATAATTATTTCCTCTTTCACCTTGTTAACCTCCTTTGTATCCACCCCTAAATCCTCATCTATTCAACTGATAACCTCCTTTATATCCTCCATATTGTGTTATATTCCAATGTTGACATTGTTGGGTATTATCTTCAATTTCAAACTATTTTTGTGTAACTGGTGGGGTCCAACTAGTTTGATGCTACTATGTCATTGCTAGATTTTAGGGTACCACGTAATATAATTGTGGTGATGGTGGTGTCTAACATGGTGAAATAAGGCTCCAATTGGCTAGACCTTAAGGATATTACTGAGGTGAACTTGGAATCCATTATGTAACTACTTGGGTTTCATAACCCTTAATGATCTCTAGGCTTGGAGTCATCTCCTTTATTGAGGATACTTGTTGTGCAACAATGATGAATACATTCTTGACGATGTCTTCTTTGAGCTCCTACAAATACCTACAATTATTTTCATCATGATTGTATGACTTAAAGACATTAAAATACAAAATATATGGGTTTTTGACATAGTATTACAAGAGATGGCACTACGTTATTGCATACCTTACTACTTGATAGATTTTATATAACCTTATCTTTATCTTAGGATAATCATTCCTATGATGTCTTTCTTTCCAACACTCCATGCAACATAGGTTTATCTTCCTCATGATATTGCTTCATCCTCTTCATAAAATATTGAAATCTATTTTCAATCTTAGAACTTAAGATGGGATCTTCCCCATAGTCTTCAATTTTCTCAATTTGTAGGGTATAAGCTCTAGCATCTTCCTTAGTAGCATATTAAGTCTACACTATAACAACTCTGATTCTTTAATGTAGTCCTTTGAAAAACCATGAAACTTTCTTTTTGTCTACTAGGGAAAATTACACCTTATTCATAACATCAAATAACTTACAATTATATTAATAGACTGATTCTCCTAACTTTTGCCTTATATCTTTCAAGTCTTGAATAGTCTGACTTGTACATTTTTTATCTTAAACTCTATGATAAGCCATTCCTTAACTTGTTGTAGACTTGCTTTCATAATTTATCTATGGTATATAAACTAAAGTATGCTTCCATTTAGTGTCCCTACTAATTCACACTTCTTTATAGCCTCATCATTAATACCCTTAGCTTGCCATCTCATCCCATAGGTTAGTAAGTATTGTTCAGAGTCCATAAACCCTTCATAGGTCACTAGATTTATAAATGCTCCTACAATACCCATGGTGTAAACTAGTGTCAAAGGGATCTATTATGTAGATATTATAATATGAGGCTAAATTTTGTGTGATCTTGCTTGTGTACTATGAAGGTTTATCTACACATGAGGAGAGTCAACCTACACACTATGTTATTTTATATTTCCTTGTTTTCTCTATTTGGTTTCAACAAACCATATGAATTTCAAAGCTTTTTGAATTAATGGTGTTTCAATTTTATTACCCCAATGATGTAATTATTATAAAAATGAACCTTCCCAACTACTATCTTCCTATCCACCTAGTTGGAAACTTCTACTAGAGTATACTAAATTGGGTTGTGGGAATATGTGATCTTCTAGTGAATGATTCTTTCTTGTGACTCTTTCTTATTTTAAGATTGAAACTGTGATTAATCTATGACCTTTTTATACTTATTTTATTAATAACTCATGTACTTATTTTGATAATACCCATTCTTTTATCTATTCACTACATTTATCATCTAGCTATTCTACTTCTACATTATTCATGTTTTCTTCTTTGAACATATCTTCTTCTTCTCATTCTTCATCATTTCTTTCTTTCTATCAACATTCATCATCTTATTTCATCTTTTATTTATTAATCCTTAATTCTTAATCTTGATCATCTCCCTTGTCATGTCTTGCTACTCATTTGTCATCTATTTTACTTCTACTCATAACTACCTGGGTACTATTCTATTTATTCCATCTATTTTATTATCACAGCTCATGTTTTAAATCCATACTTTTCTTCTAAATCTTTTTCCCTCTTTTCTACATTATAAATTAATGTTCAATCATTATTCACTCATCTAATCATCATTCATTAACATGTCACACAAACCACCATACACATGAAGTGACTACTCCATATTGGCTAGAGTGGGCACGATGACCTTGTCCACAACCAACAACTTCACAAAGATAGGTAGTTAATTAAAAAAAATCATTTAGTTACTATAAAAAACAAGTCCTTCATAGCTTCAAAAGATATGTATCCTTTTAATATGAACTTAGCTATATATCCATCTACTATAGTAGTAACCCAATGATCTATTGCTCTTGTTCAATTTGTTTCAAATTTATGTAACCAGTCTATCTTTTCTTCTATCCAACTTATAATTTATTCTATTCTTAGGTTAAAACAATAATAATAAAACCATACTAACCAATTATCTAGTAATTTAGGCAACTCATACCAAAAAAATTCATAAATATCTCCATAAATATGCTCTCGAATGATTTTCAATATGGTAAGACCAATCCATTTTGATTCTTATTCTACAAAATTACATATCCTTTGGTCTAACCATATTTCAATATCTCTTTTCCCTTATAACCATATTATCATAATTTCCTCTAGAAGTAGTGTCCCATGCTCACTACACCATTGTTAGCATAGGTTCCTAAAACATTAGAACATGCTAAGTAGGAGGATAGTTATGATATACTTTAGTAAGCAAAATAGTGTATCATATTCATACAAAAGGTAGGATAATATAAACATAAAAAGTGATAATAATTGTGTGTTATGTAATAAGTTAAACAACTAGTGATTCATAAACATAAATAAAGCATTAAAGTTAAATTAGATAGAAAGTAATTAAACATTATACATTAAAATGCATGTAAGGAAAAATGTAAGATATAACAAAGGTAACCATAACTAGATAAATATCTATTTATCTCTTCAAAATTAGAACTCTATTATTATTACAATAAAAAGTATATATAGACATTTCCAGTCTATGACTATTCATCTTCTTCTTGTACTTGGCACCAAAAGTGGAGTCTATTCATATTCTAACATATTACAAATCATAGAGATATGATAAAATAGACTTATACATGACAAAATGAGTAAATAATGTATGAATATTATATAAGTATCTTTTGTAGCTTTACAATCTAAATTCTTCTCCCAACATTCAAAATTAGGATTTTGACCACACTTTTGCACAAATTGAAGCTCTGATACTACATGTAATGAAATTATTATAAAATTAAAGTATAATCACATTAATAGATCAAAAATTATTGGAATAAGTGTATAATAGCAACGAATATAAATAATTCATTTCTAGGGGTAAACCTCCACGTCCTTACAATAATATTAAAATTTTCAATATGATGATACAAAACTAACCAATGCATGTTATATATTCCCTAATTATGCTATGGAAGAACACTAGGCCATATATACTAACAATATAAAGATATAAAAATTGTCATATGAAGTAATTAAAGGTTATGATCAGCACAAGTTGGCCATACATATCTAAATACATGTCATAGGTTAAGAGCATATTAGAGGAAGAAATGGATAATAGGAAAATTGGAAATTGAAATGGATTAAAATATATCTTCCTAACAATATATGTTTGAGGAAAAAGTGAGGGGAAGGGGAAGGAGTGTAGGAAAACCCATAAAATAAACACATTAGAAAAACCTACAATATATTTTAAAAATAATAATTAAAAAAAATTGAAAAAATATAGGTATAAAACCCTATTAAAAACCCCTTACAAAAATAAAACACCATACAAAAACCCTTAACATTTGTATCCTAGTTGAGTTTTTTTACCACAAGCACATCGATCCACCACACTCTTCAACATTTAATCAATCAACTCCTATAATATCATATCATGCAAGTCTCCTTGCATACTAACCCAAGGTGCATAGAAAGGAAACTAAGGTAGGTTGAGGTTATTTGCATGTAATTAGGGGGAATCATATTCCCATGTCCTACCACTTGAAAGCTCCAGTATGTAAAGTGCACTTGATTCTATCTCATTCATACGAGGCAAATAAATAACATGCATATTTTCAAATTAATAACTCAATAAATCTAGCTCAACCAAGTATCCACTATTTTAATAATCAAACCTACTATTGTAACATAATACTAATCTAGTCATAAGATAATACTTTTCCTTTATTAAAACCAAACACACATTCATAATGAAATAAGCATAAAATTCCATTATATCAAATCCATTAATTATAAGACACTCTAGGTGATTACAAAGATACAAACTTCCCTATACAAATCCTATATCTACCTTGTACTAACATGATGGTTAATATTTCACATTAGATATAACTCAACAAAAATTCTCTAAGGGTTAAGCTTCTATATCATACTAGTAAACAACCAATTAAAATCTAATGAAATTTTTGAAAGAACAACCTAGTCATTAACTCTTTCAAGCACTCATCCAACCAATAAAAACCCAACTATTTTCAACCATTTGCCTTCTTAGTAATTTACCTTTTATAGGATTCTAAAAACCTTTTATTTCATGAACTAATACCACTTAGAATTTATGGGACCATTTTTCCCATCTAGAAATAAATTAATTGGAATATTTGAGGTTATATACCATCACCTATTACTTATCCTAAACTATCTATCATGATCAAATGTCAGTCATAACACCCACCATTAATCCCCATGATCTTCAATATAGTTCCTAGATTCATGAGGTTGCGTATACCTTGATTCTACTATTTTTTCATTTATCACATGTGGACATAATTTATAGTCACTCATGCCTATCTTTCTTGTATTCAATGATAGGTATATACATGTGTTATGGGTTTGTATTACACCCGCCACTCCTTAGCTATTTGGTGCTAGTTTATTATAACCTATCACGTGATTGTGTGTTGGAGTATTAGTTTGAACTTAGCTAATTTTTGGGGTCAACATCACTCCATACTAAGTTAGTTTTCTATCCTAGGATAACAAAATCATCTTTTTCTTGATTTTCTTTTTCAATCTAGCTATCTCCAAAGATGAACCATAAGCAACTAATTCATATAGATTTACCCTATTTGGAAAATTCTTATGTTTCACATATCCTTATGAGGTACTATTCATTTTTTAATGGAAAGTAGAAACTTGTGAACTCTTGATTTGTTTTTCCTTGATTTGGTGGGCCCACACCCTCATTTGATTTGATTTATTAATAGTCTCTTTACAAATAAATATCATTAATTTTACATGGTGTGTGTCATATCAAGACCTTTATCCATGCAAATATTTTATCCATTGATTTCAAATTCATGTTTTCCTTTGCATTATAAATTACATGCCGCCTATTTTATTTATTTTTAGTCACTCCCTTGTGCACCTTTCAACCCTATGGAATGGATCTAGCTCTTCTTTATAGGGTTAATGTTAGCTTCCCACTAGTCCAAAATTCTTAATGGTCCTCCTTGATATCTCACCCCCTACCTCTTATATGATTTACATTAACACCGTTATTTCTCCTCTACTCCTCTAATCTTTCTCACATGGTGTATCTTTCAAGAGACTATATATCCCAATAACTTTGTCATGACTATTTGGGCTAACTTTTCCCCTTGGTGGGGTTGGTTCTTTTCTTTAGAGTGCATGTACTTCACCATGGCACATGTTGTTGTTTTCATGGTACATTACTATAGGTTACACCTAGAATTACATAAAATATGAGGGAAATATTCTATATGGCTTTGGTATTTTATTCATGGATGGATGCCTATAAAGCTTGGTACATTTCCTCCCATATAGACTTTAATTTATGTTGGGGTGGATTTAGGTACACACCACCTAATTTGGTAGTGTGGATACCATATATCTCCTCTTCTTGACACCCCATCTTATTTTCTCTTCAAAGTCTCACTATCCTCTATGTGAATAACTCCACCATGTGTTCTCTTTTATTGTATATTCTCTATTATTATCTAGTTAGGAAATATTATCATAGTCTTTGATCTATTTTCCTCTTATTATTTAGATCTAAATCATGTATGGATATAATTTAGGAGGTCAAGCCCTTGAAATAAAAATTAAGGACTCTTTAACTCCCTAAATAGTTCTCAACCCTTAGGACTTTATATTCCTCCTCCATGAGCCTTTTTAGCTTCTTATTTTAATAGATTCATTCTAAGATATTCCTCCATAACCACAATTATAAAAACATTTACCCTCTTTATTAGTAAATCCTTCATCACAACCCTAATCATGGGGCAACTAGCTTTGGGAGTGAGTTACCAATTGATCCAATATAGGGGTATGTATTTGTAATTATAGTAGGTTTATCATAAATTTAAATTACTTTTATTAAGGTAGATTAGATAATTCATATATTAATCCATTAAATTATAATAGGTACCATGGTTAGTCATGCCTCAATCCCTTCTACTCTTGTCATTTTGAGTCTAATTCACTCCTTGAGTTGCTCAACTTTGACAATAATAAATTTCATTATCTTTTCTAATCTCAATGAGTTAGAGAGTTGACTAGTTGTCACTTTATATTCTTGAGTTTGAGCTTATCACTTCATGTTTTAATTTTGGATTGTTCCATACACCAACTCCTCCTTAATTCTATCTCCTTTCTTTTTTCATCAAATACTTGTTGTCCTCTTTCTACATGCATATTTTTTATTGGATTTATCATACATTCCAATTTTATTATGATCCTATGAAATAATTGTGTGTTATATGATTCATTACTTATAGGTACTACCACCCCACACTAAATCCTACATCTAGTCATTCATCATAGTGAAATTACATCTCTAGGCCTTTGGGCTCATGCCTACATCAATGTTATTATTTTTGGGTGGTGAAAATTTCATTTTAAATATTTACAATTGAAATAATTCTCCAATCAACTTAGACATCTAACATAAGGATTTCAAAATAAATACCTTGTTTGACTCACATGACTAGAATTAAAAGGTGTATATGTATTATTATAAAATTTTCTTAGTTACCACACTAAATAACCAACATATCCTATTTTATCAAAATACAATGGTACAAAAACCAAATTTTCATATCTTTATTACATCATGGCTCCAATGCCATTTATTCAAATTCTAGCATATGTTAATAACCCTTTAAATTACCATGGGGCATCTCTCCATTACAGGTGCATGATCCATAGCTTGATAGTATTTGGAGATAACTATTTTTTTCAAGATTTGGGTATATGTTAGCCTCCTATTTATCTATTTTAAGGAAGTATTATACTATTTTAGAGTACATTCCATCATAAAATGGTAGTAGATTCCCATGAAATCTAAATGTTTCTCATAATATAAGGTTTTCCCACTTTTGCACTTATGGTAATTATTTTGGCATCATGCACAACCTTTACCTATGGTAAAAATATATTCCTTGATCTTTATCTTGGTGTAACATTTAGCCTCTTGACTTTGGTTTTAGGGGAAAGACTTACTTGAGTGTGTGGGTTATTATGTGCATGATGGGGCTCGGGTTGTGACCATATCATGCCATATATTTAACCCATATTTCTAAATATAGGTGTATTATTTATGCATGTGACATTGTGATATCATTAAAATCATGGGTTTATGTGTTTTCATACCTTCTCCCTTTCATTACATATGTATCCTATATCCATTGGTCATCATAAATACTCATGATATCTAAAAAAATTATGAATTTTCCCAACATGGATCCAAGTTCCCTATGCCTTATGTTGTGATCTTGGAGGTAATGTTTAACTCACATACCAGCTCAAAACTTCTAATATATGGTAGGCATTGGTCACATGTCAAGGGGAACACCACATGATCATTCTCATTATGCAAGCCCATGTAGTTTTATTTAAAACAAAATTAAAAATTATTATCATAACACTAATCTATCTAAAGAAATTATGGGTAATTATCAACCTCAACAATCTCAATCACCTCAAATTTTACACAGAGTTTTACCATCCATGATATAAATTTTAGAATAATGGATAACACCTATGGGGTGTGATCTCATCTTGTTCACCATGAAAAACACATGAAGTGAGGGTTTTAACATGAGACTACCCATATTTCTCCATGCATCTCCTATAAGGATATTCAACTCAGTACTTATATCTACTAGGATGTCACATACTGACCAACCATTGATGTTTGCATCGATGAGAAAATCTTGGTCATAGTTTTTGTTTGAGGCCACTCTCCTCTCATGAAATCATGTTAGATTTAGTTTAGGTACAATAGTCATTTTCTATTTCTCATGCTTGACAAACATAGCTTTTAGCATGAAAATTATCCCTTTGTAATGCATTAGAGCTATCATGTTATAAAGGTCATCAACCTACTCTTTATGAATCTAGAGTTTAGATAGAGATATCTTGGAATGATATATTTGGGTAGGGTGTTAATAGGGGTTATAGGCATGATATATTATATTCTAGCCTACTAGGCCCATATTTTATCCCAAGATTTTCCTTGGAAATTATTTTTGGTCAGGTTTTCATGCCATTATGTGTCATCATATACACCTTGGCTCTAGAATCATTCTTACATTTTTGTGCCTTAGGGACCTAATGGTCTTGATTATGTGTGCATATGATCATCCATGTGCCCTTTTCAGGTTTTATATTATATGTGATCTTCACATATAGTTATAGGCATTATTTGACTTTGTGTGTACCATGAAAATACACACAAGTGGGATATTGGAGGTAGTCATCCTATTAGTTTTCTATAAAATCACATTTATATCAAGAGTAGTGTGGAAACAAACCACCTGTGTGTCCTATAATATAACCTTTATTTCCATTTTATTTCCCATAGTCACCATAACCTTGATTAGATGGCCCAACATAGCCTTGGTTCACTAGTCTTTGGTTAGAGGTTCTTATAGTATCCTGGCACGTGATTTGTTCTTACACCTTATGGATTTCATCACTAACCCAAAAAATTTTCCATATTATGGGCGAAGGAATTTAAAATATTGTAATAAAGGGACACCTTTATCTTAGTGACATACTATAAAAGAGGGCATTTGTGTGTGTCATGGACCCCTAATAAAATCTTGCATAAGGTTATCAAGTCACTCACACTATGCTTTGTGAAGTATTCTTGCTATGCCTTTCCACCTCATAGTCAATGCACCAAAATAAATAACATGTGTCAAGCACATTATTCAATATTAGCTACTATAATAATGACTCCATCAATGTGATCTTTTCATCCATTTCGTAGGTTGAATCTTATGTCTATCAGCCTAATAGACTTGTCTCTTAATTCCACCTACAAAAATTCTCTTGGTTCATAGAATTTAATCATAGAGTGGGCACACTAAATCATCATAAGTATTCCCAAAATAAACCATTAGACATGATGAAATGGGTAAAGTGTATAATAGCTTATATATTAAGGTTATAAACCTTGAATTGTGTGCATAAACTATCTCCATTGGTTATTTATTTATTTTATTGAGTAAAATGATTCTTTATTTCTCTAATTCAAGGATGTCAAGCTAATTAAAGAACATGTCCTTTAATAAATTATAGTGCATGATCATCTGGGTAGGGTTTAGCTTTCTATACTAGGTATGTGCATGATCTAATAGAGTGGTGACAAATTTATTGCCCTTTTATTATGTAAAATTTATTTCCTTCATTCTCTATATGAGCTCACACTTGTGAAAATGATAAGTTTCATTCTCAACCCCACAATATTCAAGTAAAATCAAACACATATTGTAATAGATATGATGTGTAGGCACATACATAATAGGTAGTTATACAAATTTTTTCATTAATGTGTTGCCTTGATGTGTGTCTAATCCTTAATGTGTTGTACCAAATCCCTTTAATATATCTAGATAATTTTTTGGGCGACTAATGATCCTACAACTCATATCACTCCACTTTGGGTTGAACTACTCATTTAAGGGCATGAATATCCTCACACGGGTGGTATACCATACGATGTGGTATCCATTCATTATGTTTCCTATGTGACCAATAGTTCATACATCAAGTAAGGGATCACTTGCTAAGTAGACTTCCTTCAAATCATGTGTAAAATTCCTCTTATATGATCCACCTTTGTAGTGTCTTATTATTATTCTTATGTTTCAAATGTGGCACAAGATCATGTATGTCAAGTTGAGGGGAAGTAGGTACTCTTTCAATAGTTTCCTAAAATCTATATTCCAAGTCTCACTCTTTCCATTTAGGGATCAAGTCCTTACCACTAAAGAATAAAAGATTTGTGCAAGAGTCATCTTCATACCATTATTGTTCTATGTAGGTCCTCATGACATGTCCTAATTTAGACTCCACTATTTCCATAGGGTCATTATTATCCATTACCTTTTATCATTTATCATCATATATATGCCTTTCGAGATCATATTTGCTATGTCATTCCATAATGAAACTTTCCTCAATACCCTCTAAATATCATGCCATGTTTCCTTCAGCCATCGAGACAAATCATGTGTATAAATTCTTAGCTAGTCATCTCCATGATCTCTTGATCACTTCCACATACCATCACAACAATAAAATCTGATATGCTTTGATAATAGAATAAAAAATATTAGTAGCCTAATTGATTCTACTATTTATAAGTATACTAGTCCACTTGTTCTCTCCAAAATGTAATCAATTGGCTATTACATTGGAATATCACACAAGTATCCTTGTACACTCACTCAAGGTGTATAGAGGGAAAACCAAGGTATCTTTGGGCTAGTTTCATGTAATGGGGTGGAATAAATTATTGTATACTACTACTTGTGTGCTCTATTATTTAAAATACACTTAATTATATCTCATTTATATAAGGAAAATGACTAGCATGCACATATTCAAAGTAATAAATGAATAAATATATCTCAATCAAATTCCCATTCCTTTAATAAGAAAGCATATTAGTGTAACATAATACTAATCTAGTCACAAGATAATACTTTTTCATAGTTGTAATCAGTCACACATTCATATTGAAATAAACATCAACTTTAATTATATTAAATAATTTTATTACAAGTTGATCAAGGTATTTACAATGATATATAGTTATCTACATAACTCATATATGTACCTTATACTAACTTTCCAATCCACATGGTACAAAAGATATAACTTGACAATAATTCTCAAAGGGTTAATGTTATATCTTACACTAGTCAACAACCAATTAAAATATAATAATGAAACTATATCAATAACCTTAGTTATTAACTTTAAAATTTACATCATTCATCCAACTTGAAAAACCCAACTATTTCCAACATTTTATCTTCTTAGGTGTCTACCTTTTATAAGCTCCCAATATCCCTTCATTTCACTAATGACTACCACTTAGTAATTATTGTGCCTTTTTCACACTTGGAAGTTAGTGCATTAGGTTTCTCAAATTTATCTACCACCATATTCCATTTCTACTCAACTTCCTATTAGGATAAGATGTTAGTCATAATCCTCATCATTCATCCCCATGATCTCCGTTGTTGTTCCTAGATTCGTGTAATTACATATATTTTGATCTTGATGTTTAGTTCACATGGACACAATTTATGATAGATCACACCTATATTAATTGAATTATATGATGGTGTGTATGTGTATGTGTGTTATGGGTTTAGATTTTAAGTTCATCTATATCTAGCTATTTGGTGTTAGTCTATATTTACCTATTGCATTTTCATGTGCTTTAGTCTTAGTTTGGACAAATAGTTTTTGGGGTCAACACTTTATAATCAATTCACTACTATGTACATCCTTAAAATTTATTTAAACCCATTTAAAAACCTATAATATGTCCACTAATTCTATGAACCTTTAGGAGGACGAGGCTACCCTGAGTTGAAGTCCTTCCTCTAGTACTCAAGACACTAAAAAATGGTATTAAACATGTGAAAATGTTAGCCTTTATATACCTTCACCATACATTAATTTTGTGTACACATTTTGTTTTATACACACCATTATTTCCTGTCCACTTTCCTTATATGTTTGTTACCTTATTGATTTACTATCATTCACCTATATGAACTCCCTAATCTTTGTATATCATGTTCATTATCATAGTTATACTATCTCATAATAATGATATCACATTTTATGATTTAAAAATGAGTCCATTATAAATCATATGGAGTAATAATTCCAAAGGCATCCAAATTTTATGGAGTTATCCCCATGCCAAGTATTGGTCATTTTCCAAATTACAATTATCTTTATGCATTAGCATGTATGTTTCACATGTTTGTGGTGTGATAAGTTACCCAAAGATTCATCTATTTATACAAATAGGTATAAATATATTTACCCATATAACATATATCAAAGAAACATATATACGAATCTTCACTTTAAGAGGGACTACCCTAAAATTCATAAATTATAATCTATCCATAAAGAGCGGGCCAGAGACAACTCTACAACACTTAATTCAAGTCATGTTTTTCATTATAAAGTATTAAAATCTAGATCATAGTTTGTATTCATAAAAGGAATACCATTAAAAATACACATAAATGGAATAACTATGTGTGATTTGATTAAAATTTTAGGAGTATTGGATATCTAGGAAACACACAACCATTTATTAGGGATTGGTTGAGGCTAACTCAACCCAACATTTTCCCCCATTTTTATAGGTTAACCTAGTTTCCTAAGTGAAAACATGGTTTTAAAGTAAAGAATAAAATAATTTTTACTTCTACACACAATGAGATATTGATATCATACAATAAGATAGTTTTCAATAAAGTGTAATGACATGTCCCAAAATATCTATGCACATATCATTAGGATAAATCTTTCAAGTTTTAGCCATCTTTATCTGATATAGGCATCCAAGTTATGATAGACACATATATTATAGTATATAAATTTGATATTTATAGCTAAAATTATTATATATTAATTCTAATTCATACATTTCACCTACACAAAATCTAAATCCTACAAAAATTAGAAATAATCTATCTTAACCCTCTTGATTTCTTTATAGAGCAAATTGCGATTGTTTAATCATATTCTATTTTAGCATTCATATTAGTGTGTTATTATCTTATATTATATAATCTAAATAATTAAAAAAATTATGTTTTTTAAGTTAATTAATAAAAAATAAGATAAAACATATTCTTTAACCCATTCCTTATATTGAGCATGCCCAACCCTAGGTTTTCCCTTAGGATTTCTATGGTTTCATATTTTTTAATTTAAAATTGTTTTTTTTATAATTAATTTATGAATTCAACTCATTCACCTAAATTTTTCATGGATATAATGGAAAAAATCTCCCTCAATTTTAAAATGAATCAATCAAATAATATTTAATAAATTTATGTTGAAAAACCTAAAGAAATAATACAAGATCTTCCCTTGTTAATTTATTCAAATAATATAACTTGAAAAATCATATATTATGAAAATAGTGATTAAAATTATAATTAAATTCAATATATTATATATTATATCTTGGAAAAATAAAACTTACATCTATGGACCTAAATAAGTATTTATCTGACAATATTTTTACACCTATCAGTCTAGTATAATATCAAGATATTTTATATATAAATAATATTAATAAATCAAAGGTTCCTTATAAAGAATAATTTTAGGTGGGAAATTGAAATATTATAGTTTAATTCAATACACATATCTATTATACAAATAATTGTTATAATTTTATCTCATATGATGAGCCTCATACACTATGTGTATCATTAAGTAAAACATATGTAATATCAAGTATAATGTGAGCATAATAATAATATTACAATCTATAGTGTATGAAAGGTTTAGATTAAAAATCATAAAATGGTTTGGAGTTTATCAATGCAAAATATCTCATTAAATTAAAATTAAAAAATTCTCAATATTAAAAAAAACATCGTATTATAAATTATACTTGATACAAATTTGATTATGTTACCTAATACTAGGTATAGAGCTATGGGTTGTTTATCAAATCAATAATGCGAATAATATTGTGATCATCATAGAATAAATGGGCATGGAATATATAATTATGTATAATTACAATACAGAATTTAAAAATATATAATAAATAGATCATTA
>JARHVA010000941.1:2207500-2285000 GCA_037957365.1 Torreya grandis
ATAATTAATTTTTTATCCCTATTTCGTATTATCTAAATATATAATTTGAATTCATTTTGGTTACTACTATATGTGAGAGGTAATTCATGAATCCTTTTATTCCTCCTCTCCCTAGAACTCAAGGTTTGTTAGTTACCATCCTACCCCCATTATTCATCCACCTCCCACAAGGTCAAACAATAAAATTAAATGGTATGATATTATTTATCAATTGAAGAATGCACATGCTAACATTTCTATTTTTGAACTACTAAAGATATCGTCCATATAAAAAGATATACTATATGATGGCTTGCATGTTACAAATTTTATAATATATATATATATTATAAAATTTGTAACATGCAAGCCATCATATAGTATATCTTTTTATATGGACGATATCTTTAGTAGTTCAAAAATAGAAATGTTAGCATTTGTATTCTTCAATTGATAAATAATATCATACCATTTAATTTATATCATATCAGTTGATATATATAGCATACTTTGATTCCATTATGAGTACATTAAAGGGTGGTCAAGAAATAATTCTATTTTCCCATGAAACATACAATAGATTAAATTCTCCCTTTGTTCATTCAAGCCCAAATTAAAAATATGGAGTTAAAAGTGTCTTAATAAATAATAGATCAGGGATGAATATATGTGACACAAATTTATTAAAAAATTGAGGTTAAATATGGATTTTATTTAAAAAAATAGATAAAATCATAAAAATATTTGATAACATCCCATGCTAGTTACTTCAATCAACATCATTAGATGTGAAAGTATGACCTTAGACATTGACCACCCTATTTAATATCATGCCTAATAATTTACATTATTTCATACTCTTCGTTCAACTATGGATACATGTTATAGATGTAGTATCATATAACTACACATATTTTTAAAATTCCTATGATTACATTTCTTAAAAACAATAATCCCTTAGAATATTGTAAAATGATGCAGCCTAATAATAAAATTTGTTCACAATCAAATTCTATGCAATATTACATAGTGCCTCAATCCCCTATCATAACCATAGATAAAATCCATATATATGAGGCTAAATAATATATTTTGCCCTAATTTTGTTTTAGTAAATGTTTAATAGTCATAATTTTTTTAAAGATTATTTAGATTGTAATATATTAAATTGTAGCATAAATTTAAATATAAAGTAGAACTAATTTAAATTTATTGATAAGTGGCATATGATAAATTTATTACATATAACCAATAATAATATACTTAGCTTTTCTAGATTCTAGTTGACTATAATATGTATCTAATAATGAAAAATAAGATTAAATAATATTATGATAGCTCAAGTATGGGAATAGAATCTAAAGTTATGTCTTGATATGTCACACTCCTTGGATAAATGCATAATTAGGCTTGTCTATTGATTTCATATTTTTCTATTATGAAAGTGATTTAAATATATTTTATCTACTACCTACACCTATGTTTGATAATAGGGATGGGATATTATAATAATGTTAATAAGACACATAATCCTCTATTTTCCTTCTTACCTTAAAAACCCTAAGTATACATGTGAGAGATAGAAACCTACAAAAAATGATGTGAAGTGTAATGGGTTGAGCTAACCCAAATCACCTTCATTGATGATTGAATAATGCCTACATATATAAATACTCTAAGGATGGAATCAAGACACACATATCTCATCCACATACTGTGATTATGCAATTATTTTACTTCAATATATGTATGAATTTAGTAATTTATATTTGATACTTGAAAATGTTTTCTCTTGAATTTATTTGGAATGCTTCAAACTTGGCTTGAGACTACTCTTAGTGATTCATATTTGATCTAGTAATAATATGGCAAATTTTCTCAATGTGCATTAGCCTATCAGTACCAAGCTTTAGGGAGATATATTGTGTAATAATGAATGATATTTGATTTATATTTATAGGAGTCAAATTGAATAATTTCCTATATACAACTTGTATAACATGTAGGATGAGCCATATGAATATTTTTAATATGATAAACTAGTTGTTAAAGAGGGTGGGAACAAGGTCATGCTAAATATATCAGTCCATAATAGTAGACCTATCTTTAGGTTAAAAACCTATCCCATAAAAGAAGGAATAACTATCCTGAGGTTATGAGAAATATGAGAGTGATATAAATTGATTTGAGCAATGACTTTTGAATTACTATGTAGTTGTGATGACAAATAGAGGGTTCAAGTGCGCATATAGATAAATCATTTATATAAGTCATATATTTGAGCCTAAGTCAAGTGGTTAAAATATGTCATGAATTAGCATTGTCAAGTGCCTATTATTATATTTAGGTGTATTCACCACCTTTTTATAGTAATGAAATTTATAGAGTAAAGGTGAAATAAAATATGAGTGTGTACAATACAATTTGTATTTTGATAAGAAACTATAATCATCTAAGACACTCAATTTAGAAAACTCTACAATAACAAATGAAGTAGATAATTTATATATTTTAAATTTAAAAATATGAAATATAGAATTAGAGATTATAATGAGAGAAAGGAAGGAGTACACCTACAGGGAGATGAAACCATGTTTCCCTATAACTTATAATAAAGGTAGTTCATTGTTGAATCATTGTAAAACATGTACCCCCTGGTCAAATCACTTGGAGATATGGTTAATCATGTTGAAACATTGGTGAATTGATAATGATCAAGCCCTAATTTTGAATAACTAGTCAAGACATTAAGTTTAAAATATGCATTCTCTAACTTTCGTGAATGGGGAGAAGTAGCCAATGTACTAAACAAAAAAAATATGTAACCATGATGGGTTATATAAGAGTGATGTAAAGGTTTTTGAGTGTCACTATAATTAAATGTACATCACCTATAATATAAAGTGAAACCATACACTAGGTTTGTTATACATAATTCAATATCATTGAGTGTCTTTACACTTGAATCTACATTACCTATTATATAATGAATCACACCAATATAGATAAATATAGAATATATTTGTATGATAAAAAGAGAATGAATACTATTAATGCCCCCACCATGACCATCATTCCAAAAAAATGATCTCAAATAACAACCATTTGCCATTGAATTTGTATATTGTATTGTAGTGTATATGTGTATGAACCAATATGATGGATTTTTAAAATTTTAAATTCATACATGTAAACGAAACAACATCATGTATTTAAAATTTTAAAAATTCAAAAATTTGCACAAACCAACATCATACCTCCTAAATCTATGTCAAATGATATAGAATGCCATGTATCTATAGGTTCAATTATAAATATATGTAAAACTTATAGTTCTTATTCCTTTAATTATATTACATATGCTCATGCATATGCATACAAGTGTAATTATTTTTAAAGTGAGTACATATGCATGTAATATTCCCCATAATTTATATTGATGTGCCAATATTTTCATGTATCTGATTTCTAAATTACTTTGAATCTTTGAAAACACTTTTCATAAATTTTGATTTTTTTGCTCATGAAGGACTGAATTTATAAGAAACCCCTACTTCAATGCCCCCATTTTGAGATGACGGATGTAGCCTACAAGTCAGTCATCTCAAAAGAAGAGTTAACTATAACATGTGATTAGATAGAATCACGTATAATCATAGCAACATTTGGAGATTTATTATCATAGTATAGTGTATGTCATCATGGCATATATGAAACATATGTAATGTGAGGCATACAAGTATTATATATAGATAGATATATCAATAAGTCATGCATTAAAGTAACCTTATATGAATAATACTATGTAGTTAAATTGTATGATATGGAACATGGCATCATTAATTAAACACAATAATCACAACACATAATGTCCTAGAATGTCAACAATATTGTGCACACATAAGAATAAGGGCCACATACAAAGGACATGAACATGTCATAATAGAAAAGTTTAAGGGACACATTAAAATTTCATAAGAAAAACAAGTTATATAAAAATTTCACACACATGAGTCCAAGTGACCACACACAATAGACAATAAATTTGTATCCTATGATGCATCAAAGTTACATCTAAAGATCATAAATTAAGTGAAAACTAGTCTACACCATCTATATGTATAAATTTCACATCATATCAAAGTAGCATATCCATGTAACATAATGTAAGATATGACTAAATGGAAATATATTTGTAATATATGTACCTTAATAAGGTATAAATTCTGAAGAAAAATATAACATATGATAATATAACCTATAGAATAATATTCTCCTTGCATAGGCATGGTCACTAAGTAGGAGGGATTTCAACATCTAAGAATCCATGTATAATATGTATGTCCTCCATCACATTAATGTACCTCATGAAATTCATGTGTATGAGAAATAATAAAAGTGAAATTAATATACTTCTATCATTTCATTATCCTTAATTATTTCATACATCATTTACCAATCAACCTTCCTTTCTATATTCTTCATTCATTAGAATCTTCCATCATCAATGTTAATAAAAGTAATAAGAATCTATCCTATATCAAGTCGTTATACTTTTTATTTACAAGCATAGTATCATATATGATAAATGTCCCTCCCCTTCTTTGTTAACTTTGAAATTGGAGACCCATTACAACCAGAATAGGATTCTTAAGACTTCACATAAGGGTAACATATGAAGAAGGAAATCAATAGGCAAGAAGTTAAGCTAAAGATTAAAAGCATCAAAAATAATAATTCAAAGGAGATCCTAAATTAGATAGAGGTTTATATGAAAATATATAATAATTTTTGGAAGGATTCCATCTTCTCAAGAAAGCTAGCAAAGAGGATATGAGGAGTCCTATTGACAAGGTGGTTAAGTAAGGCAGGGGTAAGGATGTTGATGTTATAAATTTTATTATGGACTAGGTCAAAAAATAGAACATGATGGAATAAATTTACAAGGATATAAACGTCAATAATTATTTCTTATTTTAATTTATCAAATATCACAATAGTTTTAAAGACTTTATCAATAATATGAACCATGGAGATAATTCTCTTTGTCCTAGAGTGGAAATAGAAGAGGTGAATACCCAAGTAAAAATATTGAAATATAAGGTTAATGAATTATATGAATACATGGACATAATTAAATAAAAATTGGGTATTTTATTGGAATATATCAAAATGAAAATGCAAAATTGTATGAATAGTATGGATGGTATTAATATGCTAATGAAGAAAACATAATATGAAGATCATATGATTAATGCTACCAAGAAGAAAAAATATTGAATGGAGGAAATGGGTAATCTCCAGTCTCAAAATATACATCAAATTAAAATATATACTAAGAATTTTAATAATAATTGGGAAGAAGTGTTTAGTAGAGGCAAGGCTAAGTAATTGGTGTTTTCTCTCTTTTTTTCTTATTATTTTTCTACTATGTTTTTTCTACTTTTTGTCTGTTCTAGTCATTTGGTGTTTTGGGTAGGTTGTAATGATCTATGTTTATATTTTATTTGAACTTACATGTTTATTTTAAAGGTTAGGGTGCCTATTTAAAACCCTACTCTACCAATAAATAAAAAAATGAAAAGACTGATATGTACAAAATGTGTGATAAATAACATATGCAAAGAAGAAAACTAGTAACACATGTTTTCTCAAGTGTTATTTTTTAAAATTAATATTATTTTTTATATTTTTTAAATATTTTACTTTTTATTTATTTTTGAAATATCTTTATTTATATAGTTTTTAAATATTTTATGTGCAAAAAATGTAAATGAATCTATCCAATGGTCCCATTAATGGGAGGACCATAGTGCATGCCTATATAATATAATTAAAGTGTGTCTTTCCAAAAACAAAATATGATACATGTAGATGAATTATAATTTGGAAATGAATTGGGTGGTGTGATATAACTATCTTGATCACTACTCATAGGATGTGTAACTCTAGAAGTTGCAAGACTTGGTGGGGTTTTTTGTATAGTAGGAAAAGGTTTCATAGCTTGTGTTTGTTATGGAATATGATTAAATATATGTAGTTTTTCCTTAATATTAACTATATAATATGAATATATTTATGAACTTCAAATAATTATTTGATATTAAGTTTGCTTTCTAGGAGGGTGCACTTCACTCCTTGAGACTAACTTTATAGAAATATTATGAATGGGAAAAACAATTAACTTTTCACTATGATTCTAAATAGGTGTAATGATCAATTTTGATTGTGGTATTTATTTTATTAATTTAAAATTTCCTTTATTTTTTTATATATGAATATTCCACTATAATTCATTAAAATGATCAATTTTATGTGTCATGAGTCTATGATAATAAAAACATGGCATACCTAATTGGGACATAAGAAATATATTTTCTTAGTGTTTATTAGGTGGTAAGGTAATTATATTGTACCCAAATAATATTTATAATATTTTTCATGGTTTATCTTGAAATATTATTACTTAAAATGATATATGATCCTTTGCATTTGATCTCTCAACATTATTGAGTGAAATATATGTTTCCTATTTTGTCCAAGTCATGGTTGAATCTGATCTTATATTTGGTTGATTTTAATTAATACTAAAACTATTCTTTGTATGTTTATTAAATTTATGATTGGAAATAATTGCATTTCCTTTATCTTTTGATGATTTTTATTAAGTACAAATATTTCCATTGTCCATGTTTTTCATATATGAATTGTCTTTATATTCGCCCACTCAAATAGGTGTAAATAAGGTATGATACAAGTGTTCATCTTCATATTTTATATTGAAATTTATCTTATAAAATTTATCATTTAAGTGTTCATATGTTATATAATATATTTCATATCATCCACATCAATATCATAGTAATCTTTGACTTTACAAGGGGGATTTTGAATTTACCAATAATGGTAATACTTAAATTTTCTCATCTATTTTTGTGAACTTGTGATACTTTGTTTTGTTCATAAGTGTGTATGGATGGATAATTTATATTTATTTTAACTAAATCACCCACCTAATATGTATGGATCTAATCAAGTGGGATGGGTTATGTAGGTTGTATAATAGAAAAATCCTCATTTTACGATTATGTCAATTTATAATATCTGAAGGGGGTATCATTTTTTGGAATTGTATACTCATGTAGATAATATATAAATTTGATGCATATATGGAATGTAGAAGTTACAACCTCCATTACATGAATCCAAGGTCATTGCAAAAGTAATTTTTAGTGTAAATGGTTAGTCATGACTTGAAAAATAGTAGGCACTATCGTTGGACCTGCTAGTAAATAAAATGTGACATATACAAGTATTTGATGAGGAATATTAAAAAATACCAATATATTATATTTCAATTTTTAATGTTGTTCATATTTATACCTAATTTTTATATTGATGGAGGTAGATGGGGTTGAGGAGGAACATGTTTAACACCTTTATTTTGTCATGGAGGATGAGGGACCGGACCTCATCTAGTGTTAACAACATGAACAAATAAATCTAATATAAGCCATGGAAAAATAATAATAGTGGGATGGTAATTGAAACAATCTTGAGGTCTATAGGTAGGATAAATAAAATGCACACCCCTTTTCACCTACTGGTGATGGTTAGTATCTAATATTAGATATTTAAACAATATGAATTAAGGATTAAGATTGTACATTATTTATTTTATCTCTTTTAATATATTTGAATTTTATCCATGAAAATATATAGTTAATCAAATAACACCTTTTAAAGTAACATAAAACATAATGATGAGTATTATGATTTGTATGAAAAGGAAGAAGCAAAATTCATTCATTATTATAGTGATTTAATTATAAAACTTTGAATTTCCAAATGTCATTAAGGGTATAACTAGGTATGGTGTGTTTTATGTTTAGATTCTTTGATATACTAATCCCAATCATAAATAGTGAAAAAGGCTCAAAAGGGAACTCACTACATAAGATTACACCATCCCATAGCTTCACTATCTTATCTCTAAGGTATGTTGATATTAAATTTCTGAGGCTAACTACTTCTAGGTGCACTATAAAACCAAATATTTGAAGTATTACTATGTATGAAAATAAAAGTCATATGTTCTTGTGATATACTCATTATATACATGGAAGCTAAAGTATATATAGTGTTATCATATGGATTTATTATTAGAAAAATACCCCTCACACCATGTCTTAGGTAAATTTGATAACCAATTTCCTCAAAAATACAACTCATATGAGTTTTACAACTACCAAATCACAATTATTGAAAGCAAGAAAAAGAATTTGAAACCAATAGAACAAAATATTTTGTGCATGAAAATTATGAACTCAATCTGAAACCCCTAGGTAAAATATAAATCTTAAGATAATTCTTAATAAAATCATGTAAATTATGTGTTGGAGATTAATATTTATATGGTTTAAATAATTAATCCTAAGTATATATAGGTGTGTATAATTTTTTATTATGTGAATTAAATATTTACATATTCTATATTATCAATGTGTCACACCTATTTTGTCCTTTTTGAATGGTATTTTGGAGTTACATGTCACATAAATCTTCCCACACTTGTCACACACTTTTGTCTCACCTCATGTAGATTAGTGACATGAGGCTCACATTAAAAAGGTTGTGTAAACTTCATGATAGATTTTTCTTAGTAACTCATCTTTCCTTATAGCTCTATCTAATGATCTCTCTCCTCTCTCATTACACACACAATTTCATCTTGAGCCACTTGATTATCTCCATATTCTCATCTCTCTTTCTCATTTTCTTTTATTCTACTAAGATTGTAATTGAATAATTTTATTGTTGTAATACTTACTAATACATATGGGGTTTTCTTTGATTGATTTGGTTTCCCAGCCTAAAAAATTATGTCTCACATTCTCTTGGTGGCTTGATTTTGATGTGAAATCTAGAAATTGTGTTTTTATTTACTTAATTTCATTTTTTTCTACTTATGATTATGTTTATTATTTTAACATGGTATTGAAGAAGGTTTTTATTAATCTTTGAATCTTTTAGATTTTTGAAAATTTGAAAGAAAATTTTAAAATCTCATAGAAAGCTTTTATTAAATATTATTTTTTCTTAAAAATAATATGAAAAAAAAATATACATTTGTTTATTTAAAATTTGGAATTTTATAATTATTTGGGGTTTATTTTTACGTTGAGAATGCACTGTGAAATTTTTTAGCAAACCCAAATCATCATTTGGGAGAAAATGTCAAAATCACAACTATTTTTTTTTAAAATGTAATCAATAATTATCATTTTTTCCTCTTAACGTATTGGGTGGGAATTTTCATATCAGTTTTTAATGTATTTAAAATTTGGTATTAGAATTCGAATGCTTATAATGTTCTTAAAAACTTATTTACTATATTTTCATTTCAATCAATAACACTATTTTAGTCTATAAAGGTAACAAGTGATTGCTTAGAAATGATATAAAAGTTAATTTTTTGGAGGATATGTGGATTTTCAACTTCCCTCATAAATCTATCATCCATTAGAGGGACACAATTAGCTAATTTATATCCACTATTGACAATAAGGTTTTTAAATACTAGGTATTGTCTAAGATGGGCCCTGTGTGGAAAGAGTTAACTTAGAATGATGGGTCTAGTGCCCCAAACCATGATCTCAAAAATTTAAACCATAATCTCAAGGAATTGCATATCTAAATTCACCCTAAAGAGGACTAGTGGGGTAAGATTTGGGATAAGTATTTGATACCCGAGGTCAACATTCTATTTTGGTTGGATGAAAAGAATAAGGCTTTAATAATTGATAACCTTATGAAAAAAGAGATGTAAATTCCTAACAAATGTTGTCTTGGTAAAAGTAGAGAGGAATGTTTCAAGTATATTTTCTTTGATTGTAGTTTTGGATCCAATATTTTCTTGTTCTTTATTTATAAATTTAATATGGCATGGGCTATTCCTAACTCAATTTGGGACCTCATCCATATATGGAATCCACTTTGGACCTATACATTTCTAGATTTACTTTGTAAGCTTACTCTTCCCCATATTTTTTAGGGCATTTTGTAAAGAGATAAAAAACTAGATTTTTAGGGATAAATGCAACAAATTGAAATAAGTGGTTCTTAAACTTTAGAAGGCTATTAGGGATAACTATTAGGAATATTCCCTAAAATAAAATTTTGGGAATGAGGAAGAAATTCACTATATTTTTTCTTTAGGGTGTTGATTATCCTAAGGCTCATGTTGAAATTTTTACTAAGAAGGATATGAACCATGTTAATTGGTCCAAACCTCTAGATGTATCATTTAATCTTAATTTAGATGGAACAACTAAGGGTAACTCAGGGCTAGCTAGGGGGAGGGGTTATTATAAACCAAAAATGTTTATTGGTGGTAGTGTTTATAGGTGATAGAGGCACCCAAACCAATCATGTATCTGAGGCCCATACAAACCTATGGGAAATCAATTTCTCATCATAATTTAAATTTAATTTTTTTTATAGAACTGGATTCACTAAACATCATAATGTGCCTCTTAGGGAAGTCCCACCCTTCTTGGACCATATCTATGGAAATTAGTTATGATATAACTTTACTCAAGTGATTCCAACAAATTCATATCAAACAAGAATATAGTTAAGCTAATGGGTGTGTTGATATCATGGAAAAATTGGTTATTTAAAGGTTGAAATTTCACCATAACTAGTTTCTAAGTTGGGGGATGAAGCTAACAATAATCATAACTAAGACAACTAACTTTTCCATGACTATAAATTTGATCCATGAGTGTGATACCCCAAATTCATGGTAGAGTTTTAATATTAATGAGTGACCAATTAAACATATGAGTTAGTAAATAATTCAGCTCCATTGGAAGAAACATGTCTTGATTGAGAGTATTGAGATAATTATTGTAGCAGAGTCTATATTTCACATTAGTTTTAATGGTAAAGTTTCAAACTTGAAAAAAATAGAGGAGAGATACCCATAGCTATTCCCATTGTTGATCACAAATCCAAAATAAATGGGGGTGAACTAGACAGGTTCAAACCTATCTCATGTGATGATGTCAAGAGTAGCCTAGTTTAGAAAATTAAATGTAGATGTGGTCTTATGATGTCAAAATTTGGTATTATAAATGATCCAATGCAAGGAAATAATTTTATTGGGGAGAAAGGATCTAGTTTAAACATGAATTTAAATTTTAAGGATTTAGAGGCTAGATTAAAAGGGATGGTGAAGGAAATTAGAGGCATAAGAAAATAAATCAAAACTCTTTATGAGGTGATACTAGTTATAGTGGGTGTGGGTAGTAGGGGTGGAAAGGTATATAATAAAATGATGAATATGCTCAAACCTAAGCTAGATATGGCACTTAAAGAGGAGTATGCATGCAATAAAAATTAAATAAGAGGAATATTAGTGGAAGCATAAGAAGATAATTCAAAATAATAAGAGGATGAAGGTGACTGAGCTTATTAATGATCTATATAATCTGCCTATGGCTGAGAACATAGTTAACAAACTAGGGGAAATATGAAGAAGAAATAAGCTAATGTGATAGAGGATTATAAAACCAAAAATAACATAAATCTCACTAATACCATCTATGAGGAACTATAAGATTGGTAGGGGTTGTATGTATCTTTTTTTCTTTGTGTCTTTATCTTTTCAATCTAGGTTTTTTTCTAGTTGTGGGTAAATTTTGAAGCATTCTTGTTGTCTCCTAAGAGGGATACCAATTTTGGTTTATTTTGGTGGGTGGTTTCATGTCTACATTTGGTTTTAATTTTAGCTTATGGGATCCCTTAAAACCCATTTGTATACCTTATCTATAAAAAACATTTAAGCTTTGGTATATTTTTTATTTTTCCATGTACAATGGAAGGAACCATTGGAAAACCCTCACTTTACCTTTATCAAAAAATATTAATCTTAAATCAAATTTATTACACTATGTTGACTTGGTAATTGGAATGCTTCAAAAAAATCATGATTCCCCAACTAACATTGGCATTTTATAAATATAGATTTTTAATACCTTTTTTTTCATTGGCACCTTTATTCATTATATTTAATACATTTTTTTTTCATTATCATTTCTATCATCCTTTGTTCTATTATGGAATCTTATTGTACATAGAAGTGATTTAATTTTATCATTTAATATACCTCCTTAGCATCTTTCTTTCCACTAGTGTCTTACTTCTACTATTTTATACTACATTTTTAATTGTGATTGGATTTTTGTACCATATGTGGCACATTTTTCATGCACATTTTGATTTTTCATTGTGAGAAATGACATCTTCCTCCTGGTTTTGCATGGAATTTAATATTTTATGATTCATTTAAATTTTTGGCATCATTTTATATAATTCTACTCTACCTTTATTGGAATTTTTATTTTCCCACTCAATGACATTATCATATAATGTTTTAATCCCTACACAAATCCATTTTATCATATTCTTTTTATTGACATATGTCAATCTTTGATACTACATGGTTTTCATAATGTAGCACCTTATTTAATATCTCGTAGGCTACATAATTATTTTTAATATATCACTTTATAAGTGTCACTAATTATAAATCAATCCTTTATTATATATAAATTGTAATGTTTTTTTCTCAAACTTAAATATGGTTCAAATTTTTCCAAGTAGCGTAATGCTATTTTTTGTTAAACTTGTTTATTAACAAGATTAAAATTCCAAAAAAAAAATAAGAAAAAAAATATTTTTTGGTTATAAGAATTAATTTAATTGATTTAGATTTTTTTAATAATTTGATTGAAATATTTCAAAAAAACCATTACAAAGCCATTAATTATAAAATTTACTCTTAAGGAATCATAATGCAATGGCATGTTTTATAAATCATAAATGATAATTTTTAGCCTAACATTCATATATTTTTTATCACTACATTTGGACTTATTGACTATTGGAATTAAAGCTTGTTAAATTATATTTTTTTGATTCAACATCTTTTGAAATTTTTAAATTAGCATATTCATTGTAAATTTTTAGTTATAATTCAATTAAAACACTTTTATAATTTTATTCTCTAAAGATATCGGCATTATTTAATCTATAGATTTTAAATTATCCTTGCTCTTAGTTTTTTAAAATATTAAGTAATTGTTAGTAAGTGTTGTCATTGATGTCAAGGTTGATGTCATTGATGTCAAGGTGCATCTGGTAAAGATACATGGCGAGTGATCTATGAGATATGAGCCATATGACAAGAGAAAATTTTAAGGAGACCTAATTTTTCTCTATTGAGAGAGAATTTGAAGGCATCCTAATGATTCTTCAGAGGTTGACGTCAAGGTTCAAGACAAGTAAAGCATATTTGAGTACTAGTTCTTAAGTACAAGGTGTCTTGAGAAGCCTTGTCATATCATGAGCATGTGTATATTGAGCATGAAGAGGTATATACATAGGTATGAAATTATTTGAGGAGTATGTAAGGAATGTGATAAATGTGTATAAGCATAAAAGGTTTTTTCAAGATTAGGTGTTAAGCTTCAATTTCTTGAGAAGCCTTGTTATGGCACTAGTCATGGCATGTAAAGTCCTCATGAGAAGGTTTGAGCATGGTGTCCTGGTGAGATGGATGAATAGAGGCATAAGAGGTTGTATAAAGTTTCTTGATCATGCATATGATTTATTAGAGAACTAAATATAGTTATAAAGTGAGGCTCTAAGGGCAAGACCTTGAGTCCAAGTCTATAACTAGACTAGTTCTAGACCTTACCTGATCTAATGAGGAGACATGAGGTGTTTTCAAGGACTATGAGGGATTAAAATTAGTGTTTGATCATGAAATATGTTTCTTGAGTTTGAAAATGAGGTGGAGAGCACATGGAAAGATGCATGAAGGTCAGTTTCAAGGCCTAATGTGGTTTACAGGTCAAGGTCTAAGTAAGTAAAGAGAGAGATGGTGGCCAAATGAGTTATGAGATTTATATTTCAAGATAAGAATGATCATTTGAGCATATTAGCGGTGTGATATATTATCCCAAGTGTGTTTACCAATTTTTAGGTCATGTTTTATTAGATAGGGATTGAAAAAGTGTTTTAAGGTCTCTTGAGTGCACAAAATGAAAGGCTCTCAACCTAAGGACTTTTAGGTGTTGATTGGCATGTGTAACCTCTACATGGGAACACAATATATTGATGATATTTTGGGAAGGGACCTAGATAATATCCATAAAATTAGTTTTTTAAATAACGGGAAATCCCTTATGAACAATCATTAACACCAAAAATAATGTTAACCCTCTCTAAAACCCTAATAATAACTCGATGTGAAAGATGTTGATAAAAAATACTTAAAATGGAATTTAGTGGATAGATAATTTATTTTATGTTGTATTTAACTCTCATAGGAAAATTTAGGTGTGATTGGTTTTTTAGGTGAGTGAGTGGACCCTAAAGGAAAGGCCTTATTTCTCATAGATTTGTTGTATAAGTTAGAGTTGACCAAGTCAAAAGTATTAAATAAATGGAGTAAAATTATTGATAATTTTATTTTATGTTTATGTTGGTTTTTTATAAGGTTATATCCCTTATGTGTGTTAAATTTTTCATCCAAGACAACTTATTG
Source organism: Torreya grandis (assembly GCA_037957365.1). Classification (NCBI taxonomy): domain Eukaryota; kingdom Viridiplantae; phylum Streptophyta; class Pinopsida; order Cupressales; family Taxaceae; genus Torreya; species Torreya grandis. The sequence continues at coordinate 2,222,097 of JARHVA010000941.1, forward strand.
CTAATAGGCCTAATAGTGCAAACAATGAGAAACCTAGGTAGAAGTGAGAAGGTGATTAGGGATGTGTTATCATAGATTAGGGATGAATCCAAGTGTATATATAAATTTATATATAATTTTAATAAATTTCAATTTTGTATATATGTTTTTTAGGTCATTAAATATGATGGAAAGGTGGCTCATAAGTTGACCTAGTAGTTTAGATGAGAGAGTGAGATACAATGGCTCTAAAGTTGGTCTACAAGACTAATATTGATATTTGACCATATTATCCTTATTTATAAAAATGGTATAATTATCTCATAATTTCATAAAAATGTATTATGAGTCTCTATAAATGGTCGTACAAGTGTTTGAAGGTCATTATCACCATGATTGGTCTTTAAGGCAAATTGGTAGGTTTGGGTAAGCAAGTTACATAGATGAGTATGAGACTCTATGGCATGAGTTAATATATATAATTCAAATGATTTTGTTTTTTATAAATATTTTTTCTTATTAATTATTTCAAAAATATTTAAATTTAGTAAATAAGGTTGAAACATTGAAGCCAAAATGGCTTGTCTTACTGAGGGAGGTCTGAGAGAGAGAAGGTCAACAAATTAGTCTACAAGACCAATAATTACCATTAGAGATTATGATATTTTAATTGGATATTGTTTTTATGATATTTAGGATTATGTTAATATATTTTAAGTCCTTTTTTTGTTCTTAAATTGTTATAAATTCAAGTTTCCATGATTGTGTTTTGAGGCTAGTTGACAGTTCTTAGTGGGCTATTTGTAGAGACGGGTTTGAGTCCTTTTACCCTAAGTTGTGAAGTATAATGGATATGTTGATGATCATAATGTAATTTAACTTTTGTATATGTGATTTTTTTCCATATCTATTTTTCAAAATTGTTTTTATGCTTTAGTTGTTTAAGATAGACTTTATGCGTATACATAGGCCTAATTATGAACACTGCTAATGGCATGCTTCAAGTGGTGGTTGAATATGAAAGGTTTTATTGAGCCTATACGATATTATTATGGGTATATTTGAGTTTAATTTTATATTTTAATACCATTTTATGTGTTTGAATGTGTTTTAGGGAAGACAAAGTATAACGTGCCCCAAAGTAGACGTAATGGGATAAGGTCTCCATGAGACCTAAAGATGAATTAAGGCCTAATTAAATATGAAAAACCTAAAGAGACTCAAATAAAATTTGATTCATGTTTTTGAAATTTTATAATATCTATTACATATCTGAACTAATAGGGTAAGAGTGTTTTACTAACCAAGAATGATATGAACAAGAAACTTGTATAAATACAAGGCAGTTTTAGGCTTATTTGACTATGTTGATAATAAGTGAACCAAATAACACATTGGTGAGTATAATAAGGTATTATATACCATAATAAGAGTGTATATTATTAGTGATGAATATTTTATAGAGTTTATATGTATGATGATCAAGGTCATATGACCTAATCAAGTGAACAAGAGAGTTAGTTGAGTGAAGAAGGTTAGAAGGTAGTATGAGAGGGATAAGAGTGTGAAGAGTTGAAGGAGTGGTCATATTTATTTGGTTTAGATTTTTTTTTTTTTTTAATATGATCAAATAAATTAGGTGGTTGATTTGGTGTTAAGTCATCTAGGGGGTTGGTGCTTCTTTTTAAGTTGGTGGTTTCTAAAGCCTAAATGAGTTGGTGCTTAACTAGTTGGGGTTGGTGCTCCATGTGAAGTGGGTGATTCACTAAATTTGGTATTTATCTTATATGACTATATAAAATTTGAATATATTAGTTTATTTTATTCCCATTGAGGTTTTTTCACATATATTATGTGTTTTTATGTTTCATTCTTATGTAAATTGATGTCTATGCTTGGTTGAATTTTTCATGATTGCTTAAGTGAGATTGTTAAGAAAGTTTTTGAAGATTGATTCACCAACCCTTTAAATAATTTTTCTTCCAATTTTTTTATCATATCCTAGTCCTTTGAAGCATGTTTAACATCCTAAATGAGATCTTAATTGCAAGGATGGCTATTCAACAAGCTCAAGGTTGTGTCTCTACCAATAAGGCTCTATTATTAAATGGATCTAATTATGCCTTTTTAAACATTAGTATGAATATATATTTTATGTTTCATGGTCATGATATTTGGTAGTTAGTTATAGATGACTATAGTGTTCCTATTATTCCACCAATTGATGTAGCAGGTAAGAAGACTAGTGAACACAACTCCAAGGCAATGAATACCAATATTTGTGGCCTATCATATGTATATGTTGTGAAGGTGATATACTATGTATCATCCAAATATATATGGGAAAAATTGAATACTATATATGAAGGAGACACCAAGGTGAAGATGGCCAAGTTGTAAACCCACTAGAGATAATTTAAAATTTTGAAGATGAATGAAGATGAAACCATTACATCCTACCTATTAAATGTTGATGAAGTTGTCAATGTAATCAAAGGATTAGGATAAGTGAAATATTCTATAGTTTTATAAAAGGTATTGAGATCAGTAACTCCTAATTTTTATTCAAAGGTATCTATAGTATAAGAGATTCAAGATTTCGATAAAATAGATATGGATGGGCTTCATGGCATCTTGACTAACTATGAGATGAGAATAAATGAAGGAAGACCTTATATGAAGGAATCAACTTTCAAAATTGAGAATAATTAAAAATATAATAAGACCAAGGATGAGAAATGTTTAGATGTTGATGATGATCAATTGATAGCTATGGTTTCAAGGAAATTAAGGTGTGGATTTGGTAAATACAAGGGTAATTTAACCTTTAAATGTTTAAAACATGGTAATATTGGTCACTTTGCATCTAAATATCCTAAAAAAGATAATACTAAGTATGACAAACATGATGAACATCATGAAGATGATATGAAGGTATATAAGCCTAACAATAACAAGAAATTTTTTAAGAAGTATGAAGGTAGGAAAGGATCATTCAAGGACAAGAGAAGATTATATACTAAAGAAGATAACACATTTGATGTAAGTGATAGAAGCACATTTGATAATGATTATGTCATTAATGAAATTAAACAAGATAATAATAAAACCTTATTCATGGACATAGAATCAGATAATGAGGGTTACTAAAATGAGAAAGGGCTTATGGTTGATGTAGAATCAGATGAATACTAAGCTAAAGTGAACCTTGAGGAAGAATTGGTAAGTTCCCTAAAGGAGTTAAAATTAAAAAGAAGAAAGAATCACAAACTAAGATTATTAGTTAAGGACTATGAGGATCATATTGAATTTTTTGAAGAAATATTGAGTAACACATCCAAGGATTATGATAAGATCATTAATCATATTGAGGAACAAATGGAGATAGTTAATGTAAATCTAAAGGATAAAGAGGAAGAATACACTAGATATGAAACTGAAGTGTGAACCTTGATATTTGATTTGGATTAAACATCTAGTAAGGTGAAGACCCTTTTAAAGTTTTAAAAGAACACCAAGGATCTAGATGATAATTGAGTAGTTAAAAATCTTTAAATGGTAAAATAGGACTTGGTTTCAAAGAAGACCAAAAGGTTTTAGCTCAAGTCAGAGAGATGGATATTGAAGATAAAAAGGGAAATATGAAAATACCTATCAAATAACCGATTACTATGAGGTATGATAGTTTATTTAATGGTTAATATTTTTTACATAGTCAGTTTGGTCATAAATTAAGAGAGTGTAGAAGATCCTCCAAGAATGAGTACTCATTGGACTATGAAAGGAGTCACAATTCAAATCAATCAAGAAGTATGTATGAGGTTTATTTCTAGAGCTATCATAGTGTGGAACACATTGGAAGATTATGTCTTAATAGATGTAGAAGGGCATCAAGTCAAAATAGGAGGTTTAAATCCCCTAGAGTGAAAGAAAGAAATCAAATGAATGTATGGAAACAAAATAGAGTAAAGATGAGTCATAATTAGTTTAAAAGCTTAAATGGACTATTTGATGTGGTAGAACATGATTTATATGTGAAATCAATTCAATAATGTCTATTATCAATTCATATTGATGATCAAATGGTTGATGAATAAGTCAAGCCTATAGTACCAATCAATCCTAAAAGGATACTAAAGAATCTTCAATCTTGTGAGAGCATGGAGATTTTGGAATATCCTAAACTTGTGTTGTTCTAGTACTTTATGGAAAGGATTGACTCCATTAAGGCTTCATGGAAACATTATTATGTTAGTAGAAGCATGGTGGGTACTTGAATTAAGGGGGAACTATTCAAGTTGATTGACAAAGCTTGATCTATGTTATGAGTTTATTTGGAGGAGGTAAGCATGGAGTAAGGGGGATAATTTTCCTATGATGATTCATAACCTATTTTTCAAGAAGTTGTGGTTCCAAATGGTAGTTTTTGGAAGACCCTTTATCATTAATGTCAAAGGGGGAGAAAGCTCAAGAAGGGAGATTAACCAAATTAGGGGAGATGAGAGTGATCAAATTGAATAATTTTTTTCCATCAATGAAAAATGGGGATTTTTTTGATAATTTTTGTCATTGAAGTCAAGGTTGATGCCATTTTATATCAAGGTTGATTTCATTGATGTCAAGGTGCATCTGGTAAAGATGAATAATGAGTGATCTATGAGATATGAGCCATGTGACAAGAGAAAATTTGAAGGAAATCTAATGTCTCTCTATTGAGAGAGAATTTTAAGGAAACCTAATTATTATTTTGAGGTTGATGTCAAGGTTTAGGTCAAGTAAAACATGTTTGAGTATAACTTCTTGAGTATAAGGTATCTTGAGAATCCTAGTCATATCATGAAAATATACATGGTGAGCATGAATAGGTATTTATAAAGCTATGACATTGTTTTAAGATCATTTAATGAATGTTATAAATGTGTAAAAGCATCAAATATTGTTTCAATATTATGTGTCAATCTTTAAATGCCTGAGAAGCCTTGTCATGGTACTATTCATGACATGTAAAGTCCTAATGAGAAAGTTTTAGCATGGCGGCCTAGTGATATGGATGAAAAAAGGAATAAGAGGTTGTATATATTTCTTATTTAATATGATTCAATAGATCACATAGGATATTTTCAAAGTGAGCTATAGGAGTAAGATCCTAGGTTCAAGTTTGTAACTAGACTAGTTCTAGACCCTACTTGATCTAATAAGAAGTCATGAGGTATTTTCAATGCCTATGAAGGATTAAAAGTAAATTTTTAGCATGAGATAAGTTTATTTATTTTTATAATGAGGTTTAGATCACATTTAAAGAGGCATAGAGGTTAGTTTCAAGGCCTAATGTGGTTTGTAGGTCAAGGTCTAGGCAAGCAAAGATTTAGATGGTAGCAAAATGAGGTATGAGATTTAGATTTCAAGATAATAATAAGAATTTGAGAATTTTAAATGGTGTGATATATTATCCTAGGTGTTTTGGCCATTTTTTAGGTCATGGTTTTCAAGATAAGGCTTGAAAAAGTGTTTTAAGGTTCTCGAGTGCATAAAATGAAGGGTTCTCAACTCGAGGACTTTTAGGTGTTCATTAGCATGTGTAACCTCTTAATGGGAACATAATATATTAATTATATATGGTTAAGGGTCTTATATTATATATCTAAACATTATTTTTATAAATAAGTCCCAATCCTTTATGAATAATTGTTAACACTAGAAATAGTGTTAACCCTTTCTAAAACCCTAACAGTGACTTGATGTGCAAGATGTTAGTCAAAACTACCAAAAATGGATTGGAATTATGAGATAAGTGATCATAGGTTGTATTAAATTATCAAAATCACCTTCAAGTGTGATTTTTTTGCCAGGTGAGTGAGTGGACCCTACATAAAAATCCTTATTTCTCAAAGATTTACTATAGTAGTCAGAGTTAACCAAGTCAAAATTGATAAATGAATGGAGGATAAATATTTATACTTTTATTTTATTTACATGGTGTTTTTTAATCAGTTTTTATCCCTTATGTGTTCTAAACAATTCATCCAATATCACCTATCAGCAATAAGCCTAATGGTGCTAATAGTGAGAAACCTAAGAAGAAGTGAGAAGGCGATTAGGGATGTGTTATCATGGATTAGATATGAACCCAAGTTAATATATACATTTATAAATAATTTTAATATATTTTAATTTTGGTTATAATTTTTTTAGGTTAGTATATATGATGAAAATGTTGCACATAAGTTTACCTGTCTAGTTTAGATAAGACTGTGAGATATAAAGGCTCTAGGATTGGTCTGCAAGACCAATATTGCTATTTGAACATAATATAATTTTATATAAAAATGGTATAATGATATAATAATATAATACACATGCATTGATATTCTATTTAAATGGTCATATAAGTGTTTTAAGGTCATTATCACCATGACTAGTTTTCAAGGCAAACTAACAGTTTTAGGTAAGTAATTTATAGAGATGAGTTTGAGATTATGCCATGATTTAATGTATATAATGCATATGATTTTTTATTTTGTGACTTTTATGTCCTATATATACATTAAATAATATATAAATTTAGTGTAAAATTTTGAAACATTGAATCCAAAATGGCTTGTTTAGTTGAGTGAGGTATAAGACAAAGAAGGTCAACAAATTAGTCTACAAGACCAATAATTGCCATAAGATATTATGATATTTTTGTTAGTTATTTTTATAAGGATTTTTTAGGATCATTTTAAGTCCTTTTTTTTTTCTTAGAGTGTCATAATTTCAAGTTTCCATGACTATGTTTTGAGGCTAGTTGGCAGTTCTAAGTGGGCTATTTGCAAAGAAGGTTTTAAGTCCTTTTACCCTAAGTTATAAATTATAATTCATATGGTTATGAAACTGAGGTCATGTATCCTATGTATATTTTATTTTTTTATATGTATTTTTTGAAAAATATTTTGTATGCTTTAGTTGTTCAAGATAGACTTTCTCTGTATGCACAGGCCTAATTGTGAATAGTGTTAATGGCATGCTTCAAGTGGTGGTTGAATATAAAAGGTGTTATGGATCCTATATGAGATTATCATGGGTGAATTTGAGTGTAATATTAAATTTTACTATCATTTCAGGTGTTTAAATGTGTTCTAAGGAAGACAAAGTGTAATGTGTCTCAAAATAGACCTAATGGGATTAGGTCTCCATGAGACCTAAAGATGAATTAAGGCCTAATTGAGTATTATAGACCTAAAGGGACTAAAAAAAATTTAATTAATTTTTTCAAAATTTACTAATATCTATTTAATATCTTACATAATAGGGTAATATTTTTTGTCTCTTCAAGAAGGATATGAACAAGAGACTTGTATAAATACAAGCCAGTTTTGGGCCTATTTGAGTGTGTTGAGAGTAAGGCAACAAAATAACAAATTGGTGAGAATAATAAGGAATTTTATAAAATAATATGATTGAATAAGATAAATTATTAATATTTTATATAGTTTTTATATATGAGTATCAAGGTCATATGACTTAATCAAGTCAAGAAGAGAGCTCATTGAGCAAAGAAGGTTAGAAGGTAGTTTGAGAGCGATAAGAGTGTGAAGAGATGGAGTGGTCATCATAAATTGGTTGATAAATAAGGTGTTATGAAGGTTATAAAATAAATAATGTGGTTTATTTTGTTTTTGTCTCTATGGGGTTGGTTATTCCTTGTAAGTTATTGTTTTCTAAAGCTTAGTTGAGTTGGTGTTTAACTAGTTTGGGTTAGTGTTCCATGTGAAGTGGGTGCTTCAATAAATTTGATGTTTGTATTATAGTACTATATTACATTTGTATATATCAATGGTTTTTATTAACCTTTATTTTTTCCCACAAATATGATGTGTTTTAATGTTTCATGCTTATGTAAATATATGTCTATGCTTGGAAGATCTATATGCTTGGTTGAATGTTTCATGATTTCTTAAGTGAGATTGTTAAGAAAAATTTTAAAGACTAATTTACCACCCCCCCCACCCCACCACCCTCTCATTAATTTTTATTTTAATATTAATTAATCACATTAGAAATAATTAAATTAATTCTCTTATGTGTCAAATCAAATGTCAAAACATGACTATTAACACACTACAAACATCACTTAATGATAAACTAAAAAATATGCATACTTTAGTTGACATGTTTAATGTTAAAATTACTTATTTTTAACATAATAATTCCTCTCATATTTCATTAAATTATTATCTTTCTTATCTATAAAATATATTCATTTGAAACATAATGTTTATAACCCTGATTTGGAAATTATGCAATTAATGGTTTATTCTAATGTAAATTTTGCATGGCTTGGTTTTAATGGTTCCAATGGTAATTTTAATTAATATTGTTACCTTAACTAAATTACATTACACCATAGTGTTTTTAAATCTCATAATTCTTCTTTTGGTTATAAATCTTCTTGTGCTCATCATTTGGTTAAAAATCATAAAATTTGTGAGCATTGTGATAAACAAGGGCATGATATTTCTAAATGTTGGAAATTGAATTCTTTTAAATGTCATGGTAAAATAAATCATTACGCAATATAATAATTTTAAAACCATTAAAACACCTCATTCAAAGGTTAAACAAATTTATATCCCTAACTTTATAGTATCTTCTCGAGAGTTTATGTCCCTTATTTTGATAATTACTCAATTAATATAAGTAGGATATCTTTTGAAAAAAGTGAAACATATTATATAATTTTTTAAAAATGAATTCCTTAATTTTTTTTTCTTAATTATTATTTTAATTTTTCAAGGAAATATGTTTCGTTTGGATATTTTTTTGACTAACTTGTTTTTATGCAGGATTCTGTATCTTGTACGTAAGTTATCTTTTACTCACTTTTATTTGTATTAGATATAATTTTATTACATTAATTATATGTAGATAAAATTCATGGACACACATGCATGCACGTGTGTACACACATGCACGCACGTGCACGTGCGCATGCGTGCGCGCGTGCACGCGCGTGCACACACACACACACACACACACACACACACACACACACACACACACACACACACACACACACACACACACACTTAACATAGATACTAGTGTAAGATTTTATTTTACAAGTACAGTGAATCATTTCTTGTAATCTCTTTTCTTGTTGCCCCTTATTCCAAATCATATTGACCATGTTGTCTAAAAAGGATTATTGGAGATTATTGATGATCAAATCCTTTAATTTTACAATATTATTGTAAACACCTACTCTCTTCTTATGTTTTCTCTTAAATAATTGTAATCATTATAATTCATTCAAAAATAAATCATCAAGGGAAAGAATTATGTAATGCCAATTCCATTCTATGTTTAAGGTTTTATCCACTTTTGTAACTTGAATAAATATTAAGGGGTAGTGTTGGGTATTAATATTTATTTTGGTTAATTTATTAATCATAGGTCTATGTAGGTGTGTACGATTTTTTATTATGTGAATTAAATATTCACATATTATAGATTTATGAGGTGTCCAACATCTTTTGTCCCTTTTGAAGGGATTCATAGAATTACATGTCACATGTAACTCCTAAATTTTTTTACACACTTCTCCTTCACCTCATTGGGATTAGTGACACTAGGCACACACTATGAAGGTTGTGAAAGTTCATGATGGAGTTTCCTAAGTAACTCTTCTTTATTTCTACCTCTATTTAATTATCTTTCTCCTCTCTCATTTTACCCAAAATTTCATCTTGAGACACATACTAATAGCTTAAGGCCCATCTATATTTATCATTATATTTTATTCTACTAATATTGTACATAGATAATATTTTTAATGTAGGCCTTATTAATACATGTCGAGTTTTCTTAAGTTGATTTGGTTTCCCCACATAAATACTTGTGTCTCATATTATCTTGGTGCATTGATTTTTAGGTCACATATTTATTATGTATTTATTTTTTTAATTTTAAAAGTATTTACTTATGATTCTATCAATAATTTTAACAATATGATTAGATTTATATTTAGTGTATGAGAATCAATAATTGAGTTGAAACCATAAGACAAAATGTAGAAAAAAATAGTGTTCAAGTAAATAAATAGGTTCACCAATATGTTTAACTATTTTTTATTTAAAATTTTTTAATAGGCATAAAATAGTGAAATATTATTCAAATTTTAATTTATGGCATTCAAAATTAAATCTAAATATAATGTATAATTTATTGAGATTGATTAACATGTAACATATGCTAAATATAGTAAGTAATATCAATAAGAAGTTACTTATATATTATAGTTTTTGGTTGAATATAGTAAGTATTTATTAATGGAAAATATGATTAAATATTCCTATGATAGCTTAGATCTAGGAATAGAGTCTAAAATTGTGTATGGATAAGTAAGCACTCGCTGGATAACTATATAGTGTATTATTGTATTTTCACTACATATTTATCGGTTGTGAAAGTCACAGAAATGTAATATTGATTTTGAGGGTTAACAAGTAACTATAATTATATGGTATTTTTTTGGTGCCTACATTTCCATGGTGGATACCATCCATATATGGGGCATATTTTGTTTATTAACTTCTCATTTTTTTTATCTAAGCCAAAAACTGTGTCATGATTTTTATATGGGTATAATTGTTTCTTCAATAAATAAATTAGACTTTTTCATGATATATTATTGCATGAATTAACACTAACTAAAAAAAATTGAAGATTAAAAAAAAAAAATTCAAATTCAATATTTCCATATGTAGAAAATAATAATCTACATTTGTTTCTTACATATGAGGGATATTTTTAAAATTACATGTGTTCTAGATGATAACAACTTATGACTTAATTATTAACATTGCATATGGTGTTTATAATGTGTTATTTCTCATACAAGTGATTTTAAGAGACATGGTCTTCATCTCTCACCTCAAAAAATGCAATTATAAAGCAACATTTCAATTTCAATGTGTTCATTATGATCAAAGATGAGATAAATTATATAATTTCTTGATCAAGAAGTGGATGGGATGTTGTTGAATCCCTGAAAAATGTCTTTTTTGTGTATCAATAACTTTTATAAAGTCTAAGATATGTGTAGCATGCCTTGGTGACTCCCATGAAAAAGTATTGGGATTTTTTCAAATATTTATAATTTTTTTAGTGATGGATAAAATTATAGTGGCATTTAGTAGAAATACCAAATAGGTGTAATATTTCCTATTCTTACTTTAAATTTTAATTTTAAGAAACAATTTTAAAAATTCAAATTTTAAATTTTAAAATTTTATAAATAAATTCATGTTGATCATGATACATTTAACTATTGTATCAACTGTCACTTATTTCAAATAAATAATCTAATCCAGTTTAGATAGAACCTTAGTGATATCAAGGTCAAACCCTTTAATATTAGCTATGCAAAAAAAGGTGTATGTTTTAATTAATTTATATTTATTTACCCATGTAAAAGTGGGGACATTATATACACACCAAAATATGACTCAAAACCCTTATTCCTATATTTTATTCTCAATTTTTATTATTTAGAAAACTTTAACATTTTAACCTATTTATAGGTTTGACCTAACCCCAATAAGTATATATTTGGTCATCTAAGTATACAAGGAATCCCATTACTTATCAGTAAGGTATTATTTAGTAAATATAAACTATTTATCACTTTTTATTCATCCCAACATAAAAAATTGATACCTACTTGTCTACTAGACAAAGCCCTAGATAGACCCATCTTAGATAGGTGTGTACCCATACAAGTTTGTCCCTTTTAATTTTTTGAGTCTTTTTGCCTATTTTACCTTAAGCATTCCCATTTTAAATTTAAAAATATTTCTACTATGAAAGGGTCATCCTAAAAATATTAGGTCCTATAAAGCCAATTGAGAAATCTAGGAAAGAATCAAGAATCTATAACAAATAAAGAGAGAGCATCTATCACACCAAACGTCTAGACAAGATCCAAGATTTTTCCATTCATGTTGTGACTAATAATATAACACACTTGTGAAACTTATTTATACTTATATCCTTACCAATTCCTTGTGGAAAAGGAGAGTAATTAGTATTCAAAAGTTTCATTATGTATTAACTTATTTTGGATGTAGTGATCTAAATAAGATAAAATTAGGATAATTCAAAATGTGTAGAATTAAGATATATATTTTAATGTAAAATTTATACACACACACACACACACACACACACACACACACACACACACACACACACACACACACTTGTATTTATATAAATGGAAATAAGATATCATATTATATTGTTTCTATTATATTGTGTTATTTATCTACATACAATTGATTGATATGCTCCAAAATGGACTTACGATTGCTTGACTTAGGAAATATATCACTAAATTATACCAGGACACTATTAGTAGGGATAAAACATATATGGCAAATAAATATGTATGATTTATATTTAAAATTTATTTGTGTAAAATATTGGTCTATCTCATCACAAATCAATGTGACTACATGTCAAGATAATTCTAGTGTAACTTTAGTTATTCGGTCCTGTACACAACTTATAATTTTGTCTTCCTTTTTATTAAAATCCTATCTCTAATTTTTACACTTTAGTGGCCTATAAAAATAGGTTGGAAAACCTAAACCACATCACTATAAGTGTTTGATTTTTTTCCCTATGTTCAAATAATCAAAAGATGGATAAATTTGCACATATTTCTCCCACCTATCAGTATGTGTGTTTAATCTAGATCTGCTATAATCTAACGAAAATTTTTGTATTTCAAAAATTGAAAATATAAAAATTTGAGATTTATTTAGCAATTTATAAATGGATTAAGGATTATTTATTTTAGGGTTTTTTATATTTATTTTAATTAGGAAAGTGACTTAAGTATATGCAAACATATTCCTTAATGTTTATGTATTTTCCAAAGTGATCTTTAAATTATTATTGGATATGAATAGCCTTATGATTATATTATATATATAACTAATTGTTTGGGTAATTTGTCACCATAGATGATATGTAAATAATTTGGTATATCCTAAGAAATGTGGTTTAATTTTAAAATAGTCATTTTGATAGCCTGCAACACTGCTAGAGAAGGTGGACATTCTCAAAAAATGTTAACATCCAACTATTACATGCACTATTTATGATAGTGTATATAATGGCTTTAAATATGGAGATAATATGATATGTATGGCATGCCATTTAGGTACAAATGAGTGATATTTTATATATGAATTATGAGAAATTGGGAGGCCAAGTCCATAGATAAGTGAATGATTAGGAGAGAAAGTGAATAATATTAAAATGTATATGAAAAATTCATAGATGCCAAAGATGTGTAAAAATGATATTTTCAAAATTTTAGTACCAAATTTATGTTTTTATAAATTCCCATTATATTCTAGTATTGAAATTTATAGATCAAAAGGATAAAGTAATAAATATTGTGCTTATGTATACATGTATTTTGTATCTTTAGGTATGCCCTAAATATCCAAATTGTTCCATGTAAAACCTATAATGAAATAAGTATAAATCAATTTCTACTCAAGATATAGAATATGAAAAATATATATCATTGAAATATTATAAATTTTAAAAAATAAAGGAGCAAGTATAATTTTTGGTATACAAACTAGGTTTCCCTTTGAAGTAATTGGAGAATGGGGTGATTATGCCCCAAGGAGATGTCACTTGTTAAAAACATGGGTTTAGAATATATATGCATAAACCCTATTAGATACCAAGAGTTTTAAAATTAACCAATTACAATATGACTATATTTAATTTGGTTTAACTTTTACTATGATCATATGTTAAGGGTGAAGCCTCATACTAGGATCATAAGTAAAATGTGTAACCCTATATCAGATTCATATGTAAATCTAAAATCTATGAATCAACCATTACATATAGATTTTATATTTAAATTTATTACAAATTTACCTTAATTACCATCATACAAAATAATAAATTTCATGCGTGAACAACATCCATGCTTAAAATAATATTCATTTGTGCCCCAATGTAGTATAAAATGCCATAATTTATATGTCATTTTCTCTAATATGATAATATGTCATGATATAATAATTTTACCCATGTAATATGATAATTATGATCCATTTTAACCATTTAATATGCCACATAATCTCTTATAATTTCACCTATTTGTCATGATGCTAAGAAATTCCCCACATATAACTCACATATGTGCATATTTGTCAATCTATCCCATTCAAAACCATAATTTATCTTATTTTGATTTTATTTTTTTTAATAATTTTAATTTTATATCTTTTTGGACCTAATTTTATATGAAAATTCCATTACTATGCCACCCTTTTTAGGCATGAGATATATCCTTTGAATCACCTATCTCAAAATAAAATATTTATTTTTGTCATATCATATATAAAATATGTAAAAATACAAAGCATGTGTGATAACACAATTAAATCATATAAATAATTTATCATTAAAGGATTCCATGTCCATAAAAAAATGAGACTTAATTATTCTCCTCCACCTTATCCCTTTATTTTTTATTATTTATTTTATTCTTTTGAGGGTTGGTTTTTTTATTGTTCCTACTTGGACAATGGTAATATGGTGTATATCTTGATTTTATATCACTCTACTCTAGGTGTGCATTCTTTAGTCCTATTAATATGACATATAGGGTGTATATCACTTAGCCCTATGTATGGGATCATTTTATATGGAGGTCTTAATATCTCATTTGTTTTAATATTTTGAGAAGCCTTTGGATTCATAGATGGATATATAAGGATCACGGTGTCCATGAGATTGATGTGAGAAAGTTTAGGTACAACACCACTTTTAAAATCTCTTTGGTTTAGTCATGGAATAAGCCCTCCAAAATATTTTTCTCAAGGAATGTCCTATGAATGTTGGTCAGGACACTATTGAGAGTCAATCTATAATGATCTTTGGACCTACTTATCCAACATTTTGGTTAGCACCAATGGTGAATGGTTTTGAGGTATAAATGTTTTATTTTTGGATTTCATTAGTTTTATGGATAAAGGACCATGATAGGAATTAATTTGGATTGATCCATCCAAGGTTTCCCCTCTAGAGGAATTTATGAATTTAAGAACTATGGTTGAATCTTAAGGATCCCCAACTCCTCACTTTCAAATCAAGAAGATTTTACTAAGGAAGTGTTGGCACTATAATAACTTAGGGTTGATCCTTAGTTGGGAGAATATATTCCAATTTTTTTATCTTTATGGGTATTTCATATCCTAGAACAAGGGGCGTGAACAATGTGTGATCTAGTTTTCTACTGAGATGACTAGTCTAAAATCTATTTCTATTAGGATGAGGCACTATTACATCTCAAATCTTTACACAAAGGACCAATTTCATGCTTGATTTGAAAGGGCCTTCTGTCATTTCCTGCTATTGATAATTATAATTTTGGGGTATGGTACAAACCCATATTCTAGTGAAAGCTCTAGTGAAATTTTAAGTTTTGGACCATGGTTGGGTAGACTAATTTCTTTTTGTTGTATGAGTTGTTAATCTATAACATATTTAATGATTGAGCATGTTTACCCTATTTATTTATGTTTGACCTATGTTAAAATTATAATATTTATAAATACTCTCATGGACTAAGTTCATATTATAATCTTCATCTAATCCACTAATAGCTCAAATAAGGAAAATGTTCATTTCATTGAATGCCTTATTGAAGTTATGTTGAGGATTATTGTAAATTGGATGTTGAGTGTTGGGGATGTTATAAGTTTAGTCCCTAAAGAGGTGGACTAGTATCAAGTTTATTACACCATGGTTTACAGTTGGTTAAACTTATTCTTAATTAGTAACATAACATGGTTGATGGATGGGTGGACTAGTCTCAAGTTTAGCTCAATTTGAATCCTCCATGGATGTTTTGGGTCTAATATTATTTTTTTGTTTTTATATCTCTACTAATTATTTTTTAAAGGGATCCTAAGTATAGGATTGGTTTAGTTGGTTTGTTGTTTTACCTTTATTATTTTCAACCATTTCACTCTTTTTATGGCCTCTAGGGTCAGTGTGTTGCTTTTTTTAATATTGGTTATTTATTTATTGGCTTATTAATCTTTTAGATGTTGGATGGGTACTCTTTCTTGGTTCCATCAGGTATACTACACTATTATATTATAATTGTGGGGACTTATAAAAAACCCTCTTTATTATGATGTAAAGGTTGTGGGACCTACTTTAAAAACCCTCTTCTTGGTTATGGGACCTCTGCAAAACCCTCACCTTTTACCCATATAAAATAAAAAAAAATGATCATTAAAGTACATATGAAATAGGTAATCCAAGACATATAAATTTCCTCTAAAGTAGATATATAAATTAGGAAAATATTAATAGTAACCACAATAATGATCATTGCATATAGTAGTCAATAGTAAGCCATCCAACATTTTCAAGATATGAATCATGTAATAGAACACATGTATAATAGTTGTGATATGAATCATTCACCAAAAACTCAGAAACCATAATAGAGGCACCCACTTATGCATAAAATTTCATGATCATGATGTGCACAAGTACTCAAGTCATGACATGAATCAACTTTGACTCAAAATAAACACATGGCCATGATATAGACTAGTGAATATTCAAAATGACTAAAACATAACTAAAAAAACAAAATAAATGAAATTATATAAAAATATAAAATAATATTCAATGTCAAAAACATAAATGGTCATAAAATTTAAATTTATACCAATAGTCACTCATGGAGGCACACAATGTAACAATCATCAATAATTAGTCACGGATAATGAAAAGCAATAACAATGGTTGGATATGGAACATGAAATGTCATGAACATAAATCATACCATGTAATACACCATCACTACTAAAAACATGTAACAATCATCAACATCAAACATGCATATAAAAATCAAATTTAGTTTGCATAATAAATTGATGTTACCATCACACATATTAAATTTCTTAGCCTATAACATATATCACTCTAAATTTTATGCACAAGAGTATGTAATGTATAATCATTTTAAATAACTCAATAAGATAAATCTAATGGTCATGAAAATATATAACTTGTATAGTGTACCAAGATGCCCCCACTATAATCATGACCATAATGTAAAAAAGAATCCCTAGGTGTACAAATGTCCCACATAATTATGTCAACGTAATATATGTAATCACCATTCCACTTGTGTATACCATAAAAAAATTGTTTTTAGAATGTATATGTAATTTACCAAGTGTATATGATAAATAACATAAACTAAACATTAAATATAAAAATATGTCATGCATAGGTCATGATGTTTTTTTTTTTTTTTAATTTTTTTTCTATTATTTTTGAATTTTGAAAATTTTATCATGTTTCATGAAAACTAGTGATCTCATTAGAATTGAGAAATATGATTAGGATCTATCATCTAACCAAACATGTATATGAATTATGTTATATTTTATTTTTTACCTTTCAATTCATTAATGTCTCTAGCTCATGAACACACTTATTATATGAATACATATTTTTTAGACTTATAGGTACAATTTCATTTTATTATATACTCATGTTAAACTTGCTTGAGATGATGCACATAATTTTATTTTTATCATGATAATAGATTGAGATATTTTATTAATTGGAAGCTCTTGAATTATAACATTAATTTGATTTTCATGTTCTTCACTCCCACCATACCCTGTGGGACTCAATTTATTAATTATATATCACTCTTATCCATGATCTTCTTAATATATAATTTTATTGAGATAATGTAAGGTCAATGTGGAATATAATGATACATAATTTGATATTAAGAGTTACCTACCACTTAATATATCTGATTAAAACTTTGGATGAAGTAGTATTATTCAATTTTCCATGTCATATACAAGATATTTGATAAGTTTCATGATACACACATTGATTTGATAAAAGTTATCAATATTGACATCGGTGCAATGCTTTCCATATATGTGAAGGTTAATAAAATAAAGGATATAGAAATTAGGAAGGCTATGTAGTTTCCCCTTTATAAACAACACTTGTAACATTAATATTATTAGGTACATTTTGCTTATGATATTCCTTCTTAGGTGCCTCTTTCTTAAGCATACTTTTGTTTGTAGGTACCTATTTTTTAGTCAACCCTTATTTATGTAATGTTCCCTTATGTAAATAGATTTTGGGAGGTGTAACTATAGTTTGAGTAGGTTACTCAATTTTAATATGTATGATTGAATATGGTGGTGATTTAATAAATGTGCCTAATATAAGTTCACCACTATCAATAAGAGTTTGTATTTTACTTTTATAAGCCTAAAACATGTCTTTATGATGTTCATGAATTATATGATAATCACAATAATAATAATTAGATTTTTTAAAGGATGTATAGGATAAAACATTATCAACTTATATCAAAACATGATCCTTAGAATATTAATTAGAGCCTTGTTAAACTTATTTGATGTTATTGATACATTAGTCATAGATAAATTTTATTTATTAATTCATATTCGATATGAAATATTTATAGAGACTTAGGTTTTATATGGAGAAACAAACATACAATTTACATTAGGATGCTCAAGATTCTTGACAATTGAATTTTTATCCTCAATTCCTCTAACCATTAAAGTAAAAGTTTATATTTTTCATTTGTAAAATATCTATATATTTTATCATATATAACATTTGATAATGGATGGATGAAATAGGTACATTTTTAATCACATATGTCAAATATTTATCCTTGTGATCACAAACCCATATCTATCAGATCTGATATTTATACAATATTATACATGAGGACATACCTTAACTCTTATGATTATGATAGCATGTACCTACATATAACTTATAAGACATGGGAAAATAATATGGGAGGGATGTAACTATTGCTAACTTAATTAAGAATGAAAAGAATGGGAGAATTTTTTATTCCACATTCATGATGTGTGTGTGTGTAAATAAATAAGGAGATTAAAGAATTTTCAACCTTAGTTTCATTACACATGAATTCGAACCATTTCATTACATGGTTCTAAAAGATATTATATATATTAGGGAAGAAACATGTAATGATAAAAATCATAGCTTGAATGGGAAAATATAAACCATGTATATCCTTTATATAAATAATTTTAATTGCATGACTAAGCGGAAATTAGTTATATCATATTATTAAAGCCCTAAGAAGATGGGATAAAATCTTAAAGAAGAACCTAGGGTTTATTGTGATTAAAAGAGTGATTAGACTCACTAGAATTTTTTAAATTATTTTATATTATTGATATAAACAATTTTAAGTTTGGATGAATCATATTTTATAATAAATTACATAAATTTTTAAGATCTAAATGTAAAACTTAAATTTATATAGATTTTACTATTTATACAAATGAAAATAAGATAAGATACTTAGATTTTTTCTATTATATTTTGTTCTCTATCTATGTGTTGTCACATGATATTCTCTAAAATGGAATTGTGATTGCTCAATTTAGGAAATAGATCATTAAGATATACTAATACAATATTGGTAAGGCTTAGACACTTGCAACGAACATATAAGTCTATTATTTTCTATAACTATCTTTGTGTAAAATTTTGGTATATATTTGCATAGATCATTGCACCTATATTTTAAGATGATTGATATTTAATTTTAGATGCTCATTTATTTCATCTTTATCCACTCACTTACCTTATAAAATGGGTAAAAATAAGCGTTATTTAATACCAACCACACCTCATTGAGTGGTTGATCATTTCTTACATTCTAATACTTTAAAGATGACCCAAACTACATGTAGTTCTCCTAGCTATGTGTATGTTCTCTCAAATATGATCCATTCAAATGAAATTAAACTATTTGGATTTTGACACTTGAAAATATATAGTTTTAATCATTCTTTAGGTGTTCAAACAAGGCTTAAGGAATATTCATTTGATTAGTTTTAATATTTGGATGCTTTAAAATAGTGCCTAAAGGATGTGCATATGCATTTATCAATGTGCATGTAGTTTTATAAGTAATATCTAGATAAGTGTTAAATATGAATCCTTAATCTTCTTGTGTGTGTGTGTGTGTGTGTGTGTGTGTGTGTGTGTGTGTGTGTGTGTGTGTGTGTGTGTGTGTGTGTGTGTGTGTGTGTGTGTGTCTATATATGACCATTCGGGAAATTTTGCCCATAACTAATAAGTGAAACATGTGGGTTGACCTAAGGGAGGGGTTTGATTTTGAAAATTATCCATTTGGATAACTCGGGACACTATTGGTGAAAGTGGAAACTACAGGTAAATGGAAGCATTCAACTATTTTTGGCATCATCCAATATAAAAGAAACAATGGTCTAAATTATGGTGATAGTATACTTAGGATCCATTAAGGCACATATTAGGGAGTTTTTTTATATAAATGATGGAAAATTATGAATTATAATTACATATATAGGTGAATAGTTAAGAGAGAATGTTGATAATAATAAAATTATTTTTACTTATTTTGGATTTAGTATATTTAAATAAGATAAAACTATTGAATATTCATATTACATAAAACATATCATTTAATGTGAAAATATAATGTAAAAAGTAGATTGAGATTGAGCTTAATATTTATATAAAATAAAAGAGGATATGGTAATTCTATTATTCACTATATTATCCTAATCATTATCTATTCATAATGACTTAATATAGTCTGAATTAGAACTATGGTCTCTAGGCTTAGGATATTGACTGTCAAATTTAGTCAATAATTTCCACTAATGCTTAGATACATGCAAATACCATATATGTTTACTTTATATTGTGACTATATAATGTATTTTTGTTATTCTATTATATCATTAATTATTTTTTATGCCTATTAATATGATTCTTATGCAATTTCAAATGCTCAGTCCTAGGCATAGATTATAGTTTTTTTCCTTCACCTTAAAATACTAGATCTATTTTTGGCACTTTTTAATTATAAAAATGGTTTATTAATATTAGGTTGGATATCCCCAACCATACCCCATAATTTTTTTTATTTTTTCCTACATTCTAATATTTTGAAAATGTCTCAAACCATATGTAGTTCTTTGTACTATTTATATGTGTGATTATTTTAGCCTTTTTTGGGTTTGTTGAGGTCAACATACCTCCATTTATGAAAAATAGGAATTATTGTGCATACTTTTAACATTAACACTAAAATCTTGATATTCTACATATTATTAGAATTTGAAGATTATCCACACTTGATAAAATTGGCCCATTTGTTCATGGTTTTACTTTAACCGTGCCTAATATTGTTAATAGTTAGCCTTCATTTCTTAAGTTTTAGGTTTCATGGAGCTCTTATTAATGGATCATGTTAGGATGTTCATAGTATTATCCTCATTCAAGGTTTTACCAATCTTTGGTTTGTGATAACTCATACTTGGATTCACGTTCTAAAACCTTCCTTCAAAAAAACCTAACTCAGACCCTTGGTTTGAATTCAAATTTGGTGGGATCAAATTTGGTAGGAATATTTTAAACTTACTTTATCCTTAAGCCTAATTTTTATATTAAGTCTTGGTCGTGTTTCTTAACATGACCAAACTTTAGCCTAAAAATTTATTATACTTGGTCCTTTTATATTTTCCCTCTTTTTATCCTCTTTTATTTAATAAGGTCTAATATTTATGTTTTCAAGGTCCTCTATGTTCCTAAATTAGTCTCATTAGTTATGTCACGTGGTCCCTTTTGTTACATACTTAGCCTAAAGTCTTAGTCCTAAGGCACTGTTCATATTTATTAACATGAATGAGACATTAGTCTCAAAACTTTAGCCTAAGTTCCTATATCAACCTGGACCCTAAGTTAATAATCTTACCTCTTTTCAAGATCAATGGATCTCACTTCATAATTAAGGATGATCTCACAAAGTGAAGGAGACATGATGAATCCAAATCTTTGATCCATCTAACCAATCCCATGTGAGCTCGAGGATCATGATCAACGATCCATGCTTAAGAAGGAGTAAAGATTGAATAGTGTGCGATTATCCTCAATATTAAATGGGTCCCCATTTATTAAACATAAAATTATTCTATATCTTTAAGAAGTCTAAAGGAGCCAATCATGATCAAGTCCCAAGAGATGAATGATCTGTGGTTACTCACATAAAAAGATCTAATGGAGTGAGTTTGGAATTGAAATATCTAAGGCCTAAGAAAGCCCTACTAGGATGATAAGTGTCATCATCTCAAGAAATTAAATCTCTATCAATGCTTTATATACCCTTCCTAGGGTCAAATAGAGTCAAAATTTGAGGAGTCCCTTGGAGTCACCATGTGGCACTCCCACGTTTGAACTTAATGTTAAAAGGGTCCCATGCATTAAAAATTAGAATTAACTTGAGTTTTTACACTAAGGATTATTGTATTATTTAAATATAATAAACCTTAGGCTAAAACCTTTGGTTATGACTATAATATTTGAAGGGACCCATTTTATTACACTTTTAAGACTTAGTCCTTTAAGTTAGTCTAATTTTCATATGAATTGATCCATGAACTAAATTGATCCTCTTCATGACTATGGGATGTATGTCATGTATATACTCAAATCCTAGTCAATGGTCTACATTTGGTCAAGACCAAATTATGAAATTAAGCATGCTAAATCCAAGATATATAGACCTAATAATTTTCATGAAATTAAATTTGATGTTCTTGTGAATGTCATTTGATGCCTGTGAGGCCATCATTGACATCTATGAGGCCATCAAATTTAGTCTCATCAATCATCTTGATTAAACATAAGAATATGTTTTAAAATGTTACTAAAAGCTTATTGCTTATGTTGAAATTAAATAGGACCCCCCTTTTATAAAATATAAAAAAACTTAAGGTCTTTGAAATTTAATGATAAAATGATCTTATGGTCTAATATTTGTAGGCATAGACATAACCTAAGTCTCTATCCTAAGGTTTTAATTTCATTTGTTTAAATACAATAAACCTTAGTCTAAAGACTTATCTTATGCCCCTATGCCATAAAACTTATCTTAGTTTTAGCCTAAAAATTTATCATGTTTTTCAACATGATAAAACCCTAGGTCAAAACCTTGCATTGGATCCTTCTATTAATCAAATCCCCTTTTTAGGTATTCTAAAACAAAGATTAAATATTTTAAACTAAAGTCTATGTCAAGTTTATTAACATGAAATAAAATTTAGCCTCAAATATTTAGCCTAAATCCCTTTTATATCTTGATGATAATTAAAATTCATGTACTTTACATGATAAATGACTCATGGTTAATCAAAACAAACTAATCAAATGGAGTACAATTTATAGATACTTTTCAATGAGACCCCCAAAGGCCCACAATACTGACACATGGTGATCATGAATTCACTGATGAAATGTAAAGCTTAAAGGGCCCATAAAGGTGCCAAGTGGCACAACAATGGAGTTTGATATGAAAACCACCAATAACTTGTAGGCCTTGGGATCATGACCAATGGTCTACATTGATCCATAGACAAAAATCCAATAGTGTGAATTAAATGAAGGATTTTAAATAATAATGGCTAGTTCCTTTAAATCATTTATGAAAATGCCTCAAAAGTTTCTAGATGGACGCCACATAGGCACCACATAAGCACAAAATGACAAAATCAAAGATTTGGTGGGCCTAAAAGGGAAATTGTATAAATTTTAGGGTCTAAATAAAATCTAAGGCATGAATTATCCTAAGTCTAATATAACATCACCATTAACGCTGCAAACAAGCCCTAACTTCCACAAAAATCCCTAATTTAACCTCTAATCAATTACAGTCAAGCTAGAAAAGGTTTAATTGTTATCTAAGTGAGAACAAACCTCTAGAGGATATTTACAAAACATTATCAAGTGATTTTAAAGTTTCAAAATCATTAAAAGCTATAGGTAACAAAAAAGAGATGACACAAAATTGTATTTATATTCAAACAATGAGGGAAGAGTATTCAAAGATACTAACTTTGATGTTGCAGGACTAAACACAAGAAACATAAATTGGTTTGAGCTTTTTTGGATTATTGAAAAAATACAAGCCATAAAATTTGAAAAGTATAAGAATGCCTCAATCCTATAGAGATACAATGACCTAGTCTCCATCCAGATGACCAACCTCCACTATGTTGCTTCAAAACATAAGGTATTGCACTATATTAATGTTATTACCCCCATTTTCATAGATTGTGAAATTGATCAAGATTGGATAGTTCATGAACATAATCTCAAATAAGGTAGCATATATTTTCCCCTATCATTTGAAATATAATAAAGGATATACAATCCCTAGGTAGACTTGAATACAATTAGGACATGGACTAGTAAAAAATGACTTAAATACCATCCTTACCCCATGGTTGCTTACCAAAACTCAAGTGATCCAGGACCCCACTAGAAAGATCCCAATTGTCTAATGTAAGGAAATAATTAGAGTAATCATGACCTTACTAAGTAGAATAATTGGGACCCTTCCACCAAACATGTTAATAAAATGTAGGTGCCTGATGTATAATTCATGGTAGAAAAGGGACTCACTCCCCCAATAGGTGAGATGATCAACATTTTTTTTAAATAACAATTTTTAGCAATGAAGAATAAAACCAACATCCACTTATTAATGATGTCCTATCTTCTAGATACCCTCTTCACCACTACCAAATCCCTGACATCAATAATTAGTCACTTAAAGGGAGACACACTATTTCCCATCACTATTCCAAGTTACACATATTCAAATATAGACACAATGTACAATTAATTTTTGATTATGTATATCCACCTTTGGTAGAAGGTATTATATGGACCCCTATGTGTAGGGTCATCCCTCTAATTAAGAATTATGTGGATATAATTGGACACATCTGGTTGTATCTAGATTGCATAGTGATTAGAATAAAAGGGACCTTAGTTCAACCCCTCAAACTACCACTCTATGTGCCAACCCAATTGGAAAAAATGAGGTTACATACCAAATTTTCCATGGTATATATAGTGTGTGTAAGTAGAAAAGGAATCCTTCACCCCTTTCCTTTGAACATTATGAAAACTACACTATAGAATTAAAAACATATGGAGGTCATCTCAAAACACAGAGACTCCTTCAACTTACAATTAGATGATTTGAGGTAGTGGGACCCTCATGATAGGGTCACAAGACATTT
Organism: Torreya grandis; assembly: GCA_037957365.1. Lineage (NCBI taxonomy): Eukaryota > Viridiplantae > Streptophyta > Pinopsida > Cupressales > Taxaceae > Torreya > Torreya grandis. The sequence goes on from JARHVA010000941.1 coordinate 2,247,314, forward strand.
AAAATAAAGAAATTAACTACCCCTATGAAGATAGGATTGGTTTTCATGACATGATGTATACTAGGGCCTCTAATTTTATAAAAGTATTGGCCTGATTGAAGAAGCATAATATTATGCTTGAGGCTAGGTTGGCTAGAGATGAGAAACCTGATGAGATATGGTAGATGGGGCCCCTAAAATTTCATTTGTTTATTGGACCTTATTTTAGGCCTCCTCTAAAATAACCACTACAACAAACTCAAGCACAAGTTACATAAGGACTTAAGTAAGAAAAATTAGAATAAATACTTGATGAGGGGGCATCTTCTTCTACCCAATCTAAAAGGCCAAAATCCCCAATTGAGTTCTTTGACATGATTGCACTAGGTACTGAGGAGATAATGAAAGATCCACTTAGGGTGTTTATTGAGTCATATGGAGCAAATAAAGAAGAAAAAAAATTGAGGAACCCTAATCCCAAGTTGATGAAGTAAAACAATTCCGATATAGCTCTGGACCTAGTTCTAGTTGCACCCCTCCAGATTAGGAAGGCTTAGTTGACATCAGTCTTAATTAGAAATAAGAAGCCAACATTAACCTTCACTCATGTTTTGAGTGAAGTTAACTTATTTAGTGATGAAAAACCTATTTATGTGCCAATCACCCTTAAATTGTTGATTTATGGGAAGAAGAAAAAGATCCCAACCCTAAAACATTCATGGGTCATGACCTTTGTATTCAACCTCATTGTTTATGATGAGCTAAAACCATGGATAGTGTCTCTAATGAAAGAAGAAGAGGAAAGAAGGATGACCACCCTTCGGGGGTTAAGTGGCACTCAAGTAGATATTCTTAAAACCTTAGGTATCACATACATGGATATTCTTGAAACTCCAAAAATCATAGAGTCATTAGTCAGTGTGTAATTCAATCCAAAGACAACAGGCCTAGAGAGGGTAATAACAAAGAAGACCATGGTTGGGAATGTTACCTTTCAAAAAGTTGAGCCTTTTATGGGCTTAACTCTAGTAAGGGGTCTAGGACCTAATGAACACCCAATTCATAAAGAAGACATAGTTGGATTATTGATGCCCATTGAACCCATCTAAAATTAGGCATCAAAAGCTTTTATTAAAAGATAAATAACATGTAAAATGAAAAAGAAAATCTCGAGACACAAGATATCTTGTCAGTTCTTAAAGAAATGATAAAGATATGTGAGGCATCTTTTTATGATATGTTTAATTCCTTAAAGGAGATGAAGTTAAGGAAGAATCTGTTAGCTCGCCTAGATGCAATAGCCAAGGTTTTGAAAGTCCAATGGTAGAATTTAAAATATAAAATCAAGGAACTAATCAGCATACTAGTGGATGACCAGATCCCTAGCTTCAGGACCATTTACCTAGCCCATTTGAATGCCATTATGGGAATAATTATTGACAAGATCTAGGGTTTAAGCACATGGTTAAGGAACTTAGGGAGGGTCCTAAGGTATGACAAAGAGATGATAAATATAATTGATCAACTTCTTAGAACCATGCTTTCCACTCTTACCACACTCAGCTCCTTGGGCGTCATTGTAGAGGATGTGTACAAATAAAAGGTTACCCTAGTTATACAAGAGGTCAAGATAAATATTTAGGGCCAATCTAGGAGTGACATCATAGGTTCATGGGTATGATCTTGATTATAGAGGAGAAAAATGTTGAGGCAAGGAGTATCAAGGAGGTAATAGCAAAGAATGATAGATATTTTGAAAACTTGGCAGACTAAGAGGATGAATGCTTATTAGAACTAGATATAAATCTAAATTTAGTCAAAAATAAAAATTAAAAGGTTGTTAATATTATTCAAGAACAAAAGGAGAGTTCTTCAACATAGGGCCCACTAGCTAGCTAATAATATTCCACTTTGTTAACAAAATTTGTAATATTCAAAAGTAGAATATTCTTTTTATAAAGACATGTGCTAGTTTGTTAGCACATTTTCCTATAGGTCAATCCACTTTGGAAAGAGGAATGTATTTTATAATTTTGTAAAAAGGATAGTTTTCCTTACTTTTGTACAATTGTAATCTTATGACTAAGTGACATACTGCCTTCTCATCCTATAAAAGGTAGTACTACCATTTTTGTAAAGGAGAGAAAGTTTTGAGCAAAAAGATGAGGTGTAAACTTTCAAAAATTAATACAAGCAAGGAATTATAAAATGATTGTCAAATATTTGTTTGTGTGTTTGCTATTATGGCTACTTTCACAATTATCTATTTGGATGTTCATATTTGAATGGTTTTCATTGATTCTTGGTATGCATATATGAACGCAGAGATATTAAATTGTGCTTATGATAGGTTGATTTAAATATATTAGGTTCATTTCATTTCCATTACTTCTCTTGTAGATGTGATAATGTACCTTGCTTATGAAGTAAATCTTTAAATTGAATCTAGTTTATTGTTTACATTTTTCCACCCTTTCCTTAGATATTTGACTAGTACATGGTAGGATCTATGTTATAGTTATTTCATGTCATATATTATTTGAATATATGTCTTGATGAAATATAAGCTTTGTCATAATGTCTGGACTAAAAATCAAAGTACCTTCTTTCTGCCCTACCCTTCCTTTTGATTTTTTTAAATCAAATCACTTTAGTTTAATCTCCACTATAAATATTCATCTAGATTAGTATTTAATTTAGAACTTGATCATAAATTAACTAATAATAATATAGATATCTTGCATTTCATGTAGATTGGCCATGGTGGTTCCCATCCACTATTTCACCATAGGTAAGCAAATTATCCTAATTTACTACTCATGATTTGAATTCCATAAATTCTAAACTAAGAAGTGTTCTTTAGACACTAAGAACACTTGTGATACATTTAGAGACATCAATAGGATGAGCTCTACTTATGCTAGGAGGGCCTTGTGAATTTACAAGATATTTTCTAATTTTGGTCTATTTTGATCTAATATCGGTGTTATCTTTACACATTTATGTAGTTATTTGAATTAAAAGTGTAAAGATCATCTATCTTCATGGTCTTTGACCCATCGTTATGCTTCTTCTAGACAAATATCAAGAGTATTTGATAATAGATGTGTAATTATGGTAAAGGTAGGTTAAGATTTGAGAATCCAAATTATTTGAGGTTATAATAGCTTATTTTGATCAAATATTGATATATCTTTTATGTATCTAAGTTTATCTAACTTAGAGTTATAAATATAGATCATATTTATGTAATTAGACACATCTTTGATCTAACTTAGTTAAAGTTTGATGTTTTTTGTTGTTCTTTACATGAATATTTGAAAAATTTACTTAATGTGCAAGTAAAGGTTGATTTGACACATCATATTTCAAACAAGATCCAAAGTCTTCAAGCTAGAATTGCTAAAAATCTGGACAAGATCACATTTAGAAATAAGAGAACCTTTACTGGAACTAGACATCCATAAGAAATCTAGGAAACATAAAGGTGGACATAGACATTCAAATTATTTATCAACTTCACCACTCTAAGTTACTCCTGTAGTTAACCTTCATCCAGGTATGGCCTAGTTAGGAAGCTCTCTTATTAATTTTCAAGGTGCGGTTTATGACCTTCCTCACAATCTAGAAAAATATTTTCCAACTTTTGGTCCTAATGGTAGTGTGAAATCATAAGAACATGTTAAATCCTTTAAAGTTATATTAATATTGATAAATGTCACTCATGAATATGTAGCATGTAGGTTGTTTCGTTTTACATTTAAGTATGTTGCATATGAATTGTTCTTAAACCTACCTGACAATTGCATCACCACTTGGGATGAATTTAATAACATTTTCATTGACCAATTTGGCAAAATCATCAACCCTTATGTCTAGCACAAATAGTTTATCACTCTCAAAATGGATGTTAATGAACCTAGAAGAGATTTTAATGCTAGGTCATAAAATATTTATAATAGGACATTGGCCCTTATAAACCTAATTAGGCATTAGCCTTAGAAATCTATAAAGATGCTCTTGACCCCATGACTTCACTATTAATAAAGAGGGTTATAGGTCCTCTGAACAAAATATATTTAGGCTATGCTGAGGCTATCATCATTAATTACCAAATAAAACCTTAAGGTTAGATGGCCTACTCTATTCCCAATGTCATTCCACATATGCCTACCTTGAATTCTTTCCTAAAAACAACTAGAGCATGCCTACTCTTAACCAACTCCCAAATCTTAACCAATTTACTCTAAGACATGTTCCTAACAAAAATTTGGGGTTCTTGAATCACTTTTATATGAATGGATTTAATGTAACTGATTGAAGGGCTTTAGTACCAGCTACTAGTACCAATAGCAACTAGGTTCATAATTCAAAAACCCCCCAAAATGAGAATGAGTCCATTTTGAAAATGGTCTAAAAATTAAGCACTGACTTCCTTCAACTATAAAAATAAATTAGAAATACTAAAGAGAATTTTGTAAGGAACTTCTCTTTCCAAAGGTTTAATAGGCCCAATAATAGGTTTAATAATAATAGTTTCCACAAAAATAAGAATAGTGAACCATCTTCTGAAACGAAGACTATGGATAGTAATCTTATTGATATTACTTTGCCTAATTATTTTAGAGTCCATTGTAATTTTAAGCATGGCGAGATTGATTGCATTGAATTTTGTAAGGCTTTTAAAGCATTTAAAGAAGATTTGTACACTTGTGAGGTAGTACCTAACAAGGTTAATGGTGCAGGTACTTCAGAATCTAAGCCTACTGACTAGACCTTCATGGTGGAATTGTTTGATTTACCCTTCCAATAAGATAATGAACTTGATTATGTTCCTAAGGAAATTCATGCCTTCTATAATTTCTTGAAGAAGACATGTCCTCTAAAGAATAGAGAAAATAGGCAACCTTTGACTACTTCTACTCCTCGAAATAACTTTGGTACTCCTTTGGATACCACTTTAGACAATAATCCAAAGTCTCTAAAGGGAAGTACTTCTATGAGTAATACTAATACTTTCATTTCTTCCAAGAAGATTGGTTATAATATTTTAGAGGATATGAAGAAAATTAAAGATAATATTACTTATCATGAACTAACAAAGATAACGAAGAAAAGAGATCTATTGTTAGAGTCCTTGTTTAAGAAATCTAGAAAGATACCCAAGGCTGATAATGCCAATGTAGCCATACATAAAGCTAAGGTAGAATCCCCACCTTTCTTGCTTATAGTCAGAATGTTTGGTAAAAAAATGCATAATTATCTATTGGATTTTGATACATCTATAAATATTATGCTTGTAGGTTTTTGTAAGCAACTTTGTTTAACTTCCATCAATTATAATAGGGTTCACACCCAAATCGATAAGTTTAGGGTCAAGGTGGTTGGAGAATTGTTAAATATCCACATGCAATTGGCTTCTGAGCCAAGAGTCCAATAATTTATTGATATCCAAATGGTAAATATCACTGATGTATATGGACAAATTTTAAGCAAATAATGGATAAAGGCTCTAAATGGATATATGTCCAGAAATTGTTCACACCTATGGCTACTTTGGAAGGGAGTTCCCAACCAAATTAGAGTTGAAAGGGAGCCAAGAATAAAACACATGATCATTGAATATGATGTTGTCAATGAAAGGGTCAACATAATTGATTCTAATTTAGGAGTGTTCACCCTAGAAACTAGCAAATTATGTGTTCCTAAAGATTCTCATACTATTCTTAGATTATTGAAGATTCATTTTGATGGGGCTAGGTGTAAAGTTAGATTTGGGGTAGGTATTATTCTAACTAAACCTTTTGGTAAGAAGTACCATTCCTCTTATAGACTCTAGTTTCCATGCACCAATAACCTTGTAGAATATGAGGCTCTCATCTTAGGTCTATAGTTTATCATCAACAAAAAATTCAAGGAACTACTATTCTATGGTGATTCAGAACTAGTAGTCAATCAAGTGAGAAGTAAGTATCATTGAAAACTATCATACCTCAAGAGGTAAAAATTTAGAGTCTAGGATCTATTTGAATTGTTTTATGCCTTCAATATTGTTTCTATCCCTAGGGAGAAAAATAAATTTAGTGATGAGCTAGCCTCTACTATAACTAATCTCATGCCTAACCAAGATTCACCAAACTTTAGCATTGAGTTGATACCTTACCCTTCTTTCATAGACAATGTAAACCATCTGTAGGTCTTTAGTGATGACCAATAGATCCTAGACATCATGCATAGTTTCAGATAATTTGAGGCTTAGGTTATTGATGATGCAAATTCAAATGCATTTGATGAAGGTAAATATGATGGCAAAGTCATTCAACTAAATAATAACAAAATTCCCAAGGGCACGATTGCCTTAGAAAGATTATTTGATCAAGATAAATTAGATGAGAATTCCAAGGTTCCCAAATTGAGTGGAAATTATTATAATAGAGTTAATATTGGACCTCAAGATCAACCCCAGCTAGTCAACACTGGAAAAGCCTACACAAGTGCTGAAAATAAAAGGGCCAAAGAACTATTAACAAAATACAAATATGTCATAGCTTGGTCTTATAATGACTTGAAGATTTTTTATCCAAGAGTCATCACCCATACCATACCTCTCAAAGATAATTTCAAAAATTTCAAGTGGAAACAAATGCCTATAAATCATGTCTTAGAACCCATGATTTTCAAAGAAGTCAATAGGTTTTCAGATGATATAATTGTATTTCCCATTAGGCACTCTACTAGGGTTACTAATTTGGTGCCAATTAGGAATAATAATGGTGAAATTAGACTATGTATTGATTTTATAAATATGAATAGAAAATATACAAAGGATAATTATCCTCTTCCCTCTCTTGAGCAAGTATTGCAAATTATTTTTGGTTCAGGCTTGATGTCTTTTCTTGATGGATTTTTAGGGTACAATCAGGTGCTAGTAGACAAGGAAGACATGATTAAGACAACATTAAAAACTAAGTGGGGCACCTTTGCATATAAAAGAATGACTTTTAGACTAATAAACATAGGAGCCACTATTCAAAGGGTTATGGGCCATGCCTTCCAAGGCTTGATTGGTAAGTGCATTATAATTTATAGGGATGGTCTAACTATTTTCAACTAAAATAGGGAGGAACATTTCATGCATTTATAGTAGGTATTTGAAAGGTTCAAAAGGTATGGAATTTCCCTCAACCCTAAGAATTATTTTTGTATCACTAAGGGTAAATTATTATGCCACATTATTACCAAAGATGGAATCTACATTGATCTTGAAAGAGTGTAAGCTATATCAAAGATAGAGCCTCCTAATAGTATAAAAGAATTGAAATCAATTGTCAAACCATTGAATGATATGTTAATGAAGGATGATAAAGTCTCATGTAATGAGGACTCCAAAAGGACCTTTGGAGATATAAAAATGGAAATCAACCAAGATTTCATCTTAATAAGTCCAAACTTTCTGAAGGATTTCTATCTTTACTATTCTTCCTCTAACCACACTCTTATTATTTTAACTCAAAAAATAGAAATATGTGACCACACAATTAATTTTATGAGCACTAATTTGAAAAATATTGAGTTGAATTATCCTTTGATTGATAAACAAGCCTTTGCATTATTTAATACCATCAAGATATTTAGGCACTACATTCTTAGGACAAAGTACATGCCATTCTTCTAGATCTAACCACTAAGATAATGTTGAGCCAATGTGAATTTAGAGAGTGAAGAGTTAGGTTGATGTTTATTCTTTAAGAATATGATAGATATAAAAATTGAAAAACTAGTAAGATGTCAAGGTTTGATTCAAATGATTGCCAATACCAACCCCAAGTTAAGTATTATGCTAGTTGATCAGCACAATTTTCAAACTAATAACTGGTATGACTTCATTATCCACTTATTGACTAACGGAACTTATCCTAAAAGATTAACCAAGGATTAGAAAATATCTCTAAGGCTTAAGTCATCCCATTACCTAATCAAAAATGGAATCTTGTAACAAAATTACTTTGAAGGTGTGCACCTAAGATGTGTTTCTAAGGAAGAGGCTATGGAGGTAATGAGCACTGTACATGAGAAGTTTGGAAGTGGGCATCCATCAGGAGGAAAAATATATCACAATATCCTTAGGGATAGCTATTATTATCCAACCATATTTAAAGATGCTCATAGACATGTGAGGGAATGCCATTCAAGCAAGATCTTTAGTACAAAGGACCCAAAGGCAGCAATGTATTTACAACCTATCATGATTGACAAACCCTTTACCTAGTGGGGACTAGAATTTATAGGGGTAATCAACCCCAACTTATCAGAAGGTCACAAATATGTTCTAATAGCCACAAACTATTCCTCTAGATGGACTAAAGTAGTAGCCACTAAACAATGCAAAATAGAAGAAGTGATCAAGTTTTTTGAAGAAAACATATGCACTAGATTTGGGACTCTAGTCTATTTGGTATGTGATAATGGGTCAAAATTCATATCCATAAATATGACATAATGTGCACATGATAACAAAATTATTCTCAATTTTTCATCTAACCATTATCCTCAAGGTAATGGTGTATCTGAGCCATTGAATAAAAACTTAATGAAATCCATTAAGAAGTCTATTGCAAACAAACCTAGAATATAACATAAGCTACTCAAGTATACCCTTTGGGTAGATAGAACAAGAGTGAATCAAGATCTTAAGTCATCTCCATTCTTATTGGTATATGTACTAGAGCCCATATTCCCCATCACACTCAAGCTACCAACTTACAAGTTTATGCAAGAGTATATAGAGGAAGACCAATAATTTGCAAGCTCAAGGCTGTTGGACATTATTCATATGGAAGATGCATGAGAATAATATTTTTATATATTTATCATGCACCAAACTATATTAATGAGTTGGTTTGATAAGAAATCAAAGATCAAGGTATTCAGATAAGGAGACTTGTTTCTTCTTTGGGATAAAGCATCTGAGCCTAAGGGAAAGCATGACAAGTTCACACCTCTATGGATTGGCCCCTATCATATTGTAGGTACACTTGGAAATAACACCTTAAAACTAAAGGACCTATAATGGGCATAATTCACACTACCCACCAATGGGTAGTATCTCAAGCATTACTTCCATGTTGATCCTCTTGGGGTCTTCATAGAATGAATCTATAAGATGGTTAGAGTTAATATAGGTAGGCTAGTTAGTTTCCATTAGCTCTTTCCTTCCTATCCCTTGTTTTTACATAAATTTGTATATATTTTTTGTTTCCCTTTTTATTCCTACTTTTCTAATTTTTATTGTGTATTTTCTTATTGTTACTTTGTTCCTTGCTTTGAATAAGTCCTTTTAGACATCCCGTGGCTCAAAGTGCTTTAGTGTTCTTGAAACTCCAATAGTTTAGGAATGTTGGTATCAACCTCATACATATGTTGACCTTGGATTTGAGATATGAGCTTGATGTTATAATTTAAAGAATCTAATAAGGACTGATGGATAGGTTTACCATTCATAAGACCATAAACATTATCTTGACCTAAACTTGGTTTTAAGAAGAATTATACATATAGAATGAAAGCTTAATATATTAACGTACACTCATGATTACACTTAACAAACATCCTTGCCTAGGATAAAAATTACAACCGTAGGTGATTATCTAAGGATCAGACACTTGACCAAATCCTTAAACTTAGATCCTAGTTCCCAACCTTTGTTGAAAGCTTAAAAGACTGAAAAATACAAAAAAAAAACTTATTGCAAAATAAAATAAAATTAAGCAAAGGTGATTATGGTAATCTCCACTAGGGATATGAGTCTTGGATGGTAGAGGATCAATGGTGTGAGTGGATTCAAAGTCATGTTTTTTGGTGTTATGGATGCCTAATTGATAGTATATCAATGCCCAAACCTTTCATGAACTTATAGCATGGTTCTTAATGAATACCTAAACATGCTCTAAGTCAATTTTAATCATTAAAGGCACAAAACCTAGAATTTATCCCCTAAATCCCATGGAAAACAATAATTTAAATCAAATCACACATATAATATGGCTATGTCTTGATGTTTGATCCTAATTATGCATGTGCAAGGTTTGTTTCAACCATGAATTGATCATGATAATGGCATTGATCAAGTGGAATAAGTGATCTAGTTATTTTTTTGAACCAGGGTCTCTATGTTTTAACAAATTTCTATGTTTCCCTTGGAAGTTTCCATTTTTTGAGGTCAATATACCCTTGTTTCTAAAAAATAAGGATGATTTTACATACTTTGAACATTAACAATGAAAGCTTGATACTTTACAAATTATTATAATTTGAAGATCATCGATGCTTGATAAAATTGGCCCATTTGTTCATGGTTTTTATTTAACCTTACCTAATTTTATTAAAAGTTAGCCTTCATGTCTTAAGTTTCAAGTTTCATGGAGCTCTTATTAATGGATCATTCTAGGATGCTCATAGTCTTATCCCCATTCAGGTTTTTACCAACCATTGGTATGTGAGAACTCATAGTTGGATTCACATTATGAAAACCTCCTTAAAAAAACCCTAACTTAGACCCTTGGTTTTAAATTCAAATTTGGTAGGAATATTTTAAGCTTACTTTATACTTAAGCCTATTTTTTATATTAAGGCTTGGTCATGTTTCTTAACACAACCAAACCTTAGCTTAAAAAATTATTATGCTTGATACTTTTATATTCCCCCTCTTCTTATCATCTTTATTTTAAAAATGTCTAATGTTTATGTTTTCAGGGTCCTCTATGTTCCTAACTTAGTCCTATTATTTTCATCACATGGCCCGTTTTGTTACATACTTATCCTAAAGTCTTAGTCCTAAGGAATTGTTTCTATTTATTATAAGACCTTAGTCTTAAGACTTTAGCCTAAGTTCTTATATCAACTAAACCCTAACTTAATAATTTTGCCTCTTTGCAAGATTAATGGCTCTCACTTCATCACCAAGGATGATCAAAATGATTGAAGGAAACCTAATGAATGGAAAGACTTGATCCATCAAACCAATCCTATGTGAGTCCCAAGATCATGATCAATGATCCATGCTTAAGTGGGACCAAAGATCGAATGGTACATGATCATCCATAATATTAAATGGGTTTTAATTAATTAAACATAAAATCATGCTATAGTTTTAAGAATTCTAAAGGAGCCAATTATAATCAAGTCCCAATATCAAGATTAATGATCCATGGTTACTCGCATAAAAATATTTGATAGAGTAAATTTGGTGTTAAAATATCAAAGGCCTAAGAAATCCTCATGAGAATGATAAGTTTTACCATCTCAATAACAAAAATATCTATCAATGCTCTATAGATCCTTCCTAGGATCAAACAAAGTCAAAAGTTGAGGAGTCCAATGGAGTCACCATGTGGCACTCTAGTGTTTGAGCTTAGAGTTAAAAGGGTTCCATGAATTAAAACTTAGACTCAACCTAAGTTTTTACCCTAAGGATTATTTTATTATTTAAATACAATAAACCTTAGGATAAAACCATTTGTTATGACTATAATATTTGAAGGGACCCACTTTATTACACTTTGAGGACTTAGTCTTTTAACTTAGTCTAATTTTCATATGCATAGATCCATGAGCTAACTTGATTCTCTTCATTACTATAGGGACTAATGGTGTGCATGTTCTTAGATCATAATAAATGATATACATTTGGTTGGGATCAAATGATGTGACAGAGCATGTTGAATCCAAGATTTATCAACTTAATGATCTTCATGAAATTAAATTTGGCATTCTCATGAACATCATTCAACTCCCATGAGGCCATCATTGACATCCATGAGGCTGTCAAATTTAATCTCATTGATCATCTTGAACAAACATAAGAATATGCTTTAAAATGTTACTAAAAGCTTATTACTTATGTTGCAATTTAATGGGACTCCCCTTTTAGAAAATATAAAAGAACTTAAGGTCTTTAAACTTTAATGATAAAATGATCTTGTGGTCTAATATTTTTAGGCATAGACTTAACCTAAGTCTCTATCCTAAGGTTCTAATTTCATTTATTTAAATACAATAAACTTTAGGCTAAAGACTTATATTATGTCCATATGCCATAAAACATAGCTTAGAAGTTTTAACCTAAGACTTTATTATGTTTTTCAACATGATAAAATCCTGGGTCAAAACCTTGTATTTGCATTAGATCCTTCTATTAATCGAGTTCATTTTTTACATATTATAAAACTTAGATTATATATTGTAACCTAAATTATATGTAATGTTTATTAACATGAAAAAAAATTAGCCTAAAATATTTAGTCTAACTACCTTTTATATCCTAATGTTAATTAAAATTTGTGCACTTTGTAATATTAATGGCTTGTATTTAATCAAAGCAAGCCGATCAGATGGAGAGTAATTTATAGTGACTATTCAACAAGACCAATGAAACCCCACAGGATTTACGTGTGGTGAGCATACATCATGGACAAAATGTAGAGCCTAGAAGGCCTATGAAGGTGTCAAGTGGCACAATCATAGTGTGAAAGCTCTGAGATCATGATCAATGATCCACATTGATCCATGGACAAAGATCCAATGATGTTAAGTAAAAGAAGGATTTTAAATAAAAATGGTTAGTTTCTTTAAAGCATTTATGAAAATTCCATAAAAATGGCCACATAGATGCCACATAGGTGCCAACAATCACCAAATGTCAAAATCAAAGATTTAGAGGGCATGAAATGGTAAAGGTATAAATTTTGGGGTCTAAATCAAATATAATGCATGAATTAGCCTAAATATAAGTTTTCATCTCCATTAAACCTAAAAATAAGCCTTAACCTCCATAAAAAGACCTTATTTGAAATCTAATCAATCATAATCAATCTAGAAAAGTCTAATTATTATCTGAGTGAAAATAAACATCAAGAGGATACTTACATAACATTAGCAGTGGATTTGAAAGTTTCACAGTCATGGAAACTTAGAGGAAGCAAAACAGAGATGGCATATAATTGTATTTAGCTTTAAATAATGAGGAAAGAGTATTCAAGGATACTAACTTTAATGTTATGGCATTAAACACAAGAAATATAAACTGGTTTGAGCTTTTATGGACTATTGAAGAAATGTAATCTATCACGAGGGAAGATCAAAAAAATTCCTTAATCCTCTAGATATACAACAATCTGGTCTCCATCCACATGATTAGTCTCCACTATGCTACTGTAAAACCTAAGGTATTGCACTGTATTGATGTTATTTCCCCCAGTTTCATAGAATATAAAATTGATCAAGATTGGATACTTTATGAAAATACTTTCAAAAATGAAGCATATATTTTCCACTTTGAATTTGAAAGCTACTACAAGTTATGAAATCCTTAGGTAGAATTGCTTACAATTAGGACATGGACTAGTAAAAATGACTTGAACACCATCCTTACCCCATGGCTACTTATCATAACTTAGGTGATCCAAGACCCCACCAGAAAGATCCCAATTGTCTAACTTAGTGAAGGAATCAAAGTAATCATCACCTTACTAAATAAAATATCTAGGCCCCCTTCTACCATATGTTAATAAAATCTAGGTGCTTTACGTATACTTCATGGTAGAAAAGGGAGTCACTCCCCCAATAGGTGACATGATCAACATTTTTTTGAAACAACCATTTTCATCCATGAATAAGAAATCCAATACCCACTTCTTCATGATGTTCTATCTTCTAGATTCCCTCTTTTCCGCCACCAAAATCCTTAACATAGATAATTGGTCACCTAAAGGGAGACACACTATTTCCTATCACTATTCCAAGTGACACATATTCAAATATAGACACAATGTACAATTAATTTGTGATTATGTGTATTCACCTTTGGTAAAAGCTATTATATAGATCCCCATGGGTAGGTTCAGCCCTCTAATCAAGACATCTAGATTTAACTAGAGACATCTAGTTGTATCTAAATTTCATAATGATTAGAATATAAGGGACATTAGTTTAGCCCTTCAAACTACTGGTCTATGTGCCAACCAAATTGGTAGAGCAGGAGGTTACATGCCAAATTTTCCATGGTATAGATGGTATGTGCAAGAAAAAAAGGAAAGGATTCCTTCACCCTTTTCCTTTGACTATCAACAAGACTATACTACAAAATTAGGAACATGTGGAGCTCATATCCAAGCATAGTGACTCCTTAAACTTATAATTATATGATTTGAGGTAGTGGGAACCTCATGATAGGGTCACAAGACATTTGAAATAAAAAATAATAAAATACCCCTATGAACATAGGCTTGCTATTCATGACATGATGTATATTAGGGCCTCTAATTTCATAGAAGTGTTGGCCTAATTGAAGAAGTATAATATTATGCTTGAGGCTAGGCTATGAGAAACTTGGTGAGATTTGGTAGATGGGGCCCCTACAATAACATTTATTTCTTGGACCTTCTTCTAGGGCCCCTCTAGAACAACCACTATAACAAACTCAAGCACAATTTTCACAAGGACCAAGAAAGAAAAATTATAATAAATAATTGGTAAGGGGACATCTTCTTATACCCAATTTGAAAGGCCAAAATCCCTAATTGAGTTCCTTGACATGATTTCACTAGGTCCTGAAGAGACAGTGGAAGATCCACTCAAGGTGCTTGTTGAGGCATATGGATCAAATGAAGAAGAAGAAGAAAAAATTAAGGATCCTCAAGCCCAACCCAAGGAAGTATAATAATAAAAGGGTAAGGAAATATCTCTAGACCTAGTTCCAGTTACACCCCTATAGAAGAGGAAGGTTGAGTTGGCATTGGTCCCAATTAGAAAGAAGAAGCCAATTTTAACCTTCACTCATCCTTTGATTGAAGTTAACTTATTCAGTGATGAGAATCCCATTCATGGGCTAATCATCCTTGAATATTTCATTCATGGGAAGATGCAAAATATCCCAACCCTACAACATTTATGGTCCATGACCAATGTAGTCAACCTCACTATTCTTGATGAGCTAAGACCATGAATAGTGGTTCTAATTAAAGAAGAGGAGGAAATAAGGATGGCCATGCTTGGGGGGTCAAGTGGCACTCAAGTAGACACTCTTGGAACCTTAGGAAACACATAAATGGAGATTATTTAAACCTTAAAAAATCATAGAGTCATCAGTGAGTTTGCAATTAAATCCAAAGATAACAGGGTTGGAAAGGGTAACAACAAAGAAGACCATGGTTGGGAATGAGGAGTTCACCTTTCAAAAAGTTGAGCCTTTTATGTTCTTAACTCTAGTAGGGGGTTAGGTATCTAGTGAACACCCAATTAATGTAGAATACATATTTGGATTAGCTAATGCCCATTCATCCTAACTAATATCAAGCATCAATGGTGTGTATTAAAAGATAGAAAACCTATAGAAAGAAAAATTAAATCTTGAGACATAGGCTATGTTGTTAGTTCCTAAAGAAATGATAAATATGTTTGAGGCATAATTTTATGATATGTTTAATTCCTTGAAGGAGATGAAGACAAGGAAAAATATGTTATCTCACCTAGATGCAATAGCCAAGGGTTTGATAACCTAATGGTAGAATTCAAAAGATAAAATGAACTAATTAGCATACTAGTGGAGGACTAGAGCCCTATATTTAAGATCATTAGTCTACCCCATTTGAATGTAATTATAAGAATAATTATTGACAAGATATAGGGTTTAATCACATGGTTAAGGAACTTAGAGAGGGTCTTAAGGGATGATAATATGTTGATAAATAGAATTGAGCAACTTCTTGGAACCATGCTTACCATGCCTACCACACTCAACTCTGTAGGAATCATTGTAGATGATGAGTACAAACACAATATCACCTTGGTTATATAAGGGTAAGGATCAACAGTCAAGGCCAATCTAGGAGTGATAATAGTAGGCTCATGGGCATGATCTTGATTAAAGAGGAGAAAATTGTTGAGGCAAGAAGTATCAAGGAAGTAATGGTGAGGAATGATAAAGATTTTGATGACTTGGTAGACCAGGAGGATGAATGCTTCTTAGAACCAACTATCAATCTAAATTTGATCAATGAAAACCATCAAAAGCCATGAAGATTCTTTAAGAACATGAGGAAAGTTCTTTATCATAGGGCCCACTAGCTAGCTAATAATATTCCAATCTGTTAATAAATTTTTTAATATTCAAAAGTAGAATATTCTTTTTATAAAGGCATGTGCTAGTTTGTTAACACATTTGCCTTTAGGTCAATCCACTTTGGAAAGAGGAATTTATTTTATAACTTTGTACAAAATATAGATGTCCTTACCTTTATACATTTGTAATCTCATGACTGATCGATGTATTGCCTTAGCATCCTATAAAATGTAGTATAACCATTTTTGTAAAGGAGAGAAAGTTTTGAGTAAAAAGACTTGGTGTAAACTTTGAGAAATTTATTAAAAGTGAGGAATTTTGAAAATATTTTCCAATATTTGTTTGTTTTTTTTAATTATGGATACTTTTTCAACTATCTATTTAGATGTTCATATTTGAATGGTTTTCATTAATTATTGATATGCATATATGAATTCAGAGATAACTTGTGCTCATGCTAGGTTAATTGAAATATCCTAGGTTCATTTCATTTACTTTGATTCTATTGTAGATGTAATAATGTAATTTTCTTGTGAATTAAATATTTTAATTAAATCTATTTTCTTATTTCCATTGCTCCACCCTTTCTTTAGATATTTTCATGGTACATGATAGGATATGTGCTATATTTATTTCATGTCATGTAGTCATTTGAATGTATGTTTTGATGAGATCTAAACTTTGTCATAATGTCTAGATTGAAAATCAAAGTACCTTCTTTCTACCCTACCCTTCTTTTTGCTTTTTTTAATCAAATCATTTTAGTTTAATATTAAATATAAATATTCATCTAAATTAGTATTCAGTTAACAACTTGATCACAAAATCACTAATATTAACATATATATCTTGTATTTCATGTAGATTGGCCATGGTGGCTCCCAACCACTAATCAGTTTAAATATTGTGGAATAGTTTATTATTCTACCACTATTTCACCATAGGCAACTAGATTACCCTAATCTACTACTCATGCTTTGAATTCCCTAAATTCTAAAATTAGAAGTGCTCTTTAGACACTAAGAGTACCTGTGATACATCTAGAGGCATAAATAGGGTTTAGCTATGTAAATCCTAAGTTTGATTAAAGGGTGGAGTTGTCTAAATTATTGAAAAAATATGAAATAAATAACCATTAATTTTTTATATAATTTGACTTGATTTGAATTTCTAAAAATAGTAATAAATATGTGCAAATAGAGACTTATCTAGAAAACACCTAATGTGAAAGATCTAAGTATTAAAAACTAGGTTACAAATAGGTCTGAGTGTCATCTATAGGATCCTCTCTTACACATTAGTGCCACACTTTGATAGTAGTGTCATGTTGTTCTAGTGTCCTTAAAATGTCATTAGTGCACTTTTTATAGGACCATTCCTAAATTGTGGGTGTACCTAAACCTATTGTTATGTGTTTTATTCCTACATGCATGAAGTCTAGAACTCTATATTGTGTCTATAATAGCCTATTTATGATGCAAACCCTAATCCTCCTTGTAATTATGGCATGAGATAAAAATGTGTGTTCATTAGTAGAATAGGCTGGACATCCTCAACACCCCACTATAAAGAGAGTGTCTAAATACCAATACTCTGAGGAGGGATTTATCCCAATGTAATTCTCTCCACCTAAGTGTTGTTTCAAGTGAAATTGATGCTAAAATGATAGTGTTATTGAAATTCTTGAGTGTGCTTGAGATTGAAAATATTTGAAATCTAAGTGAAGGGTAATTGTATATGGTAGTATTCAAAGTAAGATAGAATATGGATTAATAACCTTGATTTTTCTCCACTTGATTCTTATTTAAATAGGTCTTTTATATGTATTTTCCATATAATGGATATAGGTATAATAGTCATGTATTTATAATGTTCCATACTTTTTTCAAATAATAAAATGTGCTTAGACTAAGCTTAGGTGGGTTTAACATTTAAAAATATATATGTTTAAGAGAGTTTGGGCAAGGGAAACTAGTGCCATTTTGGGGACACTAGTGTCATGTGGCTCTAGTGTCCTTAATGTGAAGTTAATGTCTACATGGTAAGTTAATGGGAACAAAGGGTAAGGATCTGGGAATGAAGGTCTAATATTGTGTTTTAGCTAACTAACGATGTTTGTGGTTTGCACAAAGGCTATAAAATTGTGTTAAAATGATCTAGGATAGGTCTATGGATAAGCTAGGATTAAGTTGTCTCAATTAATACTCTTAGCATTCAAATACCACTTTTAGGTGATTGTATTATCCCTCTTTTTATGATACAAATGTAGCAAAGTGAAATGACTATAATAAAGGAAAAATAAATGCACTTGGATAAACATACCTAGGAAGTGAAGCCTATATAACTAAGTTTGAGAATGTGAATCTAGGTTTCCATATGTGATGTATGATCCAAATCATGACCTACAATAAAAAATTCATAAATTAGATGTTACTCAATAGATATAAAAAGTAAAATACTATTCTAAATAAAAAAGTAATTGAGTAAAAATGAGTAAAGAGATAGGTAATAGGAAAGGAATGAATACACCTCATTGAGTATGTGAACCAATGTATGAACTTGGTCATAAACTCTGTGTGTGTGTGTGCATGTATATATTGATCAAATCATTGAATACCTTGGATTGAGTTGATCAAGAGTTGATAACTTTCTCAATCATCATGTATGGGTTGATAAAGAACTCAATCCAATTTTGACTCCATCATTTCCCACCCCTACTTGGTGGATCATGACCTATAAACAGCTTGGATTAGACTATAAGTGTGTCTAACCCTCTCATGTTAGTGGCCCAAAAAATTAAGTTGGATATGAATCAATCATTGCACACTCATGTGTAGTAGATGCATATAAAACTAAAATATGCAAAGTGATGTAAATATCTAAGTATATCTAACTATGTATGTCAGATCTGTAGCCACTCGAGTACAATAAGAAGATCTATGCCACTCAAGAATGATAACCAATATAGATGGAGTAAGGAATGAAATAGGTGAAAACCAAAATATGATGTTGATTATATATAACATAGAGAATGACATGGAGTTTTCCATTCCATCTAATCAACCTATGTGTAACTAATCATATGGAAATAATGTGTCGTGCACATGCCCCCAATCTGATATCAGAGTCTACTAATTCTAGACTGAGTTATAATGAGTATATCTGAGAATATAATATAAATATGAGAATGATCATGTAATGAATGATGCCAACAATCTCATAAATTGATATGAATCTAAGATAAACTAGTGTGAATATAAGCTAAATCTAAGCATAATGATCAAACATGTATTTATATATGTGCAAACCTACACTAAACTTGATTTACTATTTTAGCTAATCTAAGATACCCTAAAACTAGGGAAAATAGATGGTAGTGCCATGTATTAGATAGTAGTTACATGTGGTGCTAGTGTCCCAATTTGGGTGTTAATGTCTATCTAGTCTTAAATCTAAGCCACTGAAATACTTTTTAAGTCCCTATTATTTCATGTGCATTACTTGTGTCTAATTTAATAAAATTGAGCCTATGTGCTGAAAATATTCTTGAATGCAATTTAGGATCTTTCTCTATGTGACAAACCCCTATGAATGCCTCCTCTTTCAACGGTAGTTATTGAATTATGCATGAACTATCCTCAAAATAAATAGCACTAAAAAATGTGTTAGCTAGATCATATATGATAACTACTATTGATAATTAAATATAATATGGAAATATAACATTGAAATGTAAGATAATTTGAGCATAATTATGTAATGTAATATGTATGTTGTATTTATAATTTCACATGGGTGTCAAGATAGATGTAATCAATTTGTAGAATAATAAATATGAGTAGCTACCTAGGGGGATGGGGCATGATTTCCATCATTACACCCAAGTAGGAAGGGTAGATGCATGAGGTCCCTAATCAAATAGAGAAATAGTGTCTAAACGAGCAAATACAAGTTTCATGGCCATGATTCATACAAAAAGGCACACATATAAAACATATGATGAACACAAAGTAGCCAAGGGGACGTTATATAAGGGACATGTGCATATGTCACTAAATCTAATAAAAGAAGACATGAAAGGACATGTTCAAATGTACACAGACATAAGAATAATAAAGTTGGATTAGAGCCACATATAATGACATGTTCAAATTTATGCATACATAATCATGAAATCAGACACAAGGGACATGGGCACATGCCCATGGCATACATGAATAAAAGTGTCATAGAGCCAAAAAATAATGGAATATTTAAATGCCCTTAAATAGAAGAATTACAAGAAACACAATCAAGTCTAAATTAGGAAATATAGAAGTCAAATTATGTATTAATGTAGTAAAAATATATTTAAATAATAGGATGTACATAGGATAAGTTTAAACTAGTGATAGTCAGAAAAAATCTAAGTATGAGTAATAATGATCAATATCAAGATATATCAATAAAAAAACTAAAATGTAAGGAATGTAAGGATATAACATAGTAATATATACTATGTATAATATTCCTCAAAGTGGGTGAATGTGTCAAATTAATAACCATGAATCGATGTATAATCCCCTAGTGTGTAGATGATAGAAAATCTAGATCAATATAGTGGACCTGAGTCCTATAAGCAATATGTAAGCACTGGACAAGAAAAAGTGAAGCATGTATGTATGATAAAAAAGGAATATACTAATATATATATCATATGTAATGTCTAATAATTATAATAAATATAAACATAACAATTCATACAATCTATAAATTTGGTGTTTTTGAATAATATTTTAATGTTTTTGTGTTTTTTCATATTATATTGTTTTTATATTTTCTAGATAATAATATATGTACAAGCAACATGAAAATGAACTATGTAAAAATAGAAAGAGAGTATAAATTATGTATAATAGGTGAAATACCATACTAATTGATGAGTCTCATGGGAGACTCACTATCATGGTGACCTGTGTCAAATATAGGAATAGTTATCTCTCATGCAGTGCGAATGTTATGCTATAGTTGAATGTTATTGTAGTAGGAATCCAAGTATTTTTCATCATCAAAATCATAATATTATTAAACATCATAATCATTATAACTTATAATGATAGAGATAATTGCCTCATACTGTGGAGTTGATCTTTTTGAAATGTGATTTGGAATATTGATTATGATTTTTCCCTTTAAAAATATGCTAATTATAGACATATAGTGTTGTGGATTCTCTTTTTATAAAAAGCCTTGTTTGACAATGCTTGTTGGCTTAGCATTATTTTGAATTTAAAATTTAATTTCTTTCTCTTTCTAAAAAATTCCCTATGTATCTAGATGTTTTGCCTTAATAAATTGTATCTATGAATGATTTGCCTTAGGATGTTGAATAAACCCTAAACTTTGTTGACCAATATTATCAACTACTAGAATAGTAGTGATGCCTTAGGCCTACTTGCCCAAACCTTTAACATGATAATCAAATTATTGTTGATATTTGTGACCAAAATCATACCATTTTAAACATTGAGCCTCATTTCAAAGAGGTAGATTTTCTTTTTGTATTTGTGGTTTTTGTACGATTTATTGATTTAATTATGTTTGTGAAACTTTTGTTGTTCTAAGTTATGCTTTATTAACCATTTTTATACTATTTTTAAAGTTGACCCTTTTTTAATTGGTAGATGTGCCATTTAGGTTGTGCATATAATGTGTCATTATGTGAGTCATTTGTATCCATTATCTGCTATATTTTCCTTGTCAATGTTAAATATGAATTAGTGTGGTGACATGCATTCTATGATATACACAATAATATTTGGATCTCCTTACTAGGTGTAGAGGGGGTAGGTTGATCAACTGAGCTTTAATGATTTCCCTTAGTATCTCACTTGAAATTTTATTTGACCTTTGAATGATTTTTGAATCATTAGTTATAGATGTACTTTGTTGTGATTTATGATTTGTATATGTAACTTTGTTTACCACAAATTGAATAGGTGAAGATGCATATACATGATTTATAATATTATGCCCTAGAGGCCTTTGTCTTTTAAATTGATTTTACAACATTTTAATATTTTCATGTAATAGTTTATTTTATTTTTGTAAACCTAAAATTATCTTTCTCATACTAATAATTTGATCACATAGAGTCTCACAAGTGTAAACCCTAACTACTTCTGATTGGGCATGTAAGCACACACCCTATAGGGAAGATGTGTGAATAGGTTGAGTATGGGGATTAGTGATATTGGAATAGGATGTGTCATCTTGTGGAGGAGAGATATCATGGACCTAATTATATGGAAATTACTTATCACCCTCATGGAGATGAGGAGGAGAAGGAGATTCTTTCTTGTGCATAAGATATGACATTAAAACTTGAAACATAGTTGTTAGCTTATATCATAAATCTTCTATGTGTGTAAGGTTTTGATTTATAATATAATTATACATAGGATAAATATAAAATACTATGAGATATGTCATATATTTTAATTGCTATAAATCATCATTTATACATGTATTTATGTCTTTTTTGATTTCATTTTGAATTAAAGGAAATAAGAATGCAAATGAAAGTATTAAACTTTGAAATAAAAAGTGAATAACTTTATATTTTAATTATGATCATAATTAGATGAAATAAAAATCAGAAAATATATGGATCTAAAATTTGAGTGATTGAAATGTAAACCTTAGGGTTATCTAAGGTTAGGGTTTTGAATTAGGGTTACTTTCAAAAAATTTAAATTACATTAAATAAATGAAACCATAATGTGGGATTGATTAAATGAGCTACGTTACAATAAAATATTATAAAAATATAAGTTTGTAACCCTAATTTAGTACACAAAAATTTGGAGAAGCTAAACTAGGGTTTTAAGAAATATTCAAAGTAAGTTGGGTTAGCCAAATGTTTTGACCTTTTTAGGGTTTAGATATGTAAATCTTAATTATGATTAAAGGGTTGGTTGTCTAAATAATATGCAATATATAACCACTTATTTATTATAGAATTTGATTTTCTTTGACTTTATAAAAATAGTAATAAATATGTGTAAATGGAGACTTGTCTAGAAAACACCTAACACAAAATATTTGAGTACTAAACATTAGGTTACAAATAGATTTGTGTGTCATCTATAGAATCCTTGAGTCAAATAATATCTTGAATAGTAGTACCACACTTGGATAGTAGCACCATGTGGCTTTAGTGTCTTGAAAATAGTGATAGTGTCCTCTATGCAGGACTGCTCCTAAATTTTGGGTGCACCTACACCTATGTTTTTGGATTCTATTCTTGCACACATGATGTCTAAAACTCTGTATTATGTCTATAATAGCTGATGTATGATAAAAACCCTAATCTTCCTTGTAGGTATAATGTGAGCTAAAAAATTTTACTTGTTAGTAGGATAGGTTAAACATCCTCAACACCCCATTATGAATATATTTTCCTACATACCAATATCTAAGGAAGGACAAGACCAATGTAATTCTCCCCACCTAAGTGTTGGTACAAGTTCAAGTGATGATAGAATGATAGTGGTTTTGAATGCGTTGAGTGTGTTTGAGATTAAAAATATTTAAAATATAGGATTAAGGAAATTTTACATGGTAGTATGGTGAAGTAAGACATAATAGGGATTAATACCCTTAATTTTACTCCACTTGTTTCTTGTTTTAATATGTCTTTTGCATGTATTTTCTATCTAGTGGATATATGTATAATAGTCTTGTATTTATAGTGTTTCATTTGTTGCATAGATAATAAAATGTTCTTAGACCAACTATAAGAGGGTGTAAAATTTGAAAATATATCAATTCAAGAGAGTTAGGGAAATGGACACTAGTGACATGCTATGGACACTAGTGGCATGTGGATCTAGTGTCCTTAATGTGGCACTAATGTCTAGTTGGTAGGATGTTGGGCAAGAAGGGCTCAGATAATGGAATGAAGGTCTACAATTATGTTTTATCTAATTAGGGACATATATGGTCCTCACAAAGGCTAAAAAGATGTGATAAAAGGCCCTAGGATAGATATAGGGCTAAGCTAGGAATAGGTTGTCTCAATTAGCACTTGTATCATCCAAATACCACTTTTAGGTGATTAAAGTGATTAATAATGATCAAATAAATACAATGTAAGTTGTTTCACTTTCAGTACTTGAAAATATGAAAATTTGATGTTGCATTACATTTTCATATTTGTCTTATGGACTATTTCCTTAATGGTTTTTTAGATTTGTATGCTTTGAGATAGTAAATCAAGGATGTGTAGACGTATTTATTAATGTGTAAGTAGTTTTCCAATTGATATCCAAGTGAAAGGTAGATTGGAATAGCATTAGGATGATCTTGTATATATAAATTATATTTAGGTAAATTTCCTCCATAATGGCATGTGAAATGTTTGGGTTGGCCCAAGGGAGGGATTTGAATTTAAAAATTAGTGGTTTGGAAAACTTGGGAAACTATCGACAAAACCAAACTTTATAACTAACTGACAATGTCTACTATTTTAGAGATTATCCTAGATGGAGAAAATAATTATCTCAAATATGATGATAATAATGTGCATATGATAATAGAGTATTATGTAATAAAGTATAGATATCATGTATATGAATGTTAAAATATTGGGAAGGCTAAGTCCATAGATAAGTTAATGGTTAGGAGAGAATGGGAACAAGAGTCAAATTTGTACACAAAAATAATGTATGTAAAGTATTGGTCAAAATTGCTTATTCGAGTGTCTAATACCAAATTTATGTGTCTAAGAAACACCTAAATTTTAGTTTATTTTTTAAAATGTTATATTAAAATGATAAATTAGGAAAACATTTACCTAAATATAACTACATTTAGTCTCTTTAGGTATGACAAAATATCTACCTTACTTTATGCAAAAATTATAATGAAACATATAGAAATAAATCTCTACTCATGATAGAAAATATGAAAACCATCTATATCATTAAAATATTTGACTTGAAAAATAAATGAACAAATACATTTCTATGTATGTGAACCTAAATTCCATTGCATTCATTTGGAGAAAGGGGTGTTTATTCCCTAAGCAGATGATATGCATTAAAAACATGGGCTGAGAAGAATTTACCTCAAACCTCAATAGATTTTGTGAAGTGCTAGCATTTTAACATCATATAAACTCAACTTTAATAATCAAAATATTATCACAATTATTTTGGTTGATCCTTTATTAGGTTCACATGCTAAGGATTGGGCCACATATAAAGATTGTATGTAAAATAAAGGAACTTGCATTAGGTTTGTATGTAAATCTAAAAACTTTGAATCAACCATTACATACAAACTTTAGACTGAAAGTGCTTATGTAGTTACCTTTGTTACCATCATATACATAGAAAATTACATGAATTAAAAACATGTATGCCAAAAAATATGATCCATATGTACTTCAATGTGATATAAAATGGCATAAATATGGATGTCACTTGATAAAATTTGATAATCTAATGTAATATGACAATCTAACCCATGTAATATGTCTCATTATGTTATACAATATGTTATTTTATCAATATATTCATTTAAAATTCCCCACATATACACTACATATGTTTCAATATTTCAAAATGTCCTAATATGAATCATAAACTATCCCAATATGAATCCTAATATGTAGTAATTTGTCTAATTTGAATCATGTAATCTAACCCAAAATCTAAATTTTCTATCTGTTAAGGCATAAGTATCTATGATAGGCTCACTAGTATGCCCCCATTTTGAGGTGAGGTATGTAACCTATGAATCACTCCTCTTAAATAAAAAAGAGTCATATGCATCATGATATATATATGTGTGTGTGTGTGTGTATACAATATGTATGTATATATATGTATATATATATATATGCATATATATATATATATATATATATATGTACATATATGTACCTATATGTATATATATATATATATACACACACACATACACACACACACACATATATATACACATACATATATACATATATATATGTATTTATATATATATATATATGTGTGTGTGTATATACATACATATATATACATATATATGTATATATATACATATATACATACATACATATATATATATATATATACATATATATATATATATATACATATACATATATATATATGTATATGTATATATATATATGTATATGTATATATATATATATATGTATATATGTATATATGTATATATGTATGTATATATGTATAGATATATATATAGACATACATACATACATATATACATATATACATATACACACACACAGATATATATATATACACACACACACATATATATATACATACATATATATATATATATACATATATACATATATATATATATACATATATATATACATATATATATATATATATATGTATACATATATATATACATATATACATATATATATATAATATGTAAGCATGTAGAGAATTCATCCTAACACAAGTAGATAATTTCATCAAATAAATATTTGATCATTCACAAATATATGGAAGATGTAACATAAGGCATACAAGTGTCATGTCATGTAGATACATAAATTAGGCACATATTAATAGTCATCATATATATATTATGTAATTAATAAGACCTATATAATATGCATGATATAAATTTAAAAATCACACATAATTAGAAGAGCACATAATGGCAATCATGACACCATAAGATCAAAAATCATGTAGATATGCATATGCATATACAAACAATGTCATGATCATGATGTATATAAGCACTAAATACATGACATGAGTCTAACTTAACTCTAACTTGATATACACAACATGGAAACCGATTTAATTAAATATCCTAAACACACATAATTCATTATGTGGAAACACTCAATTAATGCACTCATATAAGTACACAAGACACCACCCAATGTTACACACATCAATGTTCACTCAATGTAATATTCATCAATAGTCAATTATTGCAGTACACAATGTGAACAAATTTCACACAATGTAACATGAAATGTCTCATACAACATTCATCACACAATGTAATACACAATCAAGTTCACATCATGAAACATACATAGAACAAGCAAAGCTAGTCTATACAATCAATCTATGTCATGATCACACATAATAAAGTAAACTATCCATAAAATATAATACTATAAATATTATGCACAATAAAAATTCATGTATAGTAAATTTAAGTATCTCAATATTATTAATGCAATGGTCATAAAAATATGTGACGTGTATAGTATACCAAGTTGGCCCCCTCGGTGTAGGAATGTCTTGTATCTATATGTCTATGTATTGTGTATAACATGTATGTTTTATACCCCACTCATGTATATCATGAAAATCATTTTAATATATAATGGACATGTAATATAATATATATATTATACATAACATAAATTAATCATGTAACTATAAAATCATATCATGCATAGGTCCTAATTTTTAAGTTTTTTAATATTTTAATACTTTTAATATTTTTAATTTTTGTACACACACACACACACACAGAGTAAAGCAAGGATAAGTGGAAATGATTTTATATTATAAGATTAAAAATGGATCCAAATATTCCATATCATATTATAATGAATATTATGCACAAAGTGTAGAAACATAATAGTCTTGAGGAAGTGAAGGTAAGAAACATGCCCCCACTATATATGTGAATCACAAAATCATATCTCAAAATAAAATTTAGATATGGGAGGATGAATTACCCTAATTGGAAATGATTATTGTTTATTATCATGTCATAATATGTAGGCATAAATATATTTCATCATGTATAATCAATGTAATCTGAAATAATAACAAGTATAGAGAGTCCATATGTAGGGATGAGATAGTAGTAAGTAAAAAATAATATGCATTGGGATCAAACTATTGTAAATGATGAATAATATTAAGATAGATGTCATGGAATTTTGGATTATGATGAAAATTTAAAAGGAAATTATAAATTAAAAAAAAATAATAACCAAAATAAAAGGAAGGGATAATATAATGATCAATTCAAGAGAATATGTACACATGTATTTCAAGATAGAAGAATAAAGAGGATGATAAATCATGAAAACATAAAGATGCTATGTACAATAGCCTAGGTTTTTTATAACCAATGATATCATAAATATTTGAGTCATAGTCATATCAATTATCATATGTATCATAATCGCCAATTGGATTTCCATAGTCATCCATTACTTTAGACTCATCATGTAAATCACCTTGTGTATTTATATTAGGATATATATAACCAAATGTGCCATAATTTGGAATTGTCTCATTGAATGTCCTTTTATTTTTATCAATAGGCATGAACATATTATTCCCTCATTTGGTATCATCGAATGAGATGGTTTTATAAGGAAAATCATTTTGGAAAACTATGTGTGTTAAATGGATATTATTCTCACACTAGGCCATGTAGAGTTATTTGATGTAGCTCATAGGTATGTGTATCCTATAAATACACATCTAAATTCAAGATCTTATGAATTCTTACATTTCTATTACATATCTAGGTTGAATAGGTACATATTATCACTTAATTAATGGTAATAGATTGATATTATTTATGTACTTTATCTTTTTATGAAATAATATTTACTTGTTTATTTTCCTAATCTATACTTTTTAAACTTTTCTTTTGTATCCATACTCGTTTGTTTTGAGATGTAACGACGTGCTTAATAGGATTTTTTTAAATAAATGTTATATATATTTTATATTTAAGTAATCCACGTTTAAAATAAGAAGAAAAAGTCATATTATTTTTATCCAATGTTGCTTCCATTTTCCTTAACCATGGTTGTCCCAATATTACATTAGATTTTATAATAGTAGGATTCACATAGAATAATCTCTCTTATATATTAAACCCAAGAGATACCATTATATTAATATGCCCTATTGCATCCTCATAATTTCTCATATGTTTTAACTCACACTCATTTTATTTGTAGCCTCCCAGATTTGGAGAAAGTCTTGTCTTACAACATATTTTAGCCAATTCACTTATATGTGTGTCTAGATAATAATTAAGTGCTTAGTGATGTATATCACTTGTTTTATATTTTAAATTTTTATTTTATATGACTTTTTGGTCCTATTTTTCCTATCCACATTACTTGGGTCATGATTTAAAAATAGATATATCTAACCCCTTTTATCATATAAAGTTTACTCTTATCCAAGGTTGGTCTTGACCATTATAGTCAAGATCAACCATCAATATTCACCCATTTTAGTCAATCTTGACCCTCAATATTTTTAATTATTTCCTTTTATAACATTTGTGTTGATATATTTAATTTTATTTTGGGTCTATCTTAGCATTGCACTATGTATTTAATTCATTCCAAAATATTCCTATATTTACATATTTATTAAAAGATATTTAAAAAATAATTATTACATTGAAAGAGTAAAAAAATATTACTTATTGATTATATTGAATAATTATATCTACATCTAAATTATTGAAGGTTAAGATACCTTTTGCATGTTTGTGGCAAGCGTCAATTATGAGAAAGAGATTTTGTTCTTGCATCCACCTTTACACACATACACATTATAAATAAAACTAAATTTTAGTTTGATCCCATTAAAATAAGTGTAAATTTATTTCAAAACTTGGTTTATGAATGAGGATTAACCAAGGTTATTCCATCTAAATCCATTTCTCATGTCCCCCCCATTTGATGTCTCAATTGTCTATGCAATAAATTATGGTTTGATAGTTCAGGTGCATGCATGCATGTTGAAGGGAATGACAAGTTAGAAAATGGAATTATTGATGTGGGTGAAGTTTCATTGAATAAATAAAATTAATACACCTAAAATATCATAATTGATCACTACAATTCTAGATCAATAATTGACCGTGTCTGATAATAGTCCATATTTACTAGAATAAAAATAATAGGCTAGTTTAACAATAAATGGAATATAGTTCATTTAACACATTATCAATATAGATAACATGCCTTTGTATATCATGGAATTGAAAAAAATAATATAATTTGTCTCTATCTACATGTACTTTTTTATTACAATATTTGAATGGGCATTTTTAAATCATAGTTTTAAATATGTATTTTTTAATGTATATTCCAGTGATATATATTTAACTTTTATTTTATTACTTTATATATTATTAAATTATTACTATTTTTTAATAAAATTTTATATAAAATATTTTTTTAATCACAATGACTAAGAGGGGATTGAATTAGTCTTTAAAACTTTTGAAACTTTTACTTTATCATTAATAAACTATCAAAATAATAGAGTGAACTAGCAACACATTAATAACCATGAGCATGAAACAAAAGCATAACACATAGAACACTTATTTGAGTGGGAAACACTCAAGGGAAAAAAAAAACACTAATTATGAAAATTTAATACATTCCTATAAGATAGACATCAATATTAGTGAAGCACCAACTTCACTTGGAGCACCAACGCTGACTAGCCAAGCACCAACTTGACTAGGCTTTAACAAGCACCCACTTGCAAGGAGCCACAAAAATATATCAATTAATTAGCATAAAATAATACACATAAAAAAATTTATAACCTTTATAAACATTATTTTCTCATAAAATATATGATTATCTCCTTCTTTATCTCTTCACACACTTTTATCCTTCTCAAACTGGTCTCTAGACTTCTTCGCTCAACTGGGTCTCTTCAAGGCATATTAGGTCATTTGACCTTGACATTAATATATAATTACAATTTTATATATTAATTAAATTATATTTTAACGATGAATATGGTCTACATAACCTATTTTATCTCTTTAAAATAGTATATCTTCTACTTCAACTTGCATACTCATTAACTAGCTAATTAGGTATTGTTCTTCTACTAGGCTCTTGCTCATACACTTCTTGGTCACCCATAAACACTTTAAAAATTATATTTTAAATTAAATATGACTTATAACACTCCAAAAACATAAATAAAACATTATAATATGTGGGTTATATCATATAGGACAAAATCCCCTTTTAGGCCTTAAGATGACCTAATTCAATTAGGCATTCATTAGCACATGTCACCCTTTGATCTCTTTGGAACACTCTAAAAATTATCACATGTAAATAACATATCAAATATAACTTTAAAATAACTTATAAAACTTCACTTTATGTCCACAACACCATTTAGGTCTAACCACCACTTGAACCTCTTCTCAAAACATAACTCATACTAGGCTTATATATACCCAAAAAGTTTATCTTGAACAACTAAGCATAAGCACAATTTTTCAAAAAAATAAAAGAAAAAATTAACACATGAATAATATAAATTAACTTAATTTTTATAAATTTAATTATACTTCATTACATATGGCAAAAGGACTCAAACCCTTCTCTGTAAGTAGCCCATTCAGAACTACCAACTAGCCTCAAAACATAGTCATGGAAATAATGACCTAAAACACTTTTATAACCAATTTAAAAGACTTAAAATTTATGTATATAATAATATGAGTTAATTATACCATTAACATACATACATAAATATATACATACATACATACATACATACATGTATGTATGTATGTATGTATGTATGTATATATATATATATATGTATGTATGTATATATATATATATATATATATATGTATATATATATATATTTATGTATATATATATATATATATATATCTTTGTGTGTGTGCGTGTGTGTGTGTGTGTATGTGTGTGTGGTCACATGGTAATATTGGTCTTGTAGACCAACCTCAGAGTCTTGTATCTCACTATCTCATCTGAATAAGATAAGTAAACTTATGAGCAAAATTTTCATCATATCCATTGACCTATAAAACATATATCCAAAATAAACATGTATTATATTTCTTTAAAAAATTTTCCATTAACTTGTATTCATACCTAATCCATGATAACACATCCCTAATCAACTTCTCACTTATGTCTAATTTTCTCATTGTCTGCATCATTAAGCCTATTAGTGACTGGTCAACTTGTAATACCAATTTAGAATTCATAAGGGATATAAATTTATTATAAACCACCATGGACATATAATAAAAGTCATAATATTCAACCTTTATCCATTTAGCAACTTTGACTTGGTCAACTCTGACTATTACAACAAACTAGAGATAAAAGGCCTTTCCTATAGGGTCCACTCACTAACCTGACAAACCAATCACAACTATAGGTACCTAGGATATTTTAATTCATAATAAAATATCGTAAATATCTATACCAATCAATTATTATAACTTTGTAACAAGATCTTTTATATCTGGTCACTATTAGAGTTATTTGAGGCTTTAAAGCATCTTCCAGTCTTAACAATCATTCACAAAGCTTAGCCCTTAATCCCTAAAAATAATGATTATAAATTTGATACACGGACCTTACCCATATATCATGAATATATTAGGTTCTAATTTAGAGGTTACACATGCCAATGAGTACTTGAAATTTCTTCTCAAGTAGAGAACCCTTCATTATGTGCACATGAGAGACCTCAGAACACTTTTTATTGCCTTAACCTTAAAATTTTGACCTAAAACTTGGTAAAATTTCTTTAAAAAACATTAAATACCTCTTTTAATTCACACATACTCAAACTTTCCTTTAAAACTAATCTTGATACACCATTTGGCCACCATCTCTCTCTTTGTTCTCTAACCCTTTGACCTGTAAGTCACATTAGGCCTTGAAATTGATCTTATAGCCACTATCCAAGATGTAAAAACCTCATATACATGTAATAAAACTTATTAAAATTATAAAATACTTCCATATATTCTTTTTATGCCTTTAAAATACCTCATAACACGTAATTAGGTCAGGTAGGGTTTATAACTAGTCTACTTGCAAGCTAAGACTTTAGGTCTTACCCCTATAGGCTCATTCTGAGACACTGATGATTTATCCAATGCCTCATATTCATACTAAATAAACTATATACATCCTTTTATGTCTATGTTAAAATGTATTACTAAGATACCATGCTCCTTCATGCACAAGACTAGGCATCCTATTCATAAGCTTTCTCAAGTCTCTTGCTAGGTTCAAACACTTGGCAGCTTTGGCAATTGATCTTATAAAACTCTTTGATGATTTTACACATTAATCATATGATTTATATTTTTATCAACCAATGTCACAACTTTAAATTATGAAATTAAAAAAAAAAACATTGTTCAATGACCTCATGAACAACCTTTGACATCAATGACAATTTGAATGCCAAACCTCAACAATAGAAATAATGCTCAACAATCTCCCCCTTTGTCATTTATGGCAAACCATACAAAAAACAAACCATCCTTATCTCCATATTATGGTATTTATCTCCCTTTTACATAAATGAAAAAGTGATGTCTATAATTCATTGAATCCAACTCCTTATAACCAAAATACTCAACATAGAACTATGAGTTTATGATAAATAAAGCAAACATGTTCACCCTATCTCCATGCATACCTAATTAAAATAAACTGACCTATTCTTGGAGATAATGAACATGCTTATATACCCCTAAGTACTTAGCTTCTTCAATTATTTTGAGTGGTAGTAATTACACCCAATTCCTATCTTAGGTGTTCAAAAATTATCTTTGGAAGTGGTTTGGTCAAGATGTCTTCAATTTGATCCTATGTAGAAACATACTCAAGCTTAACACTATGTTAAATTACTTATATTATAAAATGATACCTAATGAGAATGTGTTTTTTCCTTGAGTGTATGACAAGGATATTTTAGATACTTATAGCACTTGTATTATCATAATAGATAGGGCTAAGACCATCATACTCCACCTTATGATATTTTAGTGTTTGTCTAATCCATAAGACCTAAGTGCAAATTGAAGCTACTATAATGTACTCAAAATTACAAGTGAACAAGGATACTGGTGGTTGCTTCACGCTTATCCATGAAACTAGGCACCCACCTAGGAATAAGGCTCCTCCACTAGTACTCTTCATATTACTTATAATTCCTACCCAATCTGCATCTATGTAGGCTATCAAATTCAACTCCTTACTTCTTAGATACCAAAATCCATACTCCATAGTCCCCTTGAGATACCTGAGTATCCTTTTGACTATTTATAGATGATTCTCCTTTGGATATGATTGAAACTTACCCATAATACCTACTAATTACATGATGTTAGGTCTAGAGGTAGTGGTATATAACAAACTTCCAATAATTGACCTATATCACATTTAATTGACCTTTGAAGACTCATCTTCATTGCTCAAGTTACATCCTATGATCATGGGTGTACTAATTACCTTATAATCCTCTATCTCAAATTTCTTCAACATCTCTCTTATGTACTTAGATTTTGAGATGAATATACCTTTTTTATATTGAGTGATTTGTAACCAAGAAAGAATGATAGTTCTTTTACAATGGACATCTCAAACTCTTTATTCATCACCTTTTCAAAGGCCTTTGTCATGTTCTCATTATTTCCACCAAATATGATGTCATCCATATAGATAAATACTATTAGTTGATGGTGATATTTTATCTTGATATATAGATTACTCTCCACAACTCCTCTTTTGAATGCTTGTTCCAACAAATACTTGTCCAACCTAGCATACAAAACTCTAGAAGCATACTCTAGATTATAGAGACCCCTTTTTAGTCTAAAAACATAGTCTTTGTCATCTAATATCGATAACCATTTAGGTTGTTTAATTTACACTTATTCTTCCAAATTACCATTCAAAAATAAAAATATGGCATCCATCTTGTATACCTTGAATCATTTGAATCTTTCATAAGCTATAAGCAATATGATGGCCTCAAATCTTTCTACTAGAGCAAAGCTCTCCTTAATTTCTAACCCTTCAACTTGTGCATATACCTTGAATACAAATCTACCCTTATTCCTAGTGACTTCTCCATCCTCATTCAACTTGTTTCTAAACACCCATTTTGTGTTAATAACATTCTTATCTTTAAGCCTAAGAAATAGTTCCCAAGTATCATTCTTATCTATTTGGTATAACTCCTAATTCATATTACCTATCCAAAATTTGTCTTTTCTTGATTCTATAATAATATTAGGTTAAATATTGGATAATAGAGT
This sequence comes from Torreya grandis, assembly GCA_037957365.1. NCBI lineage: Eukaryota > Viridiplantae > Streptophyta > Pinopsida > Cupressales > Taxaceae > Torreya > Torreya grandis. Next base: position 2,282,544 of record JARHVA010000941.1, read on the forward strand.
AACATTATCTTGATTTAGACTACCTACAAGTCTTCTCCTTGTTCACATACCTACATTCTTGTTGCTAATGATTTGAGATTCAGGGTGATCTCTTTGAATCTATCTTGAATGTCCTTTTGAGTCATATCTCTCTTCATCTTATTATTATTCCTCATCAACCTATAAGGTCTTTTATTCATTCTTGAATTCTAGATTATATAAGGTGTTCTTTGATTATGAGTGATATTTCCTTGTCTCATCAATCTTCACATTGGTGATTTCCACTATATTTCAAAGTCTCTTGTTATAACATCTATAGGTTGAGCTCATTGATGAGTATCCTAAGAATATGCCTTCATCATATATAATAAAACTTTCCCAAGTCTTCATCATCTCTTTTGATGAAAAATTTGCTCCCAAACACTCTAAAGTGTTCCACATTGGTAGATCTATCCTTCCATAGTTCATAAGGAGTCTTTTTCCATTAGTCCTTATTTGTAATATATTAAAAATATAGACAAAAATTATTACTATCTCACTCTCCAATATCCATTAGATAATATAGACTCATTTAAATAGTCTTATCCATCTGTTTAAATATCATATTCTTCCTTTACACTACCCCATTCTACTGAGTTATTCTAGCTACTGAGAATTGTCTCCATATTCCATGAACCTCATATAAGTCATAAAAATAATTGGAACAAAAATATACTCATCTAGACCTTAGGCACTTTATCTTCCCATTCTTCTCATTCTAAACAAGAGCTTTTGATTTCTTTTTTAGGAATGCAACCCAAATCATTATTGCGTAATCATTAATGAGTAATATAAAGTAGCTATATGATTGAATGATTTGAATTCTTGGAGGCCCATATAGATTAGTATTTATTAATTACAAGGGTATTGTAGTAGAGTATTCATTGTAATTGAACCTTCTTCTATGTTTTTTAACCATGTTGACATGTCTTGAAAAGTATGTTTTTAAGTTTGATGATGTTAGGCATGTTCTTCATAGACTTCTTTATGCTAATCCTGACTAGGTTGTCAAAGTTTAGATGACCTAACCTTCTATTCCATAGCTAAATTTCATCTATATTTCTCATGAAACATCTCTCCTTCTTGATCTCATTCAACACATATAGGTTATTCTTAGTCTTCTTGGTATTGAAAATTATCCTTCCTAATTTATCTCTCCTTATCTCAAACCCTTTATCATGAAAAGTTTATGTGTGTCCTTAATTGCAAATTTAACTCACACTAAAAAAATCATGTTTCAAATCTTCCACATATAAGACATTTTATGTCTTGGTCTTTCCATTGTCCAAACTTAAGACACCATTGCCAACTATATTAGCAGTTGCATTGTCTCAAAACATCACTATTCCTATAGAATTTTTATTTAATGAGATGAATTTGTTTTTGTATCCTATAATGTGGCTTGAGAAACCACTATCTATATAACATTTCATTCCTTAATCTTAAATGTGAAAGGTAATCTAAGCTATCATAGAGTCCTTGTTGGTCTTTTGTTCCTCTTTAGTAAATACTCCATCTTTTTTTTTTTTTGAGCTTAATATGATATATTGTAGCTTTTTTTGGCTTCCATACCAAAGTTTGATCCTTATTATGCATTATAGGAACTTCATATGTCTCATTGAATCTTTTGGACCTTCTAACTCTATTAGATTAGAATCTTGTAATGTGTCCTATATTATGATAGATGTAGCAAATAATATTTATATACTTACCATGGTTCCATGATGACTTATCCTTTAGAGCATTGGGTTTATTGATTGGTATTTTCATGTTAATACTCTTGACATATTTTGACTCCTCAATCTCTCTCTCAAAAATTTTCACTTTGTTTATGATTTATTCATAGTCAACATTCAAGGAATCTAGATCTATCTTTAACTAGTCATACTCAACTTCCTTTGACTTACACCTTATGTTGACCTCTTCTAACTAACTCTTAGGATCCTTGATAGTCTTCATTTGATGTTTAAAATAATAAAGTGTAATTATGAGTTTATATTTAAGTTCTACTTTAACATTTCCTTCATCACTATCATAGTATACTTCTTCATCATACATGTTATCTTCTTTCTTTTGATCACAAGACATTCTTGCACTTCTTAGGACCACCTTCAGGTTGTTAGAGTTGGATCAAAAGAATAGGTTATGATACAAATTATTGGAAACAAAATGAATAAGAGGGGGGGTGAATCAATCATTAAATTTTTTACAATTTTTTCTTTATCGTTCATGAACTATCAAAACAATAGAGTGAACTAGCAACAAATTAAGATCCATGAACATGAAATAAAAGCATAACACATAAAAAAATTATTTGAGTGGGAAACCCTCAAGAGTAAAAAACCCACTAATGATGAAAATGGACAATATTCCTATAATATATACATTAATATTTGGTGAATCACCAACTTCACTTGGAGCACTAACCCCAACTAGCCA
>JARHVA010000941.1:2290000-2297500 GCA_037957365.1 Torreya grandis
ATGACCCTAAGATAAAATAAAACATATGAGTATAAGGTTTGAAATATAATATATTAATGAATGAAACCCTATGAGAAATAAACACCAATGAAGGTAAAATTAGAAATCAAATCTAAAAATTACACATTAATGTAAATGTCAAAATAAAGAGCTAAATGCCCCAAGTAAACCATGTGGAATGTTTATAAAAACAATGTTTTTTGATAAATATAAATAATAAAGATTTGATGCTTTCATCGTCTAAATAGTCAATATAGCATCTGAAACATTGAATATCAAAAACTTAGACACAATTTTTTCCATAAAACTCTATTAGTTAAATATAAATAAATAAATGCAACCTAATTTTTTTCAAAAAATAAATATATCTTTCACCCTCTACACTAAATTTAGTAAAAATGGATAGACCAAAATTATATAAAATCTATATAGAATTTTAAGGAAGAAAACTATTTATTTGATCTAGTCAATATAACTAAAAAACAATATAATAATTTATAAAATAGATTCATTGTTAATCACATATAAACCAAACAAGCAAATAGCTTAGTAGAAGAAACCTTAAAAGGAGAATAAATGTAAAACCTTAGGGAAAGAGAGAAAACCTTTAAATTTTTTTTGCATGATAAGGGGAGATCAAAAATCAAATATAAAACCCTAGCATAAGAAAAATAAAAACGCCTAAGAAATAAAGAAAGAAAGAAAGAAAGAAAGAAAGAAAGAAAGAAAGAAAGAAAGAAAGAAAGAAAGAAAGAAAGAAAGAAAGAAAGAAAGAAAGAAAGAAAGAAAAGAATTTAAGGGTTAAAGACCTTAGATTTTTTGCACAAAACATAATGGTTAGGTTCACCATAATTTTATAATTTATTTTATATTTAAGAGATCTAAATATGATAAAACTATTGGATATTTATATTACATAAAATATATCATTAACTATGCAAACATGATTAAAAAAATTAAATTGAGATTGATATTACTATTTATAAAAATGACAAGAGGATACAATACTTAGCTTGTTCATTTTTTTGTTTTGATCATTATCTATGCACAATCATTAAAGATAGTTTTAAATGTATCTATGATTAATTAGATAAGTATAATAACTCTTATATTCTATAAGCATGTTTTTGGTAATGCTCATAAACTTGTGGTAACCAAATATGTCAATTATATGCCAAAACTATCCTTTTTTTCCCTATTCTATCACATATTGCTATGCCTACCTATCATGATTTATTTTTTCATAATTTAAGATGATCGATCCTATGTGAGATTAAAATTAGTTTTCCTTCACCTTGAAACCCTCACTCTAAGTTCAAAACTTGTTTAAAATGTAAAAAGGGGTTAAAAATATTGGTTAGATAACTCTAATCACACCTCACTAAGTGTTTTAGTGTTTTTTTTTGTTAAGCACAGAATATACTGAGAGGGTGGGGGTGAATAAGTGTATCTATCTTATAAAACTTTCCCCTAATCAAACATTCGAGATATGCAATAAAACTCAAATAATAAACATCACACAAGAAAGAGAGAGACACTAGATATAATGTGGAAACCCAATGTGGGAAAAACCACAGAGAACAATCTCAAGTATATTCATGAGAACAAATTCATAGGAGCACCATACCCCTTTGTCGAGTACCAACCTCAGCTAAAATTCATGAGCACCAAACCACAGGAGCTTCAAACCCCTTTGCTGAGTACCAACCTAGCTATCATTTATGAGCACCAACCCACATGAGCACCAACCACTTTGTGTATACCACACATCTATCTCTTAATGTTACTATATCAACAAATGATATTTCAATACATCTCTTTCCTCTCTCTCACCTTTGCTCTTCTAAGCTAGATAATACAATATTAAATTAACCTCTCACTCTCATATTACAAATGGATACTCAAGCCTTTATTTATAGCTTTCCAAATGGCCTTTGGCCTTCCCCCTTTGTGACCCTTCAATCCTCATGGAAAATGGCACCAATCTTGGATGAACCTTCATATTCAAGCCTTTGAAAATCCATGTGGTGACCCTTGATGACCAAAAAAGTCTTTCCCACTTTTGTCCTTATCTTTGGTGACTTTTTGTATTCCTTAAAGTGTTCCTTCATGAGAAATTCGCCCTTACTCTTTTGTCTTCACTTGGTGACTCTTGGTATTCCCCAAAATGACTCTTCATGGGAAAATGTGTCCCATCCTTCTTTTGTCTTTATCCCGTGGCTCTTCGACTTCTCCATGGGCCCTTCTTTTGTCGCATATGCAACCAAAAATATATTCTTTAATATTAAATAAATATTAACTCATATTAGCCAAGATATATTTATTACCAACAACATTAAATGCAATGGGGCCTTTATCACCAATAATGGTAAACCTTTGACATTAATGACAATATTTCCAACAATCTCCCCCTTTGTCATTGATAGAAACCTCAATTCTGAAACTGCCACATCCTGTCACCTGCACATACCATCATCTAAATACATACAGTAACTCCCCCTTACTGTAGCAACCTGTACCTATTCCCTGTACCTATTTCTACACCTGTACCTATACCTGTTATTCTCCCCCTTTGACATCAATGGCATAGGGCCTACTTAGAGCTAACACCTAGCTCCCCCTCAATTGATGCTAAACCTCAATGGTAGGAAGTAAGGGAAATTACTCCCAACTTCTCTCATAGATACTCAAATGTGTCTTTTGGTAGACTAGCCTTTATGAAAATATTTGCAATCTGCTCTGTAGTACTAATATATTCCAACTTAATCTATTGATCTACAACCTACTCTCTCAAAAAGTGATATCTAATGGGAATATGTTTTGTTCTTGAATGCATTACTAGATTTTTCAAAATATTTATAGCACTTGTGTTATCACAAAAAATGGAAATAGGTTCATCATACTTTACCTTGATATCTTCCAAAGTTTGCTTCATCCAAAGCACTTGAGTAAAACACAATATTGCTGTAATATATCTGATTTAGCTGTAGAAAGTGATACTAATTTTTGCTTCTTGCTTAGCCATGATACTAAGCTATCACCAAGGAAGAAAGCTCCTCCACTTGTACTCTTTCTGTCATCTAAACACCCTACCCAATCTGAATCTGTATAAGCAACTAAAGTGAAATCTTTACCTGTGGGATACCATAATCCATAATCCAATGTCCCTTTGATATATCTAAATATTCTTTTCACTAATTGAACATGACTATCTCTTGGAGATGACTGATATCTTGCAACCATACCTAATGCATGCATGATGTTTGGTCTTGATGCTATCAAATATAAAAGACTACCAATCATAGATCTCTACAAAGATTGATCTTTAATAGGTGAATCTTCATCCTTCCTCACCTTATTTTTTGTACACATAGGTGTGCCAACTGGTACACAATTCTCAAAACCAAATTTCTTCAACATTTCCTTGGCATATTTACTTTGAGATATAAAAATTCCTTTATTTGATTGAAATATTTGTAATCCTAAGAAAAATGATAATTCTCTAAGCATAGACATCTCAAATTCTTTTTGCATTCTATCAAAAAAATATTTTCTCATCTTTTCAATATTTCCTCCAAAAATGATATCATCAACATAAACCACAACAATCAATTGATGCTCACCTTCTATTTTGGTGTAAATATTACTATCAACAAATCCTCTCTTGTATCCTTGATCTTGTAGGTACTTATCAAGTCTTTCATACCAAGCTCTGGGAGCTTGTTTTAATCCATACAATGCTTTCTTCAATCTGCATACATGATTACTAATATTTGAGAGAATAAACCCCTCAGGCTGCTCAATGTAGACCTCTTCTTCAAGATTCCCATTTAGGAAGGTAGATTTGACATCCATCTAAAATACTTTGAAATTTTTAAAAACTGCATATGCAAGAAACATTCTAATAGCCTCTAACCTTGCTATTGGTGCAAAAGTTTCTTCAAAATATATTCCCTCAATTTGAGCATATCCTTTACATACTAATCTTTCTTTATTTCTGGTTACTTCTCCATTTTTATTCAACTTATTTCTATAAACCCATTTTGTTCCTATCACATTGTGATCTTTTGGTTTAGGCACTAATTCCCAAGTATCATTCTTTTCTATCTGATCTAATTCTTTATCCATAGCCTTAACCCAATGCTCATCATGTCTAGCTTCTGAAAAATTTCTAGGCTAAATTTTAGATAACAAAGAGAAATTAACTTGTTTAAATTCACTTACCATCATTCTTCTAGTGTGAATTCCTTTTTTTATATCCCTGATGATGTCAGTTTTGAAAGAATAACCAAGAAATATACCTTCATCTGCTTTCAATTCAAACTTACCAAGTTTGTCATCAGTTCTCTTTATGAATCATTTGCTACCGAAAACTCTAACATAATCAACTATTGCTGGTTTGTCTTTCCATAGCTCATAAGGAGTTTTGTTGCTGTTGACTCTTAATAAAGCTCTATTCTGAATATTCACTACTGTAGCAACTACCTCTCTCCAATATTTATTTGCTATCTTGGATTCATTTAGCATTATGCTCGCCATCTCTTGAACTATTCTATTTTTCCGTTCAACTACTCCATTTTGTTGTGGAGTTTTGGCTGCTAAATATTGTCTCTTTATTCCATGATCTTCACAAAACTCAATAAATTAATCTAACATGAATTCTCCTCCTTTATCTGATCTTAGACACTTAATCTTTAGATTAGTTTCATTCTCAACTAATGCTTTGAATGCTTTGAACTGTCTAAAAGCTTATGATGTTTTCTTTAAAAACATTATCCAAGTCATATGTGAAAAATCATCAATAAGTAACATGAAATATTTATCACCTTGAGTACTTTGAGTCCTCATAGGTCCACATAGATCAGTGTGAACAAGCTCAAGCATCTGAGTGGTTGAGTACTCTTTTGTTTTGAACCACCTTCTAGCTTGCTTCCCATGCTGATAAGGTCCACAAAGCATGTTAGATGGCTTTGTGATCGTTAGAAGATTCCTCACTGCTTGCTTTTTGCAAATTTTGACAAGATTGTCAAAATTTATGTGCCCCATTCTCTTGTGCCATAGCCAACGTTTTTCAATCTAACTCAAACAACATTTTTGACCTTTGATGTTTGATAGCATACATAAGTTATTACCTGTTCTCTGAGCATCTACAATTAATACATCTGAATCTTTTCTTCTAATTTCACAACATTCTACATAAAACTTTAGTGTGTGCCTCTAATCACACATTTGACTTACACTCAAAAGATTATGCTTAAGTCCTTCTACATATAAAACATTTTCAATTTTAGTTCTACCATTATCTAAACTTAGTGTAACTTTTTTGGCAATTCTGGCAGTAGTGTTGTCCCCAAATTTCACTATGCCACCACTGATCTTCTTCAGGGTTATGAACTTTCTCTTGTCTCTTTTCATGTGCCTTGAATATCTGCTATCAATAAACCATGGATTTTCTTCATTTATTGTATGCAAAGCTATCTTAACCAACATAGAACCTTCATATTGTTTCTTTTGCCATGTCTGAACCTTTTTCTTGATGAATGGAGCCCTAAAACTCTGGTCCTTCTTAACTGACTCAAACACACTTCCACAATACCAAGTTATGTGTCCAAAGTTTTTACACTTGTAAAAAATTATGGTCTTTTCATCAAAGCTTGATAGAGGAGCAAAAGAGTTATAGCTTCTGCTTGACTCTATATGACCTTCCTTTTCCTTATTTTTGAGATTGTTAGCTCTTTTTCTACATTCTAATTTCTTATGACCATATCCATTGCAGTAAAAATAGTAACTATAAAAATAAGACGTATTTGAGAATCTCTGACCTAATTGCCTTTTATAGCTTTGTTCCTTCTAGCCTTCTTTGTCCTCTGTATTATTCATTCCTTCCCTTCTTGTTTCTTTATTTGTAAGAGCTTCAACATAGCTCTTCTTCTTTTCAAAATTGATACCTGTCTTATCTGATATTGCCTTTTGGCTTTCTAATATCTTATTCATCATATTAGTGTTATTCTCAAATTTTGAATCATTGACTATTTTATTATTGACTACTTTCTCAATCTCTTCTTTTAAGGAGGCAATTTCAGTAACATACCTTTCACATTCTTTTCTTGATATTTCCAACTGTGTTATGAAATCTTATTCATTCTTCTTGGCTTCTTCAAAGTGTGCTTGTAGATCTTCAATCATTTCTTTTGACTCTTGTTCATTTTTCTCAATATGGCACTTTAATCTTTGATTCTTCTTCTGAACAGCTTCTAACTCTTTTACGGCAGAATTGAGTTCTCCTTCCATATCTACTTCAGCTTCCTCCTCTTCTTCTTCTAGATTATCATGTATGGCCATGAATATAATCTCTTCTTCTTCTAAATCACTAACTCCATTATCTTCAACTGAGCTAGGATCCTTAGAATATAGGCTCTTCTTCTCGAATCTCTTCTTGGATTTGCCTTTGAAATTCTTCTTGTATGTAGGATTTTTTTCTTCTTCATCATTAACCTTATCTAGGCATCTAACTAAAAAATGTCCAATCTTTCCATAATTAAAACATTTAAAAGGTAATTTTCCTTGATATTTACCTATTCCTCTTTTCAACTTGTGAATGAAAAGTGCTTCATTGTCATCTTCATCATCACTGGAACTATCACTTGATTCTTGAATCTTAGCTTTCTCCTTATTTGATGTCTTGAAACCCACTTCTCTCTTTGAGGGTTTATCTTATTTTGTCCTCATCTCATATGCCGTGAGAATACCATAAAGCTCATCCATCTTTAGCTTGGCTAAAGTCTTCATTTCCTTGATTGTTGAAACCTTTGTATCATATCTCATTGGTAGAGATCTCAAAACCTTTTGCACCACCATTGACTCTTCCAATGTTTCTCCAAGACCTTGAATTTGATTTACTATCTGATCAAATCGCAAGAGATAACTTGTTATATCTTCTTCTTCTTCCATCTTCAAACTTTCAAATTGCCTTCTAAAAGTCTGCAACTTAGCTTGTTGAACCTTTCCATCACCTTTGTAAATATTCTCAATTTTTACCCAAGTTTCATGAGTATATTTACATTGCATAACTTTAACAAAGTTATATTCACATAACCCACATAAAATAGCATTTAAAGCTTTAGCATTACATTCACTTGCCTTCTTTTTTTGCTGGAGTAATTGTAGATGTTTGTGGCTCTTCATATTCCTCTACCACTGATTTCCATATGTCAAATCCAAAGGCCATCAAATAAGCCTTCATTCTCATGCTCCAAAAATCATAATTCTTCCCATCAAAAAAAGGTGCCTTATTTGTAGAAAATCCTTCCTGTGACCTAGCCATCATGTTTTTCTAGATTTACCTTCAAGCTGTAAAAATTTTCAAAAAGCAACCTGCTCTGATACCAATTGTTAAGCATGGAATATATTGAGAGGGGGGGTGAATCAGTATATATATCTTATAAAACTTTCCCTTAATCAAACATTCAAGATATGAAATAAAACTCAAATAATAAACAT
>JARHVA010000941.1:2302500-2415000 GCA_037957365.1 Torreya grandis
ATTTTACATGGGTACCTAACATGAATTTATTCTAAGACTCATTTCTAAGGTTTAGCCTCACTTATGTTTTTTTTTGGTTCACACACACCTTCCATATTTAAGTTTAATTAAGTTAGTGAATAATACATGTTCTTTCCCTTTATTAGAGTATATCTTGTGTGTGTGTTTGTGTGTGTGGGTTATTAGCACATTTTATTACACATACATTTTTGTATAGTCCATGATTCATTTCTATTATTGGATTCATTTTTTATAACCACATTATATGTATACATAATTATGTATATGTTATTCATAAGTTTTTTTATAAATAAGAATCTTACTTTTATGGTTATTATTAAAGTATAGATTTTCTAATTTAGGTGATTCCATAAGAGATAGAGATTCCTTCTGGATCCTAAATCTCTTTATTTATTTATATAAGAAGATAAAGAGTATGGGTTAAGGTTGATTATATGGATTGTATTGAATTAAATTCTCAATTCAGTCATCGACACTCTTACACAAATTATCATTAATGAAAATTGGTAATCCTTATATCATATATATATATATATATATATATATATATAATGATGTTGTGCATGTATGCATGAAACATGAGTCATAATGTTAAGGTTGCATCTTCAACAAAAACTAGGCCTTCTTCAATGTTTTGGATAGGGTCCATTATATGTAAATATAAAATACCAAGAGATATACCTTAGCTATTACATAGTATAATGCATGATCCAAAATTTAATGATAATTGCTTTAAGGTTTTAGATTCAGCTACCTGATTAGGGCAAGGAGAAGAAATTTATTTTTCCAATAATTTGAACAAAGGTGTAAAAATTTGAGCAAGGTTTTTGAGTTTAAATTAGGTAAACACAGTCATAAAAATATATTTCACTCTAATTTTATATATAAATCATAAATTGGTGAATTGTATAGTGGATGTTTTGAGCTTGATATTTTAAATCCTTCTTTAATTTTTACAAGTTTTTTGAGTTATCTTTATCTTATTTTTTTGCATTTATTTTGATTTTACATCCTTAAAAATGTGTAGATACCACTCTCAAATATTAGGTAAGCCTAAAATTTACATGTCTTTATCTTTTTCTAGATTTAAAAATGAATTATTTAGGTTAATTATATTATTTAATGTCAATTATTTAGATTATTTAATTGTAATATGGGTATTTATTTTGCATATTAGGGTAGATATAATTATCCATATTACACTAATATGATATTTTTACATGTTTTTATATAAAGGGTAAATGATTTATATCATAATTATGAATTGGGAAAAAACTTTTGAGCATAGCTATGAACTACCAATGAGAAAATTTTATAGAGACTGGAGATTTGAAATAGTGTTGGGATGTAATAGGGGTCTAGTCTTCAATAAAGATAATACTAACAAGTCTCAACTCAAAAATAAGGGATATTAGAAGTAAAAATAAAATGTCTATAGAAAAGAAAAAAACTTGAAAAAATAATGTTAAAAAGGACTAGTAAATAGAAATGTTGAAATATGGACAACAGAAAGTTAGTGAAAATGGTGTTCTATGGGTAACATGCTAAAAACAACTTTTAAAAAAGATGTCATAATCTAATAAAAGGATTTTAACAAGTCTAACAAGATATAAAATGAAGATAGGATTCATCCATAGTAAGGAACCAACCTTATAATAGAAAGGAGTTCCTCCATCATCCTATGGGAATCATCTCTAATCAAAGAAACAATGTCCAGTCTCAACCTTTCTACTTAGATCTTTGACCTATTCATCTAGAAAAGACATCTATGTTAGCATCAATTTTCTAATTTTTGGATCTATAAGGAAGTGGGATATGGTTTCATGGATAATCCCATTGATCCTTCATATACCTTAGTTTAGCATTCTATTTTTAATACCACCATTATATGAACGTAGTAAATTAGATTCCCCCTTAGGGACATAATTCTCTTCAACAACCATCTTCTCAAAATAATTACCTAGAGGGTTTGGAGAAAGTGGGGGAAGGAAAAATAATCTATTAAAATAAAACATCATGGTTGTGCTAAATAAAATCAAAATTTATTTATTTATATATAAGATTTTTTATAAAAAATTTAAGCTTTATAATATATTATCTAAATTTTTGTAAAATTTTATTGATCTACAATTTTAGTGAATTAATGTAAGATTACATGTGGTTTATTAATTGATTTTAATAGTATAAAAAATATCTTAATAGGTTATGACATTTATTTCATTTAAATTAAATATATACCTTTTCTCATTTTATAATGTTTTTCAAAAACGTAAATCATCTATTCATGTATATTGGTTTTTGGGTTTAAAATCATAATTTTATTTTATTTTATTGCTATTTGATGTTATTTTAATTTTTTTATATCAATGAATATTCAAATAATTTATATGTTTATTTAATTTGTATTATATAAGATAAGTTAATGATATTGATGTTTAGGGAAAGCTAAAATACACTGATATTAATGTTCAAATAAAAATAAAATGGATTCAAGAAATTAAAATTTTACAATGTAAAATAAGGAATGAATAATTATTATAAATTGCTAATGAGATGTGGGTGAATTGACATAGTGACTTGGTTGTATTTATCCCTTCCCAACATCAAATTTAAATAGGTATGTTATGTTGGTTATGGATGTTATTAATGTTTTCAAGGCTAATAGTGGTTGATGGTAATGTTAGTAGGGATAGTTGTGGCCATTAGTGATATTAGTGAGGTTGGTAGTGGACATTGGTGATATTAGTATGATTTGGTGGATTTGAGCCTCCCATTTTTTTCTATATTATTTCATATCTCCAGTCAAAAGCTAACCCAACTTGATTCATATCTCTAGACTCTATAAAATTTATTCCCTGTAATAAATAAAAAAATAACTCTTATAAATTCAAAAATAAAAAAATAAAAAAATAAATAATAAAAAATAAAAAAATTATGTGAAAAATAAATAATGAGTGAAAAAAATAACAATCCTTAGCATTAAATTATATTTTATTTTCAAATATAGTTACTTATAATAAACACAATTTTTTGGTGGTAAAGGAAAGTATGTGTGTTGATATAAATAATTTTATTTACATAGGGCTTGGATTCCATATCACATTATTATCCCATTCCATCTTTCTCTAAATGCTGAAATATAATAGTGAAAATCTAATGAGGTGTGGGTGAATGTGTTAAAGTGGCTTAGTTATGTCCATACCCAACTAGGTTCAAATCATAAACAACATGTTATTATAGTTGTGGTTGTTGGTGATGTTGGTCGATGGTAGTGTTTGTTTAGATGTCATAACTATTGATGGTGTTGGTGATGTTTTTGATAGTATTATTACTGGTGTTTTTAGTGAGGCTGGTAAAGGTTGTAATGGAGATTTGTGCCTCCTTATTATGTCCTAGATTGGTTCATATCTCTATCCAAAATCATTTACCCATATCTAATAAAATAAATATAGTAGTGAAAATGAAGATAAGTAAATTCAAATGTGTGCTTGGTATTGGGAGTGATAATAATAAAAATTATAATAATATTATACTTTTCCATTAATTCACTCATAAACTTATAAAGGATTGGTTATTGAATGACACTAATAATATTAATATTTATGTTATTGATGGAATGGAGGTTTTTAGATGGCAATGTTCTACCCAACATTTATATTTTTTTTCACAAGCATACAAGATCAAAAAATAATTAGATAACATCTGAATTGGGAAAAATACATTACCAATTGTGCATGATAATTAGATGAAAGTGATGGAGAACAAAAAAAAATTGTAAATTGAAATGAGGAGTGACAAACTCAAATGAATGAGTATGAGAAATAATGAGAAAAAAATATTGGTAAATGAATGCACACATTTAAAAATGTGAAAAATAATATTATAGTGAATGAAACCCACCATATATAACTATTTATTAGATAATAAACATTAATGTGGTCATAATAAAATTATACACAATCATTTTTCATGTTTATGTATGATGGAAGGAGAAACAGAATAATAGAATCATATCAGGGCATGACACGATGATGACAATAACATTCCTATTATGGCACACTTGATAACATGCACTCACATATAAGACAACAAAAATACTATATTTTATTAGTTATAATTAATGGATTATAGGTTTTTTTTATGGTACTACTAAAAAATCAAATCTTATTTTTTATCTACAAGTGCACACTAATAATACAAGTAATGTAGATATCTGGATGAAATATGGTTTCATCATGTAGCTCAAGAGAAAATTGGCATTACCTTTGACCATAATGAAGTGGAAAAATAAATAGCTTCCCTAACAAAAATATTACTTATTTTTTAATTTTTTGGATCAAGGGCCATGTGAGTAGGAAACAATAAATAGGTTCCATGAAAAAACTAGTACTTATTTTTTAAGTTTTTGGGTCATGGACCACGTGAGTAGGATTTGCAGTCTTAGGTTTCACGACATCAGAAAATAAATGGATAAGTGGATATATGTTATGTATTAAGCAGATTATTCATAATTTTATTAACCTCTAAATAATAATAAGCTCATTTATTTGAATATGGGCCTTAGTTTATTGGTATATCATGTCTATTCATGACACCATGGAACCCCCATTTTGATTTCACGTAAGAAGATCCAAAATTTTATCTAGTTTGGGTAAGTATATTTAACCTCCCTATAAATTTCTAGGTAGAATAAATTAATAGTCATATTAGCTAATAAATTTGATAAATCATATGCATTAATACTTAAAATTGTAGTAAAAAACATATTGTGTATGCTAAGATCTGTGTTCAAAAGGATGTCAGTAAACCACTTCTTAAAAGGCTCTAGTTAAAATATCTAAAAGGAGACATGTTTCAGAAAGTTTTTAACTATGAAACTATTTTGATCTAGTGTTTTATGTGCCATTCCCATGGGCATATATCTCAATATTTCCCTTTAAGATAAATCAATGAAAATAAGATTGGAAAATAAGATTTTCAAGAAGTTGGCAAGAAAGGGGAAAAGGTCCATAATTAGAGAAATATTAAGAAATCAAAAAGAAAAGGGGTAAATCCCTAAATATTCATTTAATGAGAATGATAAATTTAAATATGGTTGAATTATAACCATTTTGTGGTTTTAGGTACCAAAATTTATGTTAATGGGGTAATGTCTTCATTAGATTCTATGAAATGTATAAAAAAGATGATGAATATCTTGAGGTAACTGGTGTTTCCATATCTATAAAATATCCCATTAGTCTAATTAAATAAATGATATACAATTTTGACAAAGATTATTTTTACATCATTGGGTAATTCTAAAGAAACTTCATTTGTCTTTCTAATACTGATAGTGGAAAATATTGTTAGGAATAAGCCTACCTTGTCATGCTTTACTCATGCTTTTAATTTTTTATCTATATGTTTCCTTCATCATGGAGCATGGGCTATGCCTTCCTTCCAATATCCTTACTTTTATAAATAAATTATATTTTTATTTTTTGAGTATAATAATTATATTAACACATTCTAATAGTAAACTATACAAAATGATGATTGAAGCAAGAGGAGGATGTTCCATGCATAAACATTATATTAATGAGGGTACTATATAACATTAAAATAAATAGAAATACTCCATGTCAATTTGTTATATATTTATAATTTTTTATTATTCTATAATATTTATAGATTGGATTTAGTTTATACTAATAAATCAATTAATACATTGTTAGTCATACTAAAAAATGAGTATAAGAATTAACACTCGTAAGCATTGATCACATGTTTGAAAAAAATAAAATACCTAAAAAAATAAAATAAATGGTTCAAAAACCTTAAAACTAACAATTAATATCATAGATACAAAAAAAAATCATTTTTAGTGGAACTCATGACTCGCTTAGGGTATTTGGGTTTAATATCTTTTTGCATGGGATCAAACATTGTGTGCATAGCTACAAATCAAAGGTCTATAATATAACCAACTTTCCAATTAAAAATAAAATATTAGGAGGTCTCTATGAGGATACCTTTCTTTAAGGATCCATTATACTCTTGGTTGGGTTGATAGGGTTCATAGCATCTTCCCCCTAACGCACATCCTTTCGACTTGCACAAGTAGTGGCCTTAATGAGGCCATTAAAATAATCCCTACTAATATTGACAATTATCTTTGGCCCTATTTCATCAATTTTAGCCTTCATATTTTTTTTTGAAACCAAAATAACTCCATCATAAGCATTAGTACTTAATACTACCAAAGGGTTGAGGATTTTCATAACTCAATCTATTTCATATGCTTTATATCTAGGACTGGAATCTTTCTTTCCTTTTTTAATTGATAACTAAAAATATTCATTTTCCCTCTTATTTTCAACCACTATATCCAAGGGTAAATTATAAGCTAAGTGATCATTGTTGTGGAACATCAAACATTGGAAAGTAAGACTTCATAAAGTACATATTGTTTAAACATTTCTCCCTACGAGTATTTTAACCAAACATTTTTTGGAAGAGGTTTTCTCACTTCCATTTGAACACAATTTTTTGCATAAGCAATATGCCTCATAATTAATGTTTCAAAATAAATACAAATAATATTCCAAAGGGAGTTATTAGTTATTAAAATAATATATATTCTACCTAAAACCTAATTGGAGATTAAACAATCTTACCCATATTGGATCTTCCTTTGGATCCTCTTGAAAAGTGTCAAATTGGGACTCCATGGTGTCATGAAACTTCATGATTTACCCAAAAACCAAAGGTCATTTTGAAATAAATTAGATCAATATTATTTAGCTTTAAATTTAACAATAAAAACCCCTCTTTTGTTGATATGTAAATCACATGACATTTTACCTTCCAATAGTTCATTACCCAAGCTTGTAGTTGAAGACTCTCATTACTTATATTGTTGTAATGAACCCATAGATATATAAATATCCTTGAATTTCAAAAGTTAAAAATGTCAATGATAGGTAGATCCATATTCTTGTATAGTTTTATAATTGTTATGTCTATTTACACAAATTAAGATTGGAGGGATTTTAATTTATATTACCTAAGGATCTATATCCTTTTATATCATCTAACATCTTTTATAATTTTTATTTATCAATTTATTTTATATTTAGTGTAAATATGTGAAAAATCATAATTTAAAAGAGGTAAAGATGATTTGTGGATCACTTAAACCTAGTTAGGGAAGAGAGTAGATTAAAATGGTGGGTATATATAATGATGAAATCAACAAGTAATAAATTGGTAACTCTAAATGTAGGGTGTAGGATAAATTAAGAAATTGAAAGCACTATGTCCCACATTTATATTGTCTTAAAAAAGTATATAGGTACCTTTGAAATGAACATTTTTGTTTGTAATCTCACAACATTGAAATTCATTCCTTATAATAAGACACAATTTAAAATATTCAAATAATAAGTAATTATGAACATTTGTTTACTGAAGCTAGATAAATAATTAATTATTATATACCTATGATACCCTTAAAAGTACTAATAAAAAAGGGAGGAAACTAACTATCATTTCATATATTGTATTACATTCAAATATGTCACTCACTTTCCACATTGGCATTTGTAAGGGTAGGTGTGTAAGGAAATTTATAATCCATGAATACCTTCATTGACCAATAATTATATCCATTAGAGCATCCCTACTTATCCACCACCCCAAGTGAAGGGGCTTATCTCACTAGTAAAAAATGTATTTTCTAAGATGGAAAACATGTGCCTCTTCCTCTTGGTTAAACAACTACTTATAACCACCACTAATATGACCATTTTGTCTTTGAGTGCACTTACTCATTGTATTAATTCATAGTAGTCTTTTTGTTATAATTATTGGTTTTCCTTTATATCAAAAAATACTTAAAGAATAATACCTCAAATGAATAAATTCAAGTACTAAAGATGCTTAATAAAATTAAAAATATAAAAACACTTAAATATGATCAAGTGAATGTAATAATGATACTTAGATGTTGATGATTACATTAAACAATAAAGTACCATCTAAATAATATTGATAGCTACAAATGGTGCATAACAATCCTCTAAAAATGATTAGAAGATATGTGACCAAGATAAAAAATGAATTATTTTTAAGTATAAATTTGGTTTGGACATTATTTCTAAATTACATACCACCTTAATCTTCTACACTTGGAAAATACAAACCTTGGTTTTTACTCTCAATTTTAGACATTTCCCACTAACAAAAGGCTTGTATCAATTATCACGCTATGCTCATTGGTTATCTCTTATTCTAACTAGTGTTATTATGATGCCTCAAAACTTTTATCATGCTAAAAAATATATAAATATTATTATTATCATCCTATAAAATTTTTGGACCTATACATATTTTACAACTTCTTAGACAATTGCATCCTAGTTAGACTCATATGTGGACTCTAGCATTCTATTCTAGCACAAATGTTCAATGTCCTAAAGTCATAAAATTTGTAAATGAAACATATAATTATGGTTAGCCTAAGTGATTTAACATGATATATTTATAAAACGTATTGATATTTATACAAGATCATTCCTCATTCATTCCTCACCTAACACAAAAATAATAAATTCTTACTTCTTACAAGGCAAAACACCAAAAGCATTCAAGTGAGAAATTCTTCCTTTTTTTATCCTATTTATATATAATTCATAGGGAAAACACATCTATAAGTCTGAATTACGGAAGGAACATGACATGTGTCTTATTTTCTAAGTTAAACTTAGGCCATTATTGTACATTCTTTCCACATATTGTACCCTTGTACACACACAAACTAACACATTAGGGGAGAATTACATTAGTTTGAGTCTCTATTATAAGTAGTGGATATATAGGTAACACACATTAACGTAAGGGTCTTTGGGGTTAGCTCAACACCATGAGCCCACTAACCCATTTTTTACATAATCACTATTAAGATGAAGAATTAGGGTTTTTCTATTTGACAAGGAGGGATAGCCCATATTCCAAATATGATCACACTAAAGTGAAAGTGATATAAAACCCAAAATATCCTAGGTGGTCACTTCCTGATCTAGCATGTAGTCCATGTATGACACCTACATCTAGCTTATGTCAATGTAACCATCTAAGGTCAATTCAAGTATCTAAGGCCATAGAGGTCAAATTTCTATAATTTGATGATTGATCTGTAATCCAAATCTAGTCTATTTTCAACATGTTCAATATCAAATCTAAATGGACATAGTAATCTAGCTAAGTACCATATTTTTCCATTTATTATAATATCAGTCATTGGTTCTAGTTATTATTTTTATCATATCTCAATATTTAAATTCAAAATACTATTTATCTAAGTTTGTAATTAATTAGCCTACTATATAAATAGTTTATCACCATTTTTCTCTAGGT
Source organism: Torreya grandis (assembly GCA_037957365.1). NCBI lineage: Eukaryota > Viridiplantae > Streptophyta > Pinopsida > Cupressales > Taxaceae > Torreya > Torreya grandis. The sequence continues at coordinate 2,311,921 of JARHVA010000941.1, forward strand.
TATATCTATCCATTTAACTATAGATATATTGATATAGATTTTAGGGTTAAACATTTGGTGAACCTGACATATTTCCATGTAACTCTTAGTGTTCTCTAGGTTTTTTATTTATTTTTATGATATATCAATTATTACAATTTATTTTTAAAATCATAATTTATTTTACTAAAACCATGTTTAACGAAGCTAAAAAAGAACTTATTCCTTATCCTAACCCTAAGAAGTGTGATAATATCATCCCTATAATTAGGTCCATGTTATCACTCCTTTGAGGGGTAAGGTAGATGGTACATGTATGCATATTAAATATAAAACACCTAGGGTTTGTACTAGTGAAGCCCTAAAAGATCAAATAGTGATTATGAGCAAGTTAATAAAAGAGTTAAAAAATAATATTACATATATGAGAAATACAAAACATGCTAGTGTTAATCATGCATTTGTATCCTCATCTAGTAAGGTTTCATATCTAAATGAAAAGAAGAATACATATAAAACAAAGGACTCAAAAAGTGACAAAAGGATATGAAGAGTCCAAGTGAAATCTTAAGAAAAAAATATTCAATACGAAGTGATAAAATTATTTCCTTCACATCCTATAAGGAGATCCAAATAATATTTTGCATATCATATAATGCATGGGCATCATATATATTTTTGTTTTGTATTGAAGAACAAAATACAAAGCTCAAAGATAGTGGTGATCCTATTATATATATATATATATATATATATATATATATATATATATATATATATATATATATATATATATATATATATATATATATATATATATATATATATATATATCAAACTATTCACATTATGATTTCCTCTCCTAAAACACAAGTGCCAAATAAAAAATATATACCAAAGGATAATTCAAAAAAAAAAGTTACAAGTACCATTAACAAAGGTTCCAAAAATTCCCGATGATATACAATTACCAATGTAATCAATGCTACCAAAACCACCCTAAAATAAACCATGTGATCTCACTTTGTCAATTAATATCAAAAAATAAGAGGACACTATTCCAAATTATTATGATAGTGGTGATGATATTACGAGTACAAAACCAAATACATGTAATACCAAGGCAAACCATGTAGCTTAGGATGTTTATAAGGTATTAACATATGATTTGTATAGATATACAAATAATGGAATACCAAAAAGGTCATAAGCATAATATGGCATGGTTCATTAATCATATATAGATGCTCAAAATGGTATATCACAAGTTCCATAACAACCTAAGAGTTTACATTTAACTTATAATAATGATTATATCGACTATTATAATCCTAATAATACAAAATATTGGTATGATCTTGATGATACCAATTATGTAGCATATGAATATGACACACATGATACATGCATTCACAAAATCATCTCCTTGATTAGATCATTAGATTATAGTAGTAATTATACTTATACATGATAATGACACACTCATGTTAAATGGTTCTATGATCACTTCTCATTATCATGATTGAACATATGTACTTACACATGCCTTTATTCATGTTTATATATTTCACAATGTACTTGATATGATATGTACTTGAATTTTTTTGCTAAAACATATATCTAAGGGATAGTATGTTATTTTTATTTTGTTTTCTTATGATTTTCCTTTATGTACTTACATGAGTGTCGTGTCTTACTTATTGAACATTTAAATATGATCTATTGATTTCCCCCCATGCCTTTGTTTTATTATTATGAAATTTTCATATGTCATTACTTGTTGTATGGATATTTGAATATTTCATTCGTTGTTTTGTGGGAATTTGACTAAGTCATGCCCCTTTGATTATGTGGTATTCAAACATTACCCTTATTTTAGGTCTCCTTATACCACTATCTTTTGATTTACTTTTGAGTGTTCTTGTGTGTGTGCTTAATTTATTGTTGATCTTGTAATATTACTATCTAGACATTACCATGATCCAATTCATGCATCTTAGGATTTGATGTAATCACATTCTAAATGTTTCAATGATATATCAACCTAGACATGTTTATCCTAAATGCTACATGGTTCATACACATATTATAAAATTATTTTATCCTTTTGAGGTAAGGTAACTACCAAATTATACTTCCCATATCCTCAAAATGTGTGAATATTAGTGGGGTTATATCATAAAGACATGTCTTTCATATTTTTCATAGTTTATAGATTTAGATATATATTGGGGGCATGCTATGGAAACATGTTATCCACATTTGTCATAGTTTATATATTCAAATATATAGTGGGGGAATGTTATGGAAACATGTTCTCCACACTTATACCAACTCTTACTTTTAGTTTTTAGAGGGGGAATGTTTTGGAAACATGGTTTTTCCACTTACATAGTTCTCAAATTAGCTAAAATTCATAGTTATATGATTTTACATAATTATGGTAGAATTATATACATTGGTATCATTTTACACCGAGGTTTCAACATGAGACATATATAAAGTACATATATTATTAAAAATGGAACCTGAATTACAAAATAAAAACAACTTTCAAATTTAAAAAACTTATACAAACTTTAGCTCACTAAGGTTGACCATTACAAACTATATTGAGCCAATATACTATAATATTTGGTTCACTTTCATATGGTTGAGGTGATTAAATCACTCAAGCTTTCAAATATTATAGGTTAGACTTAATTACATAATCTGAACTCACTAGATTTAGTGTGAGTTAAATTGGTTCACTCATGCTCAACAATTTATAAGTATGATTGGGTTGCATAGTTGAGATAATCTCGAATACCAGGTGTTAACTCTCCTTTTAACAAAGTATTAGGTCACGTGTCATCCAATATTTATAGATATATGAAATTTATAGATTTATATTTGTCCTAATCTCAATTCTAATGTTTCTTAATGATAATATTTTCAAAATCAGATTTCCAAAAGGCAAGGTGGTTACATCGATACACAAGTGTACTCCTAAAACTTTCTCCTTCTATTTCAATCATTTCAATTATTTTTATTTAATATTATATGCATTGATTATATACTATACTATGATCTTGGTTTCAAGTTAGTCAATAGTAAAGCACTCATGTTGGGCTCATGCAAAGGCAAGGTGTGTTATACACACCTAGGTACACATTTCTTTTTCTTTAAATTAGAAATTTCATTACTAGAATAAAGGGGGAAAATGTAAACACTATTTTTATATTATATATCACCTTATTCTTGTACACTTCGAAAATATAGAACTTGTTTGTTCCTATCAATTCTAAACATTTCTCTCTACCAAAAGGATCATATCCATTATCTTTATGTACTCATTTCATATCTCTTAGTAAAACTAGTGGTATTTTGATGACCTAGTCTTTATATCATTATTAAAATTATATAAACATGTTTGATATCTTCCTCTATAATTTTTGGACCTATACATATTTTATAGCTTCTTGGACACTTGCATCGTATTTAGATGCCTATGTTGATGTCAGTATCTTATTGCAACACAAGTGTTCAGTACCCTAAAGTCATCAAATTTTCAAATGAAATGTATAACTATGGTTAATATAAGTTATTTAATGTGATATATTTCCTAAAAATATTGATATATACAGGATGAACCATCATTCATTCCTCACCTAGCACTATGTAATAACTTCTCAACTTTCACAAGGCAAAATACCAAAAACATTCAACCAAGCATTCAAGTGATCAAAGCTTCCCTATTTTATCCTATTTATATATAAATCATAAGTAAAATACATCTAAAGGTATAAATTACTAAATGAAAATGCCATGAATCCTATTTTCAAAGTTACAAGATAGGTCATTATTGTAATTACTTTCAACATATTTCACCCTTGTTCACACACAAGCTAATAAATTAGGCAAGAACTGTATAAGTTTAAGGCCATTTTTAAAGTGATGGATATGTAGGTATCACCTATTGATAGAGGGGTCATTGGTGTTAGCTTGACACCATGATCCAATTAACCCATTTTTATAGTATTAACTATGAAGATGAAGAATGAGGGTTTTGCTATTTGACAAGGAGTGACAAACCATGATGCAGATATGAGTACACCAGAGCAAAAGTGATATAGAACCCAAAATATCATAGGTGGTTTTATCTTGATCTAGTAGGTATTATGTATAAGACACTTATGTCTAGGTTAGATAAAAGTTTTGATGTAACTATCCAAGGTCTATGCAAGTGTCTGAGGCCATAAATGTTATCTTTTATAGAATATAACTACTAATCAAGAATTCAGATCCAATATATTTTTAGTTTGTTCCATATCTGATATAAATTTGCATAGTAATCCAACTAAGTACCTTAAATTTCATTTACTATTTTTATCATATCTCAATATTTAAATTTGGAATATTGTTTATCTAAATTTATAATTAATTGGCCTACTATAGTGATCATTTATCACCCTTGTCCCCTATGTTACCTATACCCCTTTAACCCTAGATCCCTTAATCTATATTTTAGGGATAAATAGTTTGAAAAAAATACAAATATATCTTATCATTTTAGGATTTATGTTTTATCAAATATACACAAAATTAATGTTCCCTTAAGATAGATTATGGACATAATCAACTCATTAACCTATGTCGTAGAAAATAATTTAGTTGATAAATTAGAGTGTGTAAGAACCTCTCTGCTTTTTTACCTAAAATATACCTCCATAAATATAGTTTTTTCCACTCTAAATCATCCTTATTAATGTTTTTAACTAACCCTATATTAATTTTTATAAAAATAAACTAACCCAATCTAGCATGTTTTAACACAAAATCTTAAATAAGTTTTCCATTTCAAAATATTCAAGAAATCATATTTATACAATGTTTCCAAGTTCATTTCACTATATAATTATGTTTAGTTTTTTTTTTTTTTTTTTTCAATTCAAAAGCATATTAACTAATCACAATAACTAGATCATGAATTATTTTCATTTAAAAGTACATTTTTAAGTAATATCTAAATCTGTAAGACTCTCATAGCCATATTTGAATAAACAATTGCCATATTTATAAAAATAATAATCTCTTGTAATTTTAATAGGTTTTAGTGTTACATCATAATTACATTTTAAATGGTTACATATTTTCAATAATATTACAACATGTTACATTATATTAAACATGACATTTATGCATGTGATTAAGTCTTCATAAAGATAAATCTATGAAAACACTGAAGATCATCATCATTATTGAGAAATATATTTGAATATGTAGAGAATCATTATAGGATTTAATTCAAACCATATATCATTTCATATCCCTCATCCACCTCTCATTTCGAATATTGGCCCTATCCTTAAAGAGAAATTTATATACGTAATCAGTCGTGAGAAATAGACCAATGTGTATACAAGTTTTAATTCATCTAGCTCCACACACCATGAAATAAGTATTTATGGTTAATAATAATAGGAAATAAAACATTAATAATACATAATAATTATATATTATTATGGCCTTAATACCTAGGAGTCAACAAATCCACTTCATTTAATTCAAACTCAGTAATCAGTTCCTAAATATAAAATCAAGGAGAAACTAAATCTTTCCACATTTCACTTAATGTTCATGTTATTAAATTCAAAACCATACCCAAATCATATTTACTAAAAATACTCTAAAACATAATGATATTTACATGAATAATCTTGAATATGTATGAGGGTAATATTTAATAAGTGTGAGAATTATCATGCATCACACTAGTGGCCCACATCACCTATGTGAATCTCCATCATCCTCAAACTATAATTAATATTTATGGAAAATTATATAATAAAACAATATAAATTTAATCATTTATAAAGTTATTTAATGATAAAACATCACACATTTGTCCCATATTACCTACATGAAACATCATCATTCATTCACCCTACCAAAGATTGACAGGATGCATATATGATCTTAAAGGTAGTATTATTGTTATATAGGTATAATAAGATAATAAAATTTATTTTTACACAATCACCATACAATTTAAATTCAAATCATTTCAAAATTTAAAAAAAAATATTTGATTTATAGTCACTGTATACACATAATTGAAAATTGTAAAGCTTTACATCATTTCCTCTATTTTATTAAAGCTAACATAGTTATAAAATGAGACTTAAAATTCACCAAATAAATAAATAAATACACATAAATAACATGCATGGATGAAAAATTATACCCATGTCACAAACCACTATCAAAGCATTAAGTCTATAACTTGGCCATAATCATAAATTACTCATAATACAAGTTCAAAATCACACTTCACATTCCATAACTATAATTTTGTATGTACATATAATAACCTCAATAATAAGTGGCCTAATAACATAGGAATCATGATTTACCAAGAATAAGGCCATTGATCTTTCATGAAATATTGTATAATAGGTTTCATTATTAAATACATATTTGTTCATGAAATGCTCATTACCATAGATTATGATAAAGTTATACATTACCTAGTTCTATAATTGATTTTTCAAGATTCAAAGTCATTTTAAATTGGGATAAATATCTACACGATATAATAATTTCCATATAGACATAGCATCATACTACAATGGAATAATAATATTTAACCCCAGATCCTTTTAAGGTTTGTCCATAGTTATATCAAACTCTTTCAAGGAAAAGCTTTCATGTCTACCATTTATTCCAACCATTCAAACATTTTAATAGAGAGAAATCATAGCATAGACAAATTCAAATAAAAATAAAACCTAACTAAAGTTTCAAGGAAATATCATTAAAATGGATAAATAGCTTGTATTATTACCATGGATACCTTAGTTATACACAGTCTTTTATAAAGACTCAAGAAATTTCTTATGTCAATAACTTGGGTTGTTCTAATTAATAACAAAATATAACTATATTATATAAGGATCTCCATGATTCTCTCTAAAATCCTTCCAATTCAATGTAAAATAAAAAACATACTAATATAATATTAAACTTATGAATGGTTTTCACCTAAATTCCCACCCCTTAACAAGTTATAAGGTTATTTATAACTCACCAAAGAAAATAAGTATAATTATAGTCCATCTGGGGAAAAGGATAAAACTCCTCTGATAAAAGAGAGAAAAGAAAAGAAGGGTGATAAAAATCCCCACTATAGTCTACAACTAAATGTAGTCAATAGTATCCTACAATGGAGTTTCCCAAAGTTATTATGGATCAATAGTAGATGTACTGAAGAGTGGATCACCCTAGAATAGTGAATGAGTTTGCCATGTTCATGATGGATCTTCAACTAAGGTGTGATTCCTATATAAGGAACTATTCTCCTCATGTAAGATAAGAGGGCCAATTTCTCTATATAATGATGGTGCAATAGGAGTAGAGGCAACTAAGGACTATTGAATGCCTTGAAATTATGGTATAGACTACATGATGTTTGATGTGTCCTAAATTAGTATGCATGTTCCCTATAATGTTTGAAGTGGAATAGGGGTAGGTTGATTAGGGAATAGCTCCTAAATATCTATAAGGTGATAAGTATATGGTGGATATGTGTCCCCAACACTAATTTAATCATTTATATTAAAATAAGACTCATCAATATCAAAAGTATTCTTAGGATCATAAATATCATCAAGTTTAGGTGAGTTCAAAGAATAAGAAAATGAAGGAGAGTTAGGACAAAAGTGTGAGAAGTTATAGAGTTTAGTTTTATGATTAAAAATTCCCACTACTAATATAGTATCACTATACAACTGTCTATTTTACATTGAATCTACATTAAACTCAATTCATATGCCCAAACCAAGGTGAGTGATCTAGTAAATTGATACGAGATTAGTTGAAAGTTAGGGAATACTTAGAAAATTATTGAATGTTCCACCACTTATTTCAATAGATCCTCTCCCAAAAATATTTTTAGAAGTGTCATAACCCATTTTTATGGAGGACATTGGTTCTAAGGAAATGAACTCTATGTGTTAAGAGGTCATGTGATGTGAGGCACTATAGTCAATGACCTATGTTCAAGTTTGAGGGGAAAATGTAATTAGGTTTTTTCCCTTTGATTTCCCCTTACCACTCTCTTTTGACTTTTATTTACCATGGTATTTTTCCTTAGAGTATTCATGGTTTGATGAACTCTAATTGGTATAGTTAGGGACACTAATATTGTTCTTCTTGAGCATCATTGGTCAATCTTATTTTTCAAACAATTGCTTTTATCATGCTTTCCCAATTAAAACTCACATTTGATCATCTATTTCTTAGGATTAAGAATAGAACAAGAGGTCTCATGTTTTGATTTATAGGTGGAAGGATTTACATCCTTCTCATGATCTTTTTTGTTTTGTTTCTTCTCTAAGTTGTTTGAATCTTTCTTTTTATTAGTAAAGAGTGCATGAGATTTTGAGGAATTAATTGTGCCCATATATAGTATATTATCTTACTCTTGAATAAAGTTTACAATAGATGTATATAAATAATAAATCTTCCATGCAAGTACAAGATCACATTTTGTGGCATGGAAAGTAGACACAAATACAAAATAATTTGGACCTAGTTTGGAGAGTATTGATAGAAAAATTTATTCATCTTTCTTATCAATTCCACATTGTTTTAACTATAACCTCATAAATATAAACTTGATGAAAATGTTTTATAGGGTTTCAAATTCATCTAAGCTCAAAATGATGAGCTCATTCTCTATCTCAAGGCCTCTCATCACATCCTACTTCCCAAATAGCATTCTTAAAGTGGTCCACCTTTGAGTAGGTTTTTTTGGTAGATTCTATATGAAAGAGTAGATTAGGAGAGATGGAAAGACATAGTAGTCCATAGATTTTATCACAATGGTTTAGCCATTTGATTTTAACTTCTACTTTTAAAGTTTCATCTTAGTGCCTATTATAATTTTATGGTAACCATTAGATTATAAAATATTTCCATTATGGATTTCCATTCATGATAATTAAATGGTGTGAGTGGACTTATTAGACTTGAATCCATATCATAAAAGGAAAATTAGTTTCAAATCTAAAAGAATAAATTTATAAAATTAAATTTATAGTGCCACATAGTACCCCCTTAGAACTATTAGATTGACACCCTTTAAAATTACAAATACAATCACACTCGTATAGACATTAAACATAGCTGAGAATGAATATTGAACAATTATGAGTAAGTAGGAAATAACTAGAGGGATGTCAGGCTTAGTCGATAATGTGTCTAAGATTATAAAATATTAGTTTCAAGGGAGTTATGTATGGCCCAAAAGATGTCACCAATGTGTAGAAAATGAAAAACAAGGTCTTTTGAAGAAGACAACACTCAAATCTGAGTTATCAATCAAAATTTATATCCATTTGAAAATATGAGATCACATAGAAAAATGGGTGGAAATAGTGGTGTAAAATATTTTGAATCAACTTCCCCCAAAAAAATTTAGGCCCTTTAGAGAAAAATATTGAAATTCTTTTTAATCTATTTTATCTTAAAAAAACTTAAGGTCTTTTAGAGTAAAACTTAATCAATTTTGGTTGGAAGTAACCAAGGGATTAAATCCCATATGACCAAGGGATAATGGATAATATGGGTTCTCGCCCACCTTTTATTGATGGGGGAGTGACATCATATTAAAAATTCATCACTTTTTCAAATGAATAGTGTCATACTTCATACCATTAAATTTGACATCCCCTAGACAGTCATTAGATTTTTAGATATCACTTTTAATTTTTAGAGTTATCAAGATTTACCATAGTGTATTTTGGTGTTAAGGATGTATTTTTATCCTATATTTATTTTTAATTTGTGGAGTTTCAACAATTTTTGTATTTTGACAAGCTTTAATAGTGTAACTTCCTACATTGGAGACAATGGGCTTAGATGTAAATGTTAGATCTATGAAGAATAAAAATAGGTGTCAAGGCTAAGAGAGTTTTTTGAAGTGATAGAGATGTTGATATTTTCAAAAATACAATTATTAACAAAAGTTATAGTAGTGCCAAGATGGGGTGAAGTTTTTAAAGTGCCAAGATTATCTGACATTTTGGTAGTGTTAGGAATGTCAAGAGTTATAAAAGTGTTGGGATATGGCCCAAATATAATAGTATAAATTTTAGTCTCAAAATGAATTAACCATTTAGTATATATAAGAGCCATTAATGGTTCTATAGTGCCAAGAAGGCTTGAAACTCTTACAGTGCTAAAAAGGCTAAAATTTCCCATAGTATGCACACAATGATAAAAACTCTACATATCAAAAACATCAGATGTAGTACATTACTAAAAACCCACAAAATACCCACCAAGGATATTAAAAAACCCATAAAATTATTTTTTTAGAGACCTTGAATCTATGGATTTGTGCAAAATTGTCAAAAAAGTCCTGAAACCCTTCAAAATAGCCAAAATTTATTGTCATGAAACTATGTTGTGTTTTTAACTAATCCTAGGGTTTTGACACCTTTTAAATTTGATGGCACTATTTATTTTGAGATTTAATAATATATCTATATAATTTTCATGGATTTTCTCAAAATCCCACCAAAGCTATGAAAAACTTAAAAATAAAGAAACCCTATAAGATGTATGTAAGAAAGTTTTAGCAAGGATTTTTAGAAATGGAAAAATGACTATCAGATCAAATATCTTATACCATCTTAAATTAATCTAAGATATTTGAACATTTGATATTACATTAATATCTAGGATTAGGTGATAACAAGATTTTCACAACATAAGTTGCATCAAATGCATTAAAAAATTCATTAACTTAGTAGCCAAAAAGTACAAAAGTGGTACATTATATAGTGAGCTATTAGGTAACCAAAAATTTAAAAATTCAACTCACTATTATATAAAACATTAAGTGTATTTACCCTAATGACCTTAAAAATCCTAATAAAGTTGACTAACAATCATGTAGGTAAAACTGAAAGCAGGAAAAATCCCACACTAACAATATGTTCATAAATGCCTCTCTTTATTTTAAATAATAAAGTTATGTTTTAAAAAGGACCCATGACTTTGTGACCCCTTTATTCCATTTTTATTTCCACATGTTATTTGTTAAATAATGTAAATTTTATTAAAATAGTTTGTGATTTCTTGATTTTTTGGACATGATCATGCTATTTTGATGTATTTTTTGTAGGAAAAGTCATAGACACAAAGAGATATAAAGTGGAAACAAAATATTCAATGGACCTATGAACTTTGAAATGAGAAATTTAAATTTAATAGAAAATATGACTATACTTTGAGAGAATAATATATTTCCATGTGCATCACTTTAAGTGGATACAATAATGGAAAAAAGGAAAGAAAAACTTGGAACCTATAGAAGACATATATGCAATATTTAACCAAGTGGCCATGACATATGTAAATCTAATAAAATTTTGAATCTAATAAGATAAAATTATGATTTGAATACTTAAAACATATGTAAATTCAAATATAATGAAAATAATTTATAAATAAACTAGAATAAAAATATTCGATGAAAATATGATTGAAATATAGAATAATATATGAATAACTTACAAGATATTTTGAGGGTACAACCTCCACATTCATACAATAAAAGTACAATTTGTAATATGATGATTAACTACTACCATTACTTCATATATATACATTAATTATGTTTGTACGCACTATGATTTTGCACAATAATATTTGTGATAATCTAGATCTTAGGTCCCCTTTCTTATTTATCCCTATTTTCACCCTGTCTAAATATCTAATTACCATTTTACTATTTACCCTACATAATTAAGTTTTATTAATTAATTTTACTTAATTTAACTAATTTAACTAGTTATCTATTGTAAAATCTAAATATATCTACCCAAATCAAAATACAAGGTAAGTTATTTTAACTACTTAAAACACCCTCAAAATCATGAAATCATTTAAACAACTTAGGGCTTAGTTTAGCTTCAAAGTTGGATTGTTTCAATAGATTTGTTAAGATTAGCCAAGAATAATTGCTAATTTACATTATATGTGCTAATTATATTGAATCGACGTAATTTGACCACAATCTCCCTTAGGCCAAAGGATCAATATCATGCATTTGTAATTACATTATAATGTTGATGAAATTTGTCTAAAGTATTAATTAGAAAATTATTCATCCAGTGGAAGCTTTTTACAGCTACATGAACTCATCCACACCCATCTATAATCAAGAATCATCCTATCAAATCTATATTCTATTATAGGTTGGAAGCGTTTTAAAAGTTAGTCTATCATTAGTTTTAACATTTATTACATCTATTATGTTATTTTATATTCTATTTTATAATCATTTTCATCCTTGTAATTAGTGTTATAATATCCTTAGTCATCTTGATACATCCAAAAATCAACATAAATTTTATTAAAACCATGTTTAAAATCCCTGTCCTTAGATCCTTGTCCACACTGATAGAATCAACATCAATTATCTAAATCAACATTGATTCTATAGATTGGTATTGATCTTTACTAAAAACCCATTATGTCTAAACTTGAATCCCTTTCAATTATTATTTTGATTTACATTTTAGGTCATTGTATCTTAAATACATGGGTTTCTTGTATATGACTTTGCTTTGAGTTATTCATAATGTGGTTACTATCCAAGATTTACCTATAGTTTTGCATCCTCTTTTCTTAGACCAAAGAGATATTTACTTCAAACTAGGACTTTGTGGAATTGTAATTTCCCCCACTATAGAAACTGTTTCAAATCAACTAGAAGTAAGTAAATCTAAAGAAGATGTTATTGAAGATTATTGGAATGCCCTTTTTTCTCATCTCTATCTAATGAACATATATTAAATATTAAATCATTTCATTATCATATCTATATCTTTTACATGTTTTATTGTAATTTTAGTTACTATATTTATCTAGTTGAGTGTTAAAATAGTGGGATGACATCCATGTTAGGAAGTGTACCACCTCTTAGGACTAGTATTGTACTAGGCAACCCACTCATGTATCATATTAATCTATCTTTGTTTAAGTTGTATATTTTGTGTAGGTAATCCTTCCAAGACAAAAATGAGTTCGCACATCAATGGATAAATGGTTGATGATCTTTTCTAATCATGGGAAATCTTAAAAAACCCTATATCTTACTTTAAGTTTTTAAGTAGTCTATTTTATGAAAATAAAAAAAATACTTTAAACATTCTGGCATGCTCGATGGGACCTAGTAAAGGGCCTCACTATTCTTGATTTCTTTATTTTTTTCTTATTTATTTGTTTTATTTAGTTAAATTCATTTTTCATTAAAAATAATTATATATATATATATACATACTACTTTAATTATTTTTTAAGAAAAGAAATTGTCTTCTTTTAGTTTTCCTATTCTAGAAGCAAATCTAGTTTAAGTAAGTGAATTAAATTATCATTTTTCCACACTCTTTTCACATACAAACTGAACCACAATCATAAAAAATTACAATCAAAACAAATCCCACCTAGGTAGACCCAGATGGATTTCATCACCAACGGGAAAGGTGACTTGGTGTTTCAGTTGAGTATACATAATTGGCTAGTAGTATTTAGGCTAAGATCCTGATACCCTTATAATTTTGGGAACATGAAGTGAGGGGGTAGGCCCCAATACCAAGCCAAGTGATGCCACCAACACAAAATCAGACCTCACTATACCTTTGGATAATCAAGGTTCGTAGCCTTAAACCAAACATGAAATCAACCTTAGACTAACATTTCTTAGGACCTTTATTAACCCATTTCCCCTTCACCTTTTAAAGTTTATTTTTTTTAAGTGAAAAAAATAAGTTCATTCAAATAGAGTGGTTGTTTTCCTTCACGAAAAATGAGATAACCAAAAAAAATAGTTATGTGTTTTGTTTGTTGTTTTTATTACTTTAACACTACATGGTCTGACATGATAACAATTGCTAAAGTAAATAGAATCACCCTACTCATCTTCCTCTTTAATAGAATAGTCACCGAGTCCCCCTACCTCTCCTTATTATATGAGGGATGTTATTCCTCAATATTACCCTTAGGGTGATCTATATTTTGCTAGTATACTAGACAATAATTCAATTGCCTTGAACTTTTATCTTACCACATGATCCATAAGGATCCCCGTTTCCCCTCATGGTAAAACATTTAGGTCTTTTTATGGCATGCTACAAGAAACCTTTGAGGGGTATACTATGGCTATGATTTCCTCATCCACTAACCCAACACCACCCTCAAATTCAAATACTAGCACAATACAACCTATAGGCACCCAACCACCCTTAGTGTCTAGCAGTCCTACCATAACTATCGTTCCAATGTAAAATATCACTACACCACAACTAATCAAAAATGAACCACCCTATCCTACACTTCAAAATTTAGCATTTTCCATCCCATCAACCCTCCCTCCTACGTAAACCTATGTAACATCAAGTCCCTAGCATACCACACAACCTCCACCATCAAGACATCAAATCCATATAAGTCAAAATATTAAAAAACAAATACCACTAACAATATAATACCAAATTTCCATGTAATCCATTGTAGGTACTTATCCTAACTCATCTCAATAGAAACATTTAATTTTATTTTATCATTAATATGTGGCTATGTCTCAACTAATAATCACCATGTCTATAGGTTATCCCTTTACATAACCTCACCCAATGTCACTTCTTCCATATCAACATTTAAAATAAAATGCTTTAGGAGGCATCCCTTAATACAACACCTAGATATATCTTATATGCATCCTCATGGAGAGGATGATGAACTTAGAAGCCTCTACTTCTATGTAGAATAACATGCTTACGTACGAATAGATGTTCAACAAATTGATCAACCCTATCATCCCTATCTAGTCATATCTTACATAGTGATAACTTACTAAATTCACAAAATTTCAAAATAAGGAAGATCCCTAAAAATACATTAGGGCATTCAGGTACATGTGCTACCTCATTACCCATGACTATGCCCTCCTTTTAAGGACATTTCCTATCTCACTTACATGTCTAGAATTATATTCGTATAGTTTCATCCCTCATCACTCATTATTATCCTTTGGGAAGTTATTTAAAACTTTATAAAAGAACTCCTTGATAAATATCATTAGAAAAATAACTAATACCAACCTTTATGACATTATGAACTTCAATTATAAGATAAGTCCATTATGAAATTCATTTCTAGATGGTGGGGAATTTTAAACTAGATAACCTTATCCCTTCCTCAATATAAACTAATTAAATTATTTTCAAGATCATGTGTGAAACATATCACATCCACGTTACAAGTCTAGTCATTGAAATCTTTCAGTGAAGCCTTTACCATGGATTGAAAGTTAGAAATCAAAGACTTAGAAGAGGTAAAACATAAGATATGAAACAAAAACTTTAAACAAACCCTTCTAAAGGAAACAATAATCCAAAGACAAAGGGAATAGCTGATGTTGTTATCCTGAAGCTAGCTTCCCCATCCACAACAAAAATCCAACTGTGTTCTCTTCAAACTCAACAATAAAAAAACTTAATATGGTTCCCACTTAGGAAATACATGCATTTTGGGGAATATTATGCTAATATTTTTGACAAACTATTAAATGTAGTATTCATTGAAATTCATCCCATTAGACTTGTCAATGAATCTTGACCAAAAATAAGTTAGTATAAAGAAAACAACTTTTATACTTCCCATCAAGTACCTGATCATGAAATTAATAGGTCTTAATATTTCAAAAGCTTAGTACATAATGTCATTGATTGAGGGAATATAAAATTAGATAATCTAAATTCTCCTAAAATCAATCTATTGACATCTTTAGGTAACCACTCCCTAACCATCCATCCTCATCCAAATCCATATAAAAAATTATGGGAGGCACCACAGATCAAAGAACCCATGTAATAAACACCATCCATGGTCAAATTCTACCCAAGGAAGTTGAAAACACACTTGAATCATTTTACACCATAACAAAAATATCGGTTCTCCTTACATGAGATACTTTTGACCCATTTGAATCCACCATCCATTCGAGTCTTTTAGATCTCTTTATGTGGGATACCCAAGAAGAAGTCTCATCTACACATACTAAAATTCCTCCACAAAAATTAGAGGATAAAAGGGACTTTTATTATCCCTACATGTGGGATAAAGGCTTGGGTATATAGAAAGGTAAAACATTACAACATACACCCATAAGACTCAAACTCCCCTAAAATTAGGATCATCATAAATATACTCCCACAACCTCTAATATTATTCAAAAAGGAAATATGGACATTCCCCAAGAACAAAATAAACCATCTGTACTAGGGACATATCATTCCTCAAAACTTAAGATCTCAATCATATAATCTTTTATCAAGGGATATAAGTCAATTCAAAAGCCTCTACCTATATTACTAATTCCCAAGCATTTTTTTAATCCAAAAGACTTCCATTATCCAAAAAATTATATAAAACATCATTTTCACCTATTAAAATTTTACATACCATCAACACAAAAAGGAATCTATCGAGGTAAGCATGAATAAAAAACTAGTACCCTAAAAAGTAATGAAACCTAACCAAGATCCTCAACAAGGATCTTATGGCACCATCCTTAACCAACTCTGCCAAACATCTATTGTCATATTACCTCATATCAAACTAACTAATCCCTATGTCCAAACAACCACATGGTATAGGGAAATAATGTGTGTGTCTATCGTAGCATACTTGGACATGACACTGAGAGTTGTAATGCTCTAAAAGTTATGATTCATAAACTTTTAGATGAGGATGATTTGTTAATTGAACAACACAATCCACTTTTTGATCCTAAAGATAAAAATATCCATGATACTAATATAGTAAAACCTTTAAAATGTAAATAATAATAATAATAATAATAATAATAATAATAATAATAATAATAATAATAATAATAATAATAATAAATTATGGTTCATATTTTCAACTTGATTCCTAATCAACCTTAGGACCTTCAAAAATGGATTAATCATGGACTTCACCAAATCCCCCATTATTTTAGATTGATATAATAAACATAGCTACTTGGTCTCAAGCGCAAACCCTCAAAACCCAAAAATAAAACAAATCTAAGGTATCCATAACCAAATCACCCACCTCAAACACATAAAGATATAAATACTCCACTATAAAACTTGAAGTCTCCATTTTAGGAAAATCACAAAAGAATAATTATTCATAACTTATATAGATATCAATTCTAAATCAACTTCACCAAACCCCTATCAACATGTTCCTATATGAACTAATTGATAATTCCCCTCAACATCTTTATTAAATTATAGAAGCACTTTAGGCTATACAAATGTATCGTAATGAACCCCAACATATAATGGTATTAATTAGAGCCTTACATATGGTTTCATCTATTAGTTTTAATGATTCTAAAATAATTCCCTTACCATCTAAAGACCAGGACCCACCCCCATTTGTCACAACATAAGTTAATCAAATTCAAATCAAAAGAATGGTGACTGACAATGGGGTTGGTATTAATATTATCTCCTTGCATGCATTAAAACAACTATAACTTCCATAAATGGTTATATCTCAATCCCTAGTAATATTATAATATTTTAATGAGCTCATACATTAGGAACTATTGTCCTCTCCATCCAAGTATGTTCTCATGTTCTTCATGAGTTATTTTATGTCATAAAAGGAGAATTATAATATAATATCTTCTTAGGGATCCCTTGGATCTATGTTATGTATTATGTTCAACCCACTTTACACTGATGTATCAAATTCAAACATGAAGGCCAAGTTCACATTGTCCATATTGATCTTCATATTTTTAAAACCTACAATCTAATCTTTCAACCCAATGACTTTTTACTCCCTTTAAAAAGTGTGACCCAATTTCTTTAAATTAATAAAGCATTGACTAGTTTTGACAATCCATTTTTCACAAATCCATAATAAGGCTCTTTTGAACTCCATAATAGTAGATTACTAGTTACTAAAACTTAACACCCTTCCCACTCCTCAAGAGTATGAGAATCTTAATAAATAATGCAACTAATATACTAGTGGATGGTGTTCTTTTTGGGACCCCTTTCCTATAGACTTATTTGGTATATGGAGGGATTTATATATCATACTAGTATCTTGATATCCTATCCTAAGCCAAACCATTTTACTCAAACTTCTCATTCTTGGACAAATTGCATTTTACTCACATGTATTTACAATAATGCACTTATAAGGGCTTTGGTATAGGATGTTACAAATAAGTACCATGTAATGTTACATTAAGATATTTTAGAAAACTGTGCATAAAACATGGTCTAGGATTTTGAAAAAACTCCTAAAGGCATTCTTGAAGCCACCCCTACATCTGATCCTAAAGATAATATCATAGTATCATCATATAATGTTCTTACTGAAATGGATGATTTTGTGTCCATCCCCTTGAAATTTTTTAATTCAATACGACCACCCTAAAACCTCTCACCTATCATAGTAATGAAGAAACTAAATCCATACCCCTTACCTATCCTAACATAGTGGTATAATATTCTCCTACCATCCCAATTCTTCAATGTGAAGATGATGAGTTTATATGGATTTAGTTAAGCACCAAGAACTTTCACATATGTAATTCCCTAACAGTAGAAATATATAGTTTTTTAAATGAAGCTACTATAGACACTAACATAGGGTCTAATGACACCCTATGAATTGTTAAGGTTAGTAAGTCTCTAGACCATCATTAACATCAATACTTCACCACCTTCTTGGTATACCATAGTGAGTATTTCACTTGGTCATATAGTGACATGTTAGGTATCAACCTTGTTATTATTGTTCATAATATTGTCACCATCTAAGAAGCTAAACCACTTAATCAAAAGCTATGAAAGAGGCACCCTCACATCGTAATATTAGTTGAGGAGGTATTTTAACACCTATTATATATTAATTTCAGTCATCTAATTTATTACCCTCGATGGGTGTCTGATATTTTGCCTATCACAAAGTCCATGGGAGGTCTCTATCTTTGTACCAATTTTTGAGACCTAAACCTCTCTTCTCATAAAGATGAATTTCCCCTTCCTAACATTGATTAATTATTTGACCTAATGGCTATCCATGAGACATTATCACTTATGGATGGATTATCTAGATATAATCAAATCCTTATCACCCTAAAGGACCAACATAAGGCTTATTTTATTACCCCGTGGGGAAGCTTTTGCTATAGGTTTATGCCTTTTGTCTTGAAGAACATGGGAGCCACTTATTAATGAGATATGAATTATATATTTCATGATTTAATCCATAATATTATTTAATATTATGTATAAGACCTTATCAATCAATCAAAGATCTAAAAAGACCATCTCTCCATTCTCAAAATAACCTTCAACCATCTAATCTAATTCTATGTCTGTTCAACTCCAAACAAGTGTGTTTTTGGAGTCTTGAATGGTAAGCTCTTAAGTTTTTGTCATTTACATCCTTGTTATATAATTTTATCCTAATAATATTAGGGATATCATAGATATTCCACCCCCATCCAACATTAAGCAATTCCTTAGCTTATAATGTAAATTTTAGTCTATTAAATGTTTTATCTCCTAGCTATCTAATTAATGTCAACTATTCAATCACCTCTTAAGTAAAGATACCTAGTTTATCTAGAATTATAATTATCAATAAGCCTTTGAATCTCTCAATAACTTTCTCCTCTCCCCATTAGTTCTTATTCATCTCAAGGAAGGGTGGTCTTTATTCTTGTATATTTTAGTAATGAATCACACTTTAGGGGCTATGCTTGCCCATCATGATGAGTATCATAGAAAACAAGAAGTGTATTACATAATTATTAATCTTGTTAAATATGATACATGTTATACACATAAAAACTCTGCTTGGCTTTGGTTTTTTTGGCTTCTAAGATTCACCACTATCTATTCAATCATAAGATCTACATAATTATGAACACCAACCCCATTAAATTTATGAATTTGAAGCCTTAACATAATTATCATATGTCTATATGGCTCATTCTTTTATAAAAAATTGATCTAGAGTTTCTCCACCAAAAGTTAGTGAAAGGCTAGATCATCATTACTTAGTTGAGGCACCTCTTACAGGTGGTTAAACATCTAATTTTGATTTCTTAGATGAATATATCACTTACACATCCTAGGTATATCATAATTATAAAATGATTTTATTATTTTATGGATCAAATTTTGATCATGGGGGGTGTTATAATTATTTTGATACGTCCTAAGGATGATCCTATGCCTTTATCCTTCAAGATAGACTTCGCCTGTACTAATAATATGGCATAGTATGAAACCATGATCATAGGTCTCCAAACTGATTTAACCCTAGGAATTAAGTCACTTTATATCTATGGATACTATTAGTTTATTATGAACTATATCTATGACAAGTATCTTTGTAAGACTGACATCCTCCAAAATTAAAAAATGTCGGTAGCTTAGCTATTGGATGCTTTGATGGCTATGCCATCCAAACCACTCCTCGATCAACTAATAAGTTTATGAATACCATGGAATATTTAGATTATTTTATACCAACCTCCCCTTAATAATATAATCTTTTTTTGATAATCCATAAAATTATCTAACACTCTTATACTAAAACCAATTTACCCTTTGGGTATAATGTGGAAGAGAATCACTTGGATTTGTAGTACACATAAATTTTTGATTACTTGTCTAAGGGTATTATCCATCTTGACTTATCTAAGAATTATAAGTGTGATTTTTATTATTGAACCACCCATTACATTATACTAAAGGGTGTTTTCTATAAGAGAGGATTCAATGGTCTAATCCTTTGATGTCTTTAGAACTCTGAGGCTACCCTCGTAATTCAAGAAATGCATGATAAGTTGTCTGGGGGACACTTTATTGGTCTAGTTGTTTCCAAGAAAATCCTTAGAATAGGTTATTATTGGCTTACTCTAAATCATAGCTATTTTGAATATGTCAAAAAATGCATGAAATGTCAACATGTTAATCTCCCACATGTCCCTAGTAATGCATTACATGTTTCCTGGGTCTTTTGGCCATTTTATTAGTGGGGGTTAGTTATTATAGGAAAAATTAATCCCATATCTTCCAAATGACATAATTTTATCATTTCTACCATAAAATACTTCACTAAGTGGGTGGAGGCCATTCCCCTTATTTTGACCAAAGCAGATAAGATTATTGATTTTATCAATAGTCATATTATTTGTTGCTTCAATGTCCCTTAAAAGATACCTATATATTATGGAAAATATTTTAAAAATAAGTAGTCCAAAGACTTTATGATTCTTTTGAAATTAAGCTAATATTTTTTTGCCTTATTATCCACAAGCTAATGAACAAGCCAAAGCATATAATAAAACCCTAGTTAAAATTCTAACCAAAGTAGTCAAAGAGGCTAGAAAAAACTAGCATCTTCATATTCCCTTCACCTTATGGACTTTTCATACTATATTTCAAACATCTATTGATTCTTTGCCTTTTTATTTAGTCTATGGCATATAATTTATCCTTCTTATAGAAATACAAATCCCTTCTCTTATAATTTCTCTAAGAGACATCATTTATGAGGAGGACTATTGCCAAGAGCATTTAGCACAACTTGAAATTTTAGATGAGCATCGATTTGTGGCCCTCAACCATCTCCAATTATATTAAGAAATAATAAAATGTGCATATAATTAACATCTAAAATAATATTAACTTAATATTGGTGACCAGGTCCTTAAATAAAATTAGCATGTAATAAATATGGAAAAAAGTAAAATATGATTATTTGCTTTGAATTGGTTTGGAATATATATTATCACTCATAAATATGTATCTAAAGCATATTTTTTGGCCTCTATTGAGTGAAAAATAGAATGTCAGCCTCTTCACACTTTGCATCTATCTTTTTTATTGTTAATGAAATTAAAACAAACTATATTCAACATGAGTTATCCTCCTTTTGGTCTAAAAAAAAACCTAAAGTTACATCTCCCATCACTCATAAAATACCCAATAATGATAAAGAATCATGTGGATATATAATAACATGATTATCCTTACCTTAAATATGGACACCTTGGATTTTTCATAGCTTTTTCTAAATGGATAAGCTCTACCTCTAACAAGAAGGAACCCCAAATCATGATTTCATAAAAATATCTCACCTGAAATTTTTTTATTTTAGGGATAGAAATATCATCTCATGTAAGCAACTTTAAAGCTAACCTTGGTTACCTTAATTTAGAATAAAAAATATAGGATAAAATATATATCAAAACAAAAGGAAAAAAATATAAACTACTCCATTAAAGGAAATCTATCCATAAAATGCATAAAATTCACAAACTTCTCTATTGAAGGATAATTATGCAAGTTTATATCCTAATTTATAGACCACTCCTTCGAAGTATGGATATATAAAATATAAAATATCTCAATAAAACTTCCCAAATTGATCAATTTTATAAAGCATGCCTCTAAGAAGAAAAATACTTGAAGAAAATTTTTAAAAATCCTAAGTAAAGCTTCCCAAATTGATCAACTTTCTCCAAAATCATAGACTTCCTGATTGATCAATCTACATGAAAGGTTCTAAGGTTAGCCTTATATATCTAAAAACATGAGATGAGTCTTATATTCCTAAAATCATCAGCTTTTACTTATATCATATAAAAATAAAATCCATATTAGTTACCTTCTAAAAGTTCATAAACTTAATTGGCATAGAGTTGTTTAAGATCATTATTAATAGTAAATGAAGGATGCACATAAAGATGAAATAATTTTTTATCTTTGGTTAAAGTCCAATCCAAAAAGGAATCATGTATACCTCCTTTATTATTTTTCATAATCATTAAAAATATCTAAATCTAATAATATCTCAATAAATAAAAACATTAATTTCTATAATCCATCCCATTATTACCATCCATAATAACATAAAAGCAACAAAATTAAAATATACATCATAATCACATAATTAATCCATAACCATGGTGAAAAATTAAATGCATTGCATAATCAAAATATAGAATATGTATTTATGTATATATATATATATATATATATATATATATATACATACATACATATATAACTCATAAATGTCTCTGAATAACAAAGTACAAGATGGTTTGTTAGCCAGTAACAATATAAAAAGTGGCTATATGACCAATAAAATGTATAAAATGTTGTTGATATATAAATTGGATGCCTCTCAAATTAATGTTGGGCCCTCCTCATATGGGTCATCTATCTCTACCACCATATCCATCCCTTCTACCTCTCCCCTGTACCATACTCCCCAAACTAGGTGTGCCATATTATGACCATAAATATGCTCTGACCTATGTAAAAACATAATTCACATACTGATATACCTTTGGTAGATGCTCTAACACAATCCTCTAATAATATCAAAGATCTATGATGACATCTTAATACCCATCTAGGATCACTATCCCTTCTTATATTATGATAGGCCCTACTCCTCCTATGCCTCTCTAACCTACCACCACCATAGTTACTTCCCTCAAACTATCTCTCTCTACCATGTATCTATCATGATCCCACACTACTTGATCATGACCCCTCTATAAAACCTCCATATGGACTTGTAAACCATCATTGCTCCTATGTGCCTCTATTAAGTCTACCTATAGTGTAGTCACATAGACCTATAATGCATCTTGATCTACCCTTAATGCACTATAATCTATAATAATATCCTATATGTCTATCTATGATTCCTCCTCTACTATCCCTTTCTTTGTTGATCCCTCCTCCCCAACCTCCTCCATATCCACATAATCACCATCTTATCAAGTCTATAGTACCCTTTCCATCCTCACTCCTAATTAACCTGACCACCATAATGAAGGTGCTAATATATCCCTTACACCTGTATCCATTAGCTCCTCCTCTAGCCCTACTTGTGGCTCAATCTAGTGGACCCATGGTATCCTAGTCTCTATATCATCCCAATGGTATGACTAAGGTGCATTTTGGATATCCTAAATTAACTTGAACTATTTCTACACCCTCTCAAACTATAAGTACTCTACATGCTTCACTATCTACCCTCTCACCCACCTATCTAGTTATCTCTTTGATAGCTCCCTCTCTACCCCTAGCCATGTTAGAAACCTTAGATACAACCTCTAAATAACATCTCCCTCTTGTAACCCATCTAAAATCCATTGATAATGTGCTAGGTCTCATACAAATCGACTTGTGTGAGGTTAGACAAGGTCTTCCTTCCACCAAAAAAATCAAAAAAATATGCTATTTGATGCCACCATGCCCAAGAACGGCTATGTGGGTGTATTACCTTAATGTGCTCATATTCCTAGCACTATAAAATAAAGTTAATATCCATCCCAAACCACCATTATTCCTCCATCCCCATATCTCCCTATATACCTATGTTATAAGAGTAGGAGCCCATATAAATACAATGTGATGCTCCCACATATGCACTATTATACCTATATAGATCCAAATAAATTGGCCTCCCCCTAAATATAGTAATGCATAGTAGGAGATAGATAACATAATCATAGTCATCACCAATCTCCCCTCTATGTCCTCCTCATATATTCCTTAAAACATAAAACCCTAATAATAAAGGTGATGTTTAGTACATCTTCTCCATATAATCATGCTAATTCTACTGCACATCCCCTCTCATCAACTAGTATTATTAGTTTACCCTCTAATATATGTAATATATGGTATATGTCTTCCACCATCATGGTAATCTCCCTAATCAATAACCAAAAGGTCCATATAGCTACATCTCATCACTCTAATAATAATACCATCAGACCCACATCTTTATGAACCCAATGATAGTGGCACATACCTGCCAAACCAATATCCCCTAATGCCTCTAGCTATCATCATCCATTCGATCACATAATTAGTCTAAGAATGGTGTAACTTGGTCCTACATCATAAGCTGAGTCTGTGCTTTTATGTGTAGGTCATCCTTAGTGATTTTTATTTCCCATGCTCCTAAGTGTTTTCAACCTTTTTTATATCTATATTCAATCATCATCAATCTTGAATTATCGATACCTTCAATATTATTATCGATTATATGTAATCTCTATTGATCAACAAGTAATTAAGATTGATATTTAGAGATCAACATTGATCCATACACGTCTACCAATCATAATTAAGAATAAATAACTAATCTAACTAAAATAAAAAACATCATAAACACATTCAAAACAAAATATAAAAAATTTATACAAATATAAATCTTTAAAAACACATTATTAAAAATCCAAAAAACATGTAAAAATTCACAAACTTAGCAAAACTTGATGCCTGCCTCATCATGAGATCATCACTACCTCCTCTATGCACTTATGCTCACCTCCATCATTAGCATTCTACTCTGATGTGTATAAGGGTGTTAAATTTTTTGGCTCTTACACACATGGTCTTGATTACAAATGAGTGCCTAACATGTTAGGTGTAATATTTATATCCCTTATAAATCAACATCAATTCTATTATGATCAATGTCAATTATGTAGATTTAGCATCAATTATGTGGATTGATATCAATTAGATCCATTTAACTTGTTTTTTTGTACTACTTGAAAAAAAAATCATCCTTCTAGTCTTGACCTAAGGCCACCTAAGATATCTTTTATTAAAATTATCCCATTACTTGTTACCCAACATTACTAGATAGTGGACATGGATCCCCTATTGGTACCACATCTTTTAAGAGGTCTATACTCATTTCAGATTCTATCCCTTGTAGATCTTGAAAGTGTACCTCATCTTGAGAATAATTGTCTCTAGGTAATGCACACATACCTAGCACATCAGATGCTTCGATCAACACATCCTAGCCATTGTTCTCTTGATTACCTTAAAGTGAGACCATATGCCCAAAATTTTGACAATCCATTGCTTATTTGTCTTGTGTAATTTCTATTTGGAGATCTTATATCTTGTTAGTGAAAAATTATACTTCATTTTTATCTTTATGTATTATAGGCTTTTTTGTTATCTACCTTCTCCATTATCACCTTATTTTTAAACCCATCTCCACCTCATCATCCATCTTGAGATCCTAGTTTTATGGGGGTTACCTCCTCATATAAATGTGGGGCATTAGAAATCTCTTAGTTTTTTGTTTCATAATGGGTTATTACAAATTTCTCAATAAAAATGGGCATATGTAGGCACTAAGATTTCACAAAATAATATTTGTATTAATCTAGATCTTAGGTACCCTTTATTGTTTATCCTTATTTTCACCTCATGTAAATATATAATTACCATTTTACCATTTACCCTAAATAATTAAGTTTTATTAATTACTTTTACTTAAGTAAATAAATTCAACTAGTTACCTAATATAAAATCTAATTAAATCTACCCAAATCAGAATACAAGGTAAGTTATTTTAACCACTCATAATCCAAAAATCATCTAAAAAACTTAGGGATTAGTTTAGCTTCATGTTAGGATTGTTTCAACATCTTTGGTAAGATTAGCTGAGAATCATTATGGATTCTTGTGATCAACATCAATTATATTAAATTGACATCAATTTAACCACAATCTGCCCTAGGCCAAAGGACTGATTTCCTACATTTATAATTACACTGTAATGTTGATGAATTTTTTTTGGAGTATCAGTTAGCAAATTGTTAATTTGATATAATATATTTACACCTACATCAACTCATCCACATGTATCCATAAATCAAGAATCATCCTATCAACTTTATAGTTTTCCATAGGTTAGAAGCACTATAAAGGTTAATCTATCATTGGTTTTAACATTTTATTCTATTTATTGTGTTATTTTATATTCTATTTTATATTCATTTTACCCCTATAATCAATGTTATAATATCCTTAGTCATCTTGAGATATCCCAAAATCATCCTAAATCTCATTAAGACCATCTTTAAAATCACTATCCTTAGAGCCTTGTCCACACTAATAGAATTTACATCAATTACCTAAATCAACATCGATCCTATAGATCAATTTAAATCTCTACTAAAAACCCATTTTATCTTCACTTCAATATATTTTAGTTAATGGTTTGATTTACATCTTAGATCACTATTTCTTAAATCTATGGGTTTCTTGTAGATGACTATGCCTAGAGTTATTCATGATGTGGCTACTATCTGAGATTTGCCCATAGTTCTACATCGTCTTTTCTTATACCAAAGTGATATTTATTTTAAACTAAGACTTTGTACAATTATTTTCTCTAGAAGCCATTTCAGATCAAATAAATGTAATTCAATCTAAAAAAGATATTGTTGAACATTATTAAAATGCCAACTTTTCTCATCTCTATCTAATGAACATAGATTAAATCTTAAATTATTTTATTATTTTGTCTAAATCTTTTACATGCTTTACTATGATTTAAATTAATATATTTATCCACTTGAGTGCTAAGATAATGGGCTAACATCCATATTAGGAAGTGTACCACTTCATGGGACTGATCTTGTACTAGGAAACCCACTCATATATCATATTAATCTATCTTTGTTTGTGTTATTTATTTTGTGCAAGTAATATTTTCAATACAAAAAGGAGTTCTCACATCATTAGATAAATGGTCCGTGATCTTTTCCAATCAAATATAATATTTAAAAAATATTATA
Organism: Torreya grandis; assembly: GCA_037957365.1. Taxonomy (NCBI): domain Eukaryota; kingdom Viridiplantae; phylum Streptophyta; class Pinopsida; order Cupressales; family Taxaceae; genus Torreya; species Torreya grandis. The sequence continues at coordinate 2,339,627 of JARHVA010000941.1, forward strand.
TCTCACTTTAAGTTTTTAATTAGTTTATTTTATAAGAATGACTAAAAATACTTTAAACAATGTTATTTAAACAACCTAGACTAACCCTCCTACTAATATGAAGTAGCATAAATGATAATATAGCTCAATTATAGGTTATGATAGTCATGAGTTGGATACACATATCCCCATACATTTTATATTTTAATGGTGTAACATTCCCATCTTATTCAAACTAATGTTATCCTCAATATTTATGATTTTTCTATTATTCTTTAGGAATACTACATCCTCCTATGCCACATCTTCACTAGCCATATTCCTCTACTTGATTAGATACTATGTAATCACCCTCATTTACAACCTCTTAGTGCATGTCTAAATTATTTCCTTAGGTTCAAAAATTATTCTTCCTTCCTCATCAAGTTCTGGTAAATCTTTTTGGGTTGGAACTCATTTCTCTTATGACCTTATTCAAATAGAACATGGAAGACCAAATGTATTTTTTCTACTTGAAGTAACTCTAATTTTTATGCTACATTATTAATACTATACAAGACTTGATAAGGTTTTTAATACTTAGGTGAAATTTTATTATCCTTATTATGTTATTTCAAGGACATTTTTTATGGCTATAAATTCACAAAATCCTAATCTATAGCTTCAAATTTTATTTCACTATTGTGTTAGTCAGCTTGTTACTTAATGTAGTTCTGCATTATTTATATGTTCTATTTAAGACTAGAGAGTACATCTTATCATTGTTGAATATTTTATTTTACCACTCAAACCTTCAAGTAGACCCTAAAATATGAGGTGATGGATGGTGTATGGTACCCATACAATGCCAAAAATGGAAACATTTTGGATGAGGTATGGAAATAAATGTTACATTATCATTCTACTAGTGCAAACCATTGAACCCATCTCTCTTATTTATCTGAATTAAAAATAAAAAATATAACCCTATAGGCACAAGTTATCCACCTCATTTTTTCCATCATATTTAGGATGATAATATGAGTTATGTTTTAGCTAGGTACCAAAATAGAGAAAGACATAGTCTAAAAATTATTGGTAAAAATAGTATCATAGTCACATACTATATTCCTTGGGTTCCCATGGATTTTTTTGAACTGTGTCTATAAATGTTGTTACTACTATACTTGCTAAAAATTGATGTGATAATGGAAAAAAATCATATTATGTAAGCCTATCCACCAAAAACATGATGATATTTTCCCTTTATATTTTGTTGTCCCTATGATGAAATACATAGAAACCTCCTCCCACCTATATTTAGGAATAGATAGAGGTTGTAAGAAACTTAGTATCTTTATTATCCCCCATTTATTTTGATAACATGCTAAATATTCTACTACAATTTTTTTAACTTCCCTTTTTATCCCTTCCCAAAATAAATATCATTTAACTATATGATAATTTTTCAAGAAATTTGAATTCCCACCTACTATAGGAGGTTGAAGTTTCATAATCACTTAATGTCAAGGGTCAAATATTTTCAAAGCTACAACCTATCCATGTATCATATATAATCCCATATATATAAAAAATTATCTTAAAAATTTGGATCTTGTTGGACCTTTTTAATAACATCATGTGTGATGACATCATTCTCCCACTTTGATCTTGCTTCAACCACCCAATCATCCTATAATATGGACATGGTACATAATAACTTATAGGGCCTCATCCATCCTAGATAGTGCATCATGCAAAAAAAATTATTTCCTTTCTTATTTACAATCTTAAAGTCATATCCTAACATTTTATTGGCCCATTATTTTCGTTCTTATGAATATAACCTTTAATTCAAGAACTATTTTAGACTATCATGAACTATCTTCACTTTAAAATGTCTTCCCATAAAATATGGTCATCATTATTTTACTACGTGAAGTATGGTAATAATTTCTTTATCATAAATAGGCTCAAGAAAATTCTTAACCTTGAATTGGTTACTCTAAAATGCAATAGGTCTTTGTTCTTGCATGATTACACTCCCATGTCATACCCTAAAGCATCACATTTCACAATTATTGTTTAGGATAAGTCTAGAATGTCTAAAATTAGGGTGGTACACATGGCCTCCTTGAGTTTATCAAACTATTGGGTGGCTACCTCATTCCAATGGAAGTATTTATTTTTTAATAAGGATATGAGTGGTAACACTATATTTCCATAATTTTGTAAAACATAATTATAGAACTTATGAGCCCTAAGAATCCTTAGATGCTTTTTAGGTTTTTAGGCACTTTCCATTCTATCATATTCTTGATATTATATTGATCCAATTTAAATACCTCAAGGAAAAAATTGGCCAAAATAATCAACCTCGTTGAATCCAAAAGTGAATTTGGAAGGCTTAAAATAAATCTTATGTTATTTAAGAATATCTAAAATCTAATTCACATGATGTAACCATTTCACCCATTTTTTAATTATATATTTAACTATAATCAGATAAAAAAAAGATAAATTCCTATATAAATGGTTGAAAAATAGAGTTTATCAAACATTGAAATGTATATGGTGAACTAGTGATGCCAAAAGACATCATCAAAAAAAAATAATGGCCCTTGTGGGTTCTGAAAATAGTCTAAGAAATATCCTCATATGTAAGTTTTATTTGATGGTACCCATAGTTAAGATCACATTTTGTAAAATAAACAATGCCATGTAATTCATATATAAAATCATCAATTACAAAAATACAGAACTTATATTTGATGGGTCACTTTTTAAGTCCCTTATATTTAGAGCATATGTGCCAAGTGTCATCCATTTTATGCACCATGGAAAGGAATAAGAAATTTGAATATGATGGATAATGCCTACTTCTATCATCTCCTATTATTTAAACCTTTGTGTAAATAAGGGTAAGTATGATATCCTAATCAAATAAGGAATAGACTATTCTAGAAGTTGACCAATTAAATCATTCATATTCACAATATTTTATTATAGTGTTGAATTATGAAAAAATGATAAATATATAAAGTAAATTTCCAAACAATAATTTGATTGATTAAAAATGAAGAAGATATAATACTAAACTTATTTATTTACTTTTAAGAATAATTTGGAAATTCATGTTCATAATGAGACAAGATGATTCTTAGGTATGATTCCTCATATTCTATAGATCAACACTTTGTTAGTCCATACACTATTGTTGGAATCTAAACATTATCATTGACACTTTTGTCCTAGTTTAAAATCTTATGTTTACATTGAAGTACAAGTAATTTTATATAAATACCACTTTTTCCTATTAGGTATTAATATCTCCTTGTATATTATCTATCTTGGTTATGTGAATAGGTTCTATATACCAGTCTGTAGCTCAAAACCCTAAGTCCTCTTATTAGAACATGTGATATTGAAAAACAAAGGTTTATGTCCTCAAGTGAAGTCAATATAAACTTTAATAACCCTCTATAAATTATTTTTTTCATAGATATATATTTCAAATAGGGTGTTGAATTGATGTAGTTATTCCCCTTATGTGAACTTGTGTGTTAATAATGGTGTAATACTCTATATGTGACTGTATGTAGTGATATTGCTTTAAAATTTAAAAATATTACTCATGGTTTGTTATTTTAATTCATTATACCTATAATAATTATAATCTTATGATTTATTTATATATAAGAAATAATATCCTAGTATAAATCAGTTGTGTAGATGATTTAGTAAGCTTTATAGGTGTTTTTTTAGTAATTACTAGATGGACAAATAAGTGGGATTTGTTTTGTATTTATAGTACACCATTTAAAATTATCTCACGGTAGGGTTAGTTAATAAAAATAATCTGACCCATATATATCAAAATATTTAAAAGTTCAATTGTTTTTAAGGTACAAACACTAGCATTAGACCTGGGATACTAGCGTCAATGCTAGTGTCCTAGTCTAGACAATAGTGTCCTAGAGGATGAATTTTTTTGAAGATTGATAATTAAAATTTTAATATTTTAATGAAATTTCAATAATAATATGGGATAGGTGATATAGGTAATATAGTATCAAGATCAAACTATAATATAAACATTTAGGCATAGTGAGATGGCAAACATAAGCATTACAATAATTGAAAGGTATTACATTGAAGTATAAGTAATTTTATATAAATACCACTTTTTCCTATTAGGTATTAATATATCCTTGTATATTATCTATCTTTATTATGTGCATAGGTTCTATATACCAGTCTGTAGCTCAAAACCCTAAGTCCTCTTATTAGAACATGTGATATTGAAAAACAAAGGTTTGTGTGCTCAAGTGAAGTCAATATAAACTTTAATAACCCTCTATAAATTATTTTTTAATAGATATATATTTCAAAGAGGGCATTGAATTGATGTATTTATTCCTCTTATGTGAACTTGTGTGTTAATAATGGTGTAATACTCTATATGTGACTGTATGTAGTGATATTGCTTGAAAATTTAAAAATATTACTCATGGTTTGTTATTTGAATTCATTATACCTATAATAATTATAATATTATGATTTATTTATATATAATAAATAATATCCTAGTATAAATCAGTTGTGTAGATGATTTAGTAAGCTTTATAGGTGTTTTTTTAGTAATTACTAGATGGACAAATAAGTGGGATTTGTTTTGTATTTATAGTACACCATTTAAAATTATCTCATGGTAGGGTTAGTTAATACAAATAATCTGACCCATATATATCAAAATATTTAAAAATTCAAGTGTTTTTAAGGCACAAACACTAGCATTAGACCTGGGATACTAGCGTCAATGCTAGTGTCCTAGTCTAGACAATAGTGTCCTAGAGGATGAATTTTTTTGAAGATTGATAATTAACATTGTAATATTTTAATAAAATTTTAATAATAATATGGGATAGGTGATATAGGTAATATATTATCAAGATCAAACTATAATATAAACATTTAGGCATAGTGAGATGGCAGACATAAGCATTACAGTAATTGAAAGGTATTAAATTAAAGGGTTGAGCCATGAGTTATATTTTCTAAGTGTATAATATTATTTTATCATTTAAAATCCATATTTAACATCTAAATATATAAAATAAACAACACCATGTAATTAATCTACCAAATAATCAATTACAATAATAGGTAACGTATCTTTAATGGTGTACTTTTTGAGTTACCCATAGTTGGGGAACATATGCTTGGTGTTATCCTTTTTATGTACCATCACGAGTGAAGAGGAATTATAAATATTAATATGATGGATAATTATAACTTATATCATATTATATTTTTCATTCCTTTGTGTAAATAATGGTAAGGAGAATAACCTAATCAAATAAATGAATAGACTATTCTATAAGTAGGCCAATTAAATAATTAAGATTCAAAATAGTCTATTATAATTTTAAATTATCAAAATATTCTAAATATAGAAAGTAATTTGATTTATTAAAAATGAATAAGATACATTACTTAGCTTGTTTACTAATGTATATGCAAACCTAATAAATGTAGGTGTATAAGGAGACACGATGATACTCGGGTATGATTCATTAGATTCTATGAACTAGATTTTTGTCAGTCTAAATACTAGAATTGGAATGTAGACACTATACTTGGCACTTATTTCTTTGTTTACATGCTTTTTTTTCACTAAAATTTGTTTTATTTCTCAAGAAGAAAGATTAAAACTTGAAAGAAGGGTAAGGTTAGTAGAACCTAAATTTAATTTGCACTCCATGATCTAGATATTTGTAGATACTCATCTTTATCTTGAGAAAAATGACCCATAGATAAGAAATCACTCAAAAACTAGTTGATTATTTAGGTAGGTGGGTGGATTGCCTAGATAGATACACCCAAGAAGTATGAGACTTCCTTAGAGGCTGTCAATCCACCTTTTAAGACAATTCAATGCTGATAAAGTTGATGATAAAAGACATTGCATAACATGAATGAAAGTAATTAAGAAAAGGAAATAAATTCGTTTCAAAATAAATTCTTATTTTAACAAAATAACATCAAAAGAAATGTTAAACTATTAAAAATAGGTTCAGGTGTGGTCAAGGTATTATTTATAGTTTGTGTAGTGATAGAGCTCAAGAAAATAGGTTTTTAGTTGAGGTTGAAATGTGGTAAGAGTTTTTTGTTTTGGGTAGAAGTGATCTACATAGTGACCATCAATAGTTAGGGTGACTATCAGTAGTTAGGGTGATCATTAGTGGTCAAGGTGACCATCTATGATCAAGGTGATCATCAATGGTTACTATGGGTTTGGATAGGTTATTGGTTCTAGCCAAAATAGGTTATGGGCTGGTTATAGAAAGGTTATGTAGGTTATTATTGGTTGGTTAATGGTCATGAGGGAAAGAGAGAGCCTTAGAGGTATTAAGAGTAAAGGTTTGGTACTCAAGTGGTTGACAATGGTTAAAGGGTGTTCTGGTGGAAGGAATAATATATAGAGTTATAGAAATATTGAAATTAAATAAATAAAATTAAGAATAAGAATAATATACTTAGCTTACGGTTGATATTTGATGGATTGAATGAAACCTAGAGTTGGGACACTGGAAGCTAGAAAAATACTTACACAAAAATCTTTAATCTCTTTCCCAAGAAGTTGTGATGATGAATGATAATCAAAATACCTTTCACCTATTCCTCATTTATTTTTATAGGAAGAAAGGGGAAGTGAAAAAATTAGTTCAACCAAATTTTCAAAGTGGTTATTTATTTTTAGCACCAACATGCATTGATTTGCACATAGAATAGACAACTAAAAATAAAAATGTAAGTTATAGTTGAGTTAAAGTTTAAGTGTTCAAGCAATGAAAACCTGACCATCGATGGTTAGGCCTAACCATTGGTAGTTAGGGTGATGATTATTAGTTAAGGTGACCATCATTAATTGAGTGTGAAGGTTAAGTTTGGTCAAGGGTAGGTTTGTCAGTCAATTTAATTAGTCATCTAACTTGACTAAAGTTTATTGTCAAAAGGTTGTGGGATAGTCCTAAGGGGGTGCAAAGGGTTAATTGGACAACTAGAACCATTGTGTGTGGTTTTATTATATCTAAATTTTACCCCTTTTTTATGAAATTTGTATTAGAAAGCTACAAAACAAAAATAGATTATGGGTTAGAAGTTAGGTTTCCTCAAGTATGGGAGGACGTGTTCCCCCTCAAACTGGGAATCGATGAGGTGAAATAGAATTGGGTGTGAGTTTTATGAGTGGTTAAGTTGGTGAAAAAATTGGTGGTAGGTTTTTAACTTAAGCACAAACATGCACACAAATTATGATGAATTGCAATAGCTAAGATCACACATTGACTAGGTTGCTATGGTTGGTAAAAGTTAGGTCAGTTCTAGAAGGACAAGTGACAAGTGGACCATGTGATCATATGTGATAGTTGGATTATACTATTAAACTCAAGTTTCCTAGATAAGTTAAATTTTTCCATGGGTATCTAAGGTAGGAATTTCTCCCATGAAGACACAAATTGGTCGAGTGTGCACAAGGTCATGCAAGCTCAAAATGTTCAACTTGATAATATAGTCAGTGCAATCAAAAGGACCAAAGTAAGGTTATCATAAAACATTCATAATATGGTATAAAATGACCCATGATAAGGTTAATATCATTATTTGGTATGTGGATAAGGGTAATCTTTAATGGTTTAAGGGTTGTGGTAAGGTGGTAAGACAAGGTTGGTACTATAAGGATAACTAATACGGTAACCAAGCCACAACATTAGGCATAGCTAAGATGGGTTATTCCTCAAATATCTTAGGAAAGGTTAATTTATTCATAGGTATTCAAAGTAAGATGTGATCTTGAAAAGACAAAAAGGGTTGCAAGTGTTGGGATTGTAAAGGTTTGTGCTTTGAAGTACCTAAATACTCGATACACAAGAGTAGCATAATATCATCAAATATGGAAAAGTAATCGATGAGTTTAAAATAACCAAGTTGAGGTTAATTTGTTTTTTGGGTTGGTGGAGAAAATTTTTCTTTCCAATGATTACATGGTTCATTGGTTGGTTGGTTGGTGGAGAGGGTTCTCTCTAATGGGTGCATGATTGGTGGAGAATAGGGTGCTCTCTAAGAGGGGAAGACATACGCCTTCATAATTGGTTATGATAGTATAAGGAGTTTGAAAAATTTTGGTTAGAAAAGACTAAAATTTTAATATGAGTGGGCTTAAGAACATAACCCCCTTTTATGTGTTGTATTGGTGTTAGTTCGTTTGGTTAAAAGAATTAGTTTGATCACGTAATGTCAAGTAAGCTTAAAATCCCTTGATTTATGGAGGGTATAAGGAGAGATATACAAAATAGGTGAATGTATGGTAGTGTAACCTTCTTGTGGGGATGGCTTGCCCCTTTTGTAGGTGACCTAGGAACCATTATAAATAAGTCCATGTTCTAATTTTTGGGTAGATTGATCAATGTGATAAGTCTATTAATGTTGTGTGAAAGATGATGGAAGTTTTCTTTGGGATTGTTTTGTTTTGAACTTTTGACTTGATGTCATTTAATTTCATTAATCTGATAGTTTTGGGAAGTTAATTGTTGTAGGAAGCTTCTAGGTGATTACTTTCTTGACAAATGTTTGGTTTAGCCATCTTTTAAGGGAGTGGTTTAAGTTTTGGATTTGTTTATGTGAAATAGCTATCCTTTAAGGGATTAATCTACCTTTTTAATCATTTTTTGGTAGTTTTGGGTAGCTATACTTTAGAGAAGTAGTCTACATGCTACATATTTAATCCATGTGATATTTGGTATCCCAAATTAATTTTATGTTGGTTTAGACATGGACAAGTCTATATCAGATTTAAGGCTTTCATTTATAGAGTAAAAAACATAGTACAAGAAGTTTGATGATGGATAAAATAATTTTAAGTGATAATGACCATGTGGATTCATCTTATAAGGTTAGAAAGTACAATGAAAATCATGCCATATGTAGAACCATGGTACCCATACTTAAGATTAAGCTAAGGTTGTGATAGATAATCACATGATCATATTTTAATTGATTGTCTTTAAAATAAGGAGATGAAGGTTGTTAAATATAAGGGATGAGCTTAAGTTAAACACAAGATGACTAATAACTTAGTTTAATAAAATAACATGGTGCAAATATAAAGCATTAGAGGACTTAGGTTCTAATATGCCCTAGATCCATACTTACATGTAAATGGTCTGAGCTAATAAGGAGTGAAGATGTCCCCCAATTAATTTTTGACACTAGATTAGATGTGGAAAATAGAATGTTAGATTGAGAATTGTTAAAGGAAGGTTGGTTAGGTGATAGATATTAGGCATTACTTGGATTGTAATGTTGATTAGTCTTTAGTTTAGTTACGTAGGTTTAGGTTGCTAGGTTGATTAGTTAGATGGGTGAAAATTTAGGGTTATGAGGTTTAAATACCAAAAGAGGCCTAAGTGGAATGGTTGAAGTTGAATGTTTTCTTAGGTAGACATAAAAAGTTGGGTTAAGGTCAAGGTTAGGAGTAAGTTGAGGTAAGAAAACACGAAGGGTTGGTTTGGTCACTTTCTTAAGGCAAGGTGTTGAGTTGATAAATGGAAAAATCCTCCTATAGGGAGAACTCCCCTGGTTTGGTCCTTCGATGGATGGTTGATGAAGAAAGAGGTAAGGTTGGTTAGGTGATGATAATTAGGATTTGAGCTGACTTTTAGGCTTAATGGTGCTTGGTTATGGTTTAGGTTTTGGTCTAGGTTGGTTTGAGTTATTGATGAAAGGTTGGTCAAGGTCAAGGTTTGTTTAATTTTAAGGTTGGTTTGGTATTAAGATAGGTGTCAGTTGAGGCATAATTGCCAAGGGTTGGTTTGGTCATTGGTTCAAGTTTGTAGGCAAAAGGTTAAGGCTTGATTTATTTATTGATTAAATTTTGGGTTATTGCTTGGTCAAAGATTTTGGAGGGAGAATTCCCTCATATGCTCTTTGATGAATGGTTGAGGTGTGAAAAGAGTCATAGATAAAGATGTCGGTTAATAAAGAGGGTTTAGGAAGGATGAATATGACTTCATGCAACTCTCAAGGGTTGTTAGTTGTAAGTTTTAAATTTAAAGTTCATGTTGTAGGCAATGGTTTAGGTGGGATCTCCCTTGTGGTGCTATGGTGAGGGAAACATTATTGGGTTAGATTTGGGTAGGGCTAGAGTCTATAAATGATGTTGCGAACATCATCTTAGAATAAATGTCAGTTGGAAAAGGGTGTTGGATTTTCCTAATGAGGGAGCTTAGGTGAGGTGTGGATAGATTGGATAAAATGGTAGCTAAGATTTAAGAAATCTTGAATAAAGGGTTGATGTTGGTTTGGGCTGCTAAATAGGTTGGTTATGGTTTGATCAAAATTTGGGTTGATCATGGTTAATTTATTTGGTTTAGAGGTTGGTTTTATAATTTAGGGGAGATAAGATGGGTGGTTTATTTGGTTTGTTGGTTGGGTTTGCTTGTTTATTTTTTCTATTTGGTAAGGTAAGGTGACAAAGATTTGACCCTATTAAAAATGGAATGGAATCAAAGACAATATCATTAGATAGACTAAAATGAGCATATTATAGAGGAATTTAATGGGTTTGGTTTTAGTTAAGGTTGGGGTTGTGTTGATTATAGGTGAGGTTTGATTAGTTATAGGCAAGGTGTTTTTGATTGGATCTACAAAAAGGGGAGGTGAAAGAGGTAGGTTGGGTTGGTTTGATGTTTTCTCCACTAAAATAGGAAGTGGAAAGGGTAAGGTATCTTTGATTTAGTCCACCAAAATGGTATGTGAAATAGGTATGGTTGTTAGGGGTGATTCCACTTTTTGAGAGAGTGGAAGAGGTAGGTTGATTTGAGGTTGTACCACTAAAATGTGAAGTCAAAGAGGTGGGTTGATTTCCTTAATGTTAGTTTTAAAGGAAAGTTGATAAGATTCTACTTGGTCAACAAGTGGATTGTTTGACGTTTTGATTATGGTTTTTTTAGTTATGGGTTCACTAAAGTCGAAATCTAATGAAAGGGTCTTATTGTGTTAAGGGCTTTGTTCATGGGTTTGCCCAATAATGATTATTCAAGGCTAGGTTAGGGGAATATAGAGAATATCCTTTGAAACCTCCTATTGATCAATATGATTTTGGACAAACATCTTAAAATACCCACATCTATATACCACATGTCCATTTATGCGATGATAAGCACAAAAATCATTTTATATAAACCAAATGGGCTTTGGAAGAGAGTGATAAATGGGTTTTTTTGGAGAAAGTTTAATGATAGAAGTATCCAATATTTTGTCAAGGATTGAGGCATAAGTTTCCCCTAGTGGGGTATAGTACCTAGAAAGAGGGTGTACCCATGGCTCTTGGGGTTGTGAGCTAACTGGTTGGTTTGATGAAGTTGGTTGGTTTGACATAGTTAATGAATTTGATAGGTTGGGTAGGTTTAATAAAATTGGTAGTTTTAAAGGTTTGGAGGGAAGTTGATAAGGTGGGTAAGGTTGATAAGTTAGGTTGGGTAAGGTTGATAAGGTAGGTCAATTTGAGAGGTTGGGTAAGTTTGATAAGGTGGGTTGATAGTTGTTTGGATTTGATAAATTAAGGTAGATTCATTTAAAAAGTTTGGTTGATGATTGAGGGTATAAACCAAGTCTTGGTTTTGAGATAAATAGGGTTGACACAAAGGGGTTTCAAACATTTCATATGATGGTTGGGGTAGATAATCAAAAGTTTGATAAGGTTGAGGTGGCTAATATGATGGTTGAGATAGGTATCCCAAATATTAGTGATGTTGAGATAGTTGAGATTGAGATGGGTTATGACAATGATCAAATAGGTGTTGAAAGGTTGTTTTTTAGTTACGATGATGATCAAATGGTTGTTGAAAGTTTATTAGTTGGTTATAGATGAGGTTAGACTGATTGTAGGTAAGGTTGGGTTGATTATAGGTGAGGTTAGGTTGATTATAGGTAAGGTTGGGTTGGTTTTAGGTATGGTTGGGAGCAAAAGTGGCCCTTGATGTAAGGTAACACTCTAAGGCAAGAGGGTTATCTTCTAGGATTTTAACAAAGTTAGGATCTCCAAGAGAAAATATAAGAGTGATCCCCATTGAATAAGGCAATGGAGATGAGGTGGGTGAAGGAAAGATGGTAGAAGGTTTTTTCAAGGGGGTTAGATCTCTCACAAATTAAACAAAGAGAAGAAAAGAAAAAATTCAAAGAATATAAAACACACACTAAAGCACGTTATATCCTAAGGTTCATTTTGTCTCATTTGTGGCTTATGCCTTAATTTAGAAAGAATATGTGACCCCACTTGGTTTGTAGAGAGGGTACCAGAAAATAAGTCTATGGTTGGTTTTAGGTTGTTTTAGGCTCTTAAATGGTTATGTATTGGATATTATTATGTGGTTTGATATTGGGGTATACCCACTCAGTTCACACACCACAATGATAAGGGTATTGGGTGCTTAGCCAAGATATATCAATTACTAGAGATTATACTCAACTAGAGATCTGAGTTTTGGTTTCTTGCCTTGGTAATGGCATCTGAGTGGGATAGACAATGGGTGAAGGTTACCACTAGGAGATGAAACCTTAGTCAGGACTTAGGTCAAGTGTTATAATGTTTTGATTTGGTGTAAGTGGTTTCATCTATATGTGGAAAGAAGTGAGGCTATGGTTGATTTACATGATTAATTAAACTTTTTGAGATAATTATGCAAAAAAAATGTATGAAAGGTTTATTTTAATTCCAAAAGAAATTTTTATTTCATTTAAATGATCATAAAATAAAAGAAAAATAACCTAGATGCAACTAGGTCTAACTGGGTGTGATAGAATGTTTCACTAAAATTTTGCTATATTTTTCTAGAAGAAAGAGTAAAACTTGAAATAATGGTAAGGTTAATAGAACCTAGAATTGGTTTTCACTCCATGATCTAGATGGTTTTAGATACTCCTCTTTGTCTTGAGAGGAATGACTTGTAGATAAGAAAGCACTCAAAAAATGGTTGATTAGTTAGGTAGTTGGGTAGATTGCCTAGCAAGCTATATCCAAGAAGTATAAGACTTCCTTAGAGGTTGTCAATACACTTTTTAAAACAAGTTAATGCCAATAAAGTTGTTGATAAAAGATTTTTCATAACATGAATGAAAGTACTTCAGCAAAGGAAATAAATTCTTTTCAAAAGAAATGTTTATTTTAACAAAATAACAAAAAAAATAAATACTAAACTATCAAAATTAGGTTCAAGTGTGGTCAGGGTATTATTTATAGTTTGTGTAGTGATAAAGGTCAAGAAAATAGAGTTTTAATTGAGTTTTAGAGGTGGTATGAGTTTGATTTTCTAGGTATAAGTGATCTACATAGTTACCATTGATAGTTAGGGTGATCATTGGTGGTTAGAGTGATTAGGGTGACCATCATTGGTCAAGGTGATCGTTAGCAGTTTTAGATTATGGAAAAAGCAGGTTTTGAAGGGGCCCTAAAACCCTAGAACAAGGAAAGAAAGAAAGATCATCCAAAACCACAGGCAAAGCCTAAAAAACTTCAATAAGGAAGTAGCAAAAACAGGTTTTTAATGGACCTAAAACCACCAGAAAGACTATCGGTCAAAACCCAGATTTAACAAAGATCTGGTTACACCAAAGGCAAAGGATTACAAAAAGAAAACAAAGAACAAGACCAATTTCAAAACCAACAAGAGGAACCAGATTATTCATCCAGTTCCAATATCATTTTCATAGTTTCTTTTCCTTTCATAATAGTATCCTGGGTAGTGGTTGCTGCCATGGTGACCGTTAGCAGTTACTATGGGTTTGGAAAAGTTATTGGTTCCATCCAAAATAGGTTATGGGTTGGTTATAGAATGTTTATGTATGTTGATTAATGGTCGTGAGGGTAAGATAGAGCCTCAGAGGTATCAAGAGTAAAGGTTTGGTACTTAGGTGGTTGAGAATGGTCAGAGGGTGTCCTGGTGAAAGTGGTAATATATAGAGTTGGAGAAATATTGAAACTAAATAACTCAAACTTAAAAAAAGAACAATATACTTAGCTTTTGGTTGATATTTTATGTCTTGCATAAGTCCTAGAGTTGGGATGTTGAAATCTAGAAGAATACTTACACAAGAAGCTATGATTTCTTGCCCAAGAAGCTCTGATGATGATTATTGATCTGGATCCCTTTCACCTCCTCTTCCTTTTTTTGTATAGGAAGAAAGGGGAGGTGAAACAATTAGTTTAACAAAAAAATTAAAGTGGTTGTTTATTTTTAGTGCTAACATGCATTGATTTTCACGTGGAATAATAAACTAAAAATAAAAAAAGTAAGTTGTAGTTGAGTTGGAGTTTAAGTGTTTAAGAAATTAAAACCTGACCATTGGTGGTTAGGCCTACCCATCAGTGGCCAGGGTGACCATCAGTAGTCAAGGTGATTATCAATGGTTAAGGGTGAAGTTTAGTTTTAGTCAAGGGTAGATTAGTTAGTTAGTTTAGATAGTCAGCTAAATTGACTAAAGTTTGTGGTCAAAAGGTCGTGGGATAGTCCCAAGGGGGTTTAAGGGGTTAGTTAGACAAGTAGAACCATTGTGTGTAGTTTTCTAGTATCTAAAACTTATACCTAAATATAATTACAAATAATTTTATATAAATTCAACTTGTTCCTATTATGTCTTATTATATGTATGAAAACTCTGTCTAGATCATGTGCATAGGTTCTATATATTAGTACATAGCTCAAAACCTAAGTCATCCTATTAGGGCATGTGATATTGAAAAATAGGGGTTAATGGGCTCAAGTTAATTATATTTGAACTCAAATAACACTCTATTACTTAATAATATCTACATATCTATATACTTTTAAGAGGGCCTCAAACTGATTTAGTTCTCCCCCTTATGTGGGTTTATGTGTGAACAATGGTTTAGTATGTTATATGCGAGTGCATGTAGTGATCTAGCTTGAAAATTTAAAAATATTTATAATGGGTTTTATTCAAATTATTTATACCTATAATAATATCTATCTAATTATTTATTTGTAAATAGGAAAGAATAAAGAAGTACAACTTAGTTGTGCAAATGATTCAATGAACTTGATAGGTGCTTTATTGGTAATTACTAAATGGATACATGAGATATATTTATTTTATATTTATACTACACCATTTAAAATTATATCATGGTAGGGTTAATTAAGATAGTAATATGACCCATACATATCAAAATATTTACAAATTTTAGTGTTTGTAAGGTATAGACACTAGCATTAGACTTAGGACACTAGTGTCGATACTAGTGTCCTAGATGATGGATAATTGTTGAATATATTTAACTTAATGTGTAATATATTAATCAAATTTCAAGCATAATATGGGATAAATGTGATTTTTTTAATCATAATATCATGGTAAAACTATAAGATAAGCATTTAGGCATACTAAGATGCCAAATACTAGCCTTATAGCAACAAAAAGGTCTTAAACTAAAGGGTTGATCCATGAGTTATATTTTATAAGTGTACAAGACAATTTAATCATGTAAAATAAATATGTAACATATACATTACATCCCCCCCACCAAATTTAATCTATTAATTCATATGAATTAAATTAATAGGGTAAAGGAATGGAAAGCGTATTAGGTGTGTGAAACACACCTTATATTTGCTTGAGCCTTGTTTTATTTTTTTACATGTATAAATTACATAAAAAAAGAGAATTTTATATTTTAATTAGTGTACATAATGTTAAATTAAAAAAAATTAAATTCTTTGAAAGAAAAGAGAGTAAGGAAGGAAGGAGTACACCTGTGTGTTGATGCAACAATGTTTCCCCTTGGTAGTTTACTTTTATAATGATGATTCCTATATAAAGCATTTGAGAGAGGTTGAAAAATAAACCTTGTATAATTTAAGATTAAAAAATTAGGGTGATTATACCCCTAATATGGTTTAAGGGTGAGTTATTTCAAGGTCATAAATAATATTGACTCTGAGTCACAAAACCTAGGTGTATTCATAATATAACCTATGTCACCAAATTCAAATGCTTTAACCATATTAAATTTAAAAATTAAGTAGTTCCAAGGACATCGATGGAATTGTCAATCATTCACACTAATCAAAGTATCTAACTACTACAAATAGATAAAGGCTCAAATAGTACATCTTAATAAGGTCAGTGCATATATAATATGAATGTATATCTATATTTTGGAGAAATTGCATTGCATATGCACCTATAATGTGTCTCAATCTAAAATATATATCAAAATGTAACATCTTATCTATAATTTCATATAATATATTTCACAAATCTGAAAAACCCTATCCTAAATCTATGAAATTAGATGCTAAGTGTATGAGATTTTATCTAAACTATATATTTTAATCATGTAAATTATATTACGATATTTCAATTATGTCAATTGTGTGTATGTGTAATCATGTCTTTGTGTCATTGACCTAATGATATAACCCCCTTTTGAGGTGAGGGGAATCTTATATGATGGTCACCTTACCTCAACAGGATAATACACCCATGTTATATCTATATCAATCTTGTAGTAAAGAAACATATAGTGGAATAATATCTAAATAGATGTATCAATGAATCTCATAGTATAAAAATATAAAAATCCCTCAGATTCATGATATGGATTATGAAAACATCTATAAGTAAAAAGCACAAGATCAAAAAATAATCAACCACATAGACAAGAGCACTCAATGACATGAAAAAGGGTGATCTAAGGATATCTCAAACAAGAGTAATGTTCAAATGTCACACACTCAAAGGAGAGGACATGTTAAAATGTATATACACCAAATAAATAATCAACACTAAGGGCACTATGGTCAACAAACAATGAACATGTTCAAATGTTCCATAGTCCAAATAAGCATATGTAGGAGTTAGTATATAATCTCAACATGATAATGCAAAGTGACCATAAAAATAATGTGTATCAATTGTGATCAATAGAAGCATATTTTACCATCATATTGTGTCACATGGTTAGAGGTTAGGTCTAACATTTGTATGTGCATGTATCATGAGTCTAGTGTATGTCATTATCACACTTAGGTAACCATGAAACTTATATGTGTATATAAATTAAATGATATTATATTTACTAACATAAATTAAAAAAATTATGTAAAATCTAGTAAACATGTGAATGATAAATATTTTTTTGTTTGAATGTTTATATATTTTTTGTAATTATCTGATGTTTATAATTTTTTGTATTTTTGAATATTTGAAATTAAGTATCAAAGGAGATAAGGGAAAGTGAAACGTCTAATATAATCCAATGAGATCATCAAGGGGATGCCTCTTTGAAGGAATTTTATCATGTGTTTTATAACCATCAATTATAACTCCATTTTTCATCCTGCATATTAGTTATGTCATTCCAATCATTTTATATATAACCATATTTATCATAGGAAATCATTAAATTCTTGTTTTTTTTTGAATTTGTGATATACTATTTTAAGAATCTATGTATGAAAAACCAATTTCACCATACGTTGGATTTTATTCTTTAAACTCTATTTTTCTTGAGTATGTTCATCATTTTCAAAATGTTGCATCTCATTATGGACCTGAGAAGAGTCATGTATCTTTGTTTGAACACTAGTAAAAAATGTATTTTGTGCATTGAATTATTTATCTTTTTTGTAACATTTATTACTCTAAATTTTCCTTTAGAATATTTTATTATTATAATTGTGTGTTTTAAAGCTTTCCTTGATCTATTTTTTTTAATTTTCAGCTATTTTTATGCTAAATTATTCTTTGTTACTCCTACTTTTTATTTTTACACCTATGTTTTAGGAGATGCACTCATAAGGTGAGTGTGGTTTCTTATTGATGTATGTATGATAGACTCAACACTATCAATTATATTTTATATTTTTTTATTCAAATCTAAACATTAATTATATGATGCCTTTGTATTATATGATATGCACAATAGTATTTTTATCTCTTTAAAGGATGTAGAGGAGGTAGTTTGATCAAATTGTTTATAATTATCTCCCATAGAATCTTACTTGAACTCTTAATAACCTTTTGTTCACTTTTTGAAGCCCTATTTATAGATGTATTTTATTTTGGCTTATTATTAGGCCCAACATTTCTAGATGAACATGCAAACACATCATTAACACTAGCATATTATGGATTCTTTGTATGTCTGTTATTTTTTCCCCATGATGTTATTTTTTTAAACAAATACTTATTTTGATTTTTTAACACTTTTATTGATCTTTTCATAGTGACGATTTGATCCTTGATGGATTCAAAAGAACAAAACTTAGGTATTTCAAATTGAATATGTATACACACATAATATAGAGGATATGTAAGGGGTGGAGGTGTTTGGGGAAAGGTTTGTTGGTGTAAACACTTAAAATTTGACACTTTATGACAATTTCAACTAATAAATCTTATATTTTCACTAACATATCTAGGTTTCAATATTCATCACCCCCTATCCAAATAAGTCATTTATTGTATAAACCACCTCCAATCCCATAAAATCCACATCATATTCTATTAATAAATAAATCTAAAGTAATTAACTAATCCTTTCTTAATTCCATGTATTTTTAATATCTAGAATTTTTAAATTATAAAAATTAGATAATCCCTACATTATGACATCATCCTCAAACTTATTATACTTTCCAAATTTTAATGATGCTACAAGCTCTACCTATCCCCCATCATCTAAATTTTATAATCCAGAGATCCTTATTTACAAATTTTAATGATGTCATAGGCTTCACATGTCCTCTATCATCTAAATTTTATAACCCAAATATTCATATTTATAAATTTCAATGATGTCATTGGCTCCACTCATCCCCCATCATTTGAATTTTATAATCTAAAGTTTCCTCTCTCCAAATTTAATAATCCACCTAAAATACCACTAACCTCCATTATAAAATTAAATAATCCCATTTAATCCTCCCTGGGTCTAATGTCCCCACCTATTTCCCACTCGTAAGATTCCCACTAAATAATACCCCATCAATTCAATCATCATCCACCATTGATCTCCAACCAATGTTAATGGCTCTCATTAATAAAATCAAATCTATGAATTGAGACATTCACATCCATTTACATGAATCCTAAATTACATAATGAAGTGTCATCCAAATCCATCTATCTAAACTTTAAGTGTCAATATGAAAACATCAATATTGCAATGTGAAGTGTTGTTGAATCACCGATGCACTTTAAAAATCCATTTATAACTACAATCACATCTAGTCATAATCCATTCATCAAAGAGTAAGTGAAGGTATGATATTTGGTATAATTCAATTCATTTCATCTAATTTTTCAATCTTATGTAATTTGAATATGTTAAATTAGTTTTCCATTTCCTTTATATTTCAAACAATCTAAAATCTTGTTCTTGTCTTAAATTTTGGCACACATGGTGAGACTCACAACCACCAAATCATCTTCAAAAGAAAAAGAACCTAAATATCAAAATAAATAATATTTTTTTTAGTTCTAATCTTTGTTATTGTAGGTTTCTTATCAAGTATGTTTTTTTTTGAAGATCTAAATTTATTTATTTTATTTTATTTTTTTTAATTTAATGTAACTTTTATTTTTAAAAAATGGATATTAAAATGGTTGAATATTTTAATCTGTAATCTAGGTTGTTAAAAAAAATCAAGTTGATTCAATTTTGGCTTAAAAACATAGTCTCAAAATTTTATAAAAATCTGATTTTTGGTTTAGGAGATATCATTAAAATAGCCTTTGTCATGTTTTATTTAGTTTTTAAATGGTTGTTAAAATTAATATAATTGGTAAATTAAAATTTGGGTGTTATTATGTTTTTCAACCTGGTTTGAATTTGGGTTAACATCATACTATCTAAATTTCATAAAAATATATATTATATTTTAGGATATATATTAAACATAGTGTCTATCATTTTTATATTTATTTTGTTTTCTGAATTTTAAATTTGTAGGTTTTTCTTTATTTATAATTTTAACTTGCATGTTTCTTGTTTGGTTTAGATTTTAAGTCTCTTGTGTGCAAGTTCCACTTATCAAGTACATTCTATCAAACTAATAACAAATTATTTTTAGATTTTCTCTGTCAAATACTAAATGAAATAATCATTATTTTTACAAACACACTTTGATTTTGGTGCTTAAAAATGAACTCACACTTAATTTTTGTGATCTAAAATAATTTGGTGTGTTTCATTGCTCAAGTGTTTATTTTGTGTATTATTAGTAACTTAAAGTGTGTATGCTCTCCCCTTTGCCCAATTGTGGGATCCTAGGTGATAAAAAACACACAAATTACTTTATTACTTATTTGTTTAAATAAAAATTCTAATTTCATTTAAAGTTTTCTTGTGTGCATCATAAAACTCATGTATGCTCTTTGTTTGATATCACATTAGTGATTATACTTGGAAATAAAAATAAAATTTGTGATTTTTTGACCTAGATTATGTTTGTGTATGTCTTCCCTTGACATCACATTGGTGACATAGTAATTAAAAAACAAGTGTAAATCATTTTATTTTGGTTGTACAAGGTGGATTTCATCACCTTCTTATGAGTCCTTAGGAAATGGTGACTAGGAATCGATACCCCAACATATATACCAACCACATACATTTGATAGGGTATATAAATTGGGTGGTAGGTTGTATAAGATCATAGTGACTATGTGTATGAATCATAACTTTTGAAATCAAATTATTTATTCTTGACACTAAAATATAAAACATCACCTTTAAATAATTAATTTTTTGGTAGCATTTAATTGAAATCTTATTGCTGAAGTGGTCATGAAAGGGAAATAGCCTCCCACAAAAGGCAAATTATTATATTTCTTCTTTAACATATTTTTGAGCCTCATGTACCTAAATATATATGGAGGATCATATATAAATCCTTGTGAAAAAATTTTTATCCTTAGGAAGAGTTTTTCCATCATATTTTTGGTGCATCAGAAAGTAATTAGCCTCTAGAAGTTACTCTCACCCTACCCACGAAACCAGGTTTAGTTGGATACATAAACAAAATCATTTATAGTTGGTGCTCTAAAACATTGGGCTGACACTATCCAACAGATGAGTAATTATTTTTGAGATCCCATAAATTCTTTAAGACATTATCTAGATTACCATTTTACCATGTGATTTTGTTTGCAATCATTCCTAGTTAATAATTTTCCTTGGTTTGTTTCATTCCTTTTATGTGTACAAGCATGATTTTACTATCCAAAATGAAAGTCAACCAAAATCAATTACAATAAAACCAAAATTTCATATAATAAAAACCACACTCAAGTTCAAAAAATAAAATTATGTCATTTTAGGTTGAGCCTGACATCCATGGCATAGTTCACTAGGAGATAAGCTATATCTAACCCAATTTTAAATCTAAATCTGGGTAACCATCCTCAGTCAAATTAAAGTTTTGTAACAATATATTCTTCCACATCAATAAAATAATAGTCACACTAATATTGATGTTGTTCAAAGCATATATGACCAAGACAATACTAGCTAGTGGTTCAAAATGGATCAAGGAAAAGCATATTTACAACAATAACTCTATCAAAATAAAGGTCAAATCCTCTCATGTCTAGCCTAGGTAAGTGATTCCACATATGTTTAAATATGCTATACACACCTAGATCTTAGATAAGACTAAAATTTCCATGACCAATAATAAGCCACTACTAGTTATCACATTTATCAAGATCAACACCACACTAAAACCCTCATTTTGGATCACAAAGCTACTAATAAAGGAAAATTAACTCTAGTAGAGTAGTCTTATCAAGACCCAAATAGAGTCATAATAAACTAAATTCATCAAGTTGGTCAAATGATATCTATATTGGCTTCAAATTTAGTGGCTACATCATCTAATCCTCAAATGTCATCCAATCACCATTGACAAATCCTTACAGAGGATTTTATAGTAGAGGTTACAGGGTTGCCTACGGATGGACTTAAATTATCCAAGCAGACAAGCATTTTGAATGAATCCTTTTTTAAGTTCCCCAAGACGGATGTGGATGAGCAGAAGTTGGTCAAGAATGGAGATTTCTATGAATTGGAATAGATTAAGGGGATATGGAGGGATGTCTTATGCTGTATAAGGGAGTATTTCATCCTGGACGAAAGGAGCAAGAGAGTGCATAAATTGCACTTTGTCTTCCTTAATCATTTCAGGCACAAGGTAAGACTATCTTTTCCCTTTTACTTGCACTATTCTTTGGTTCAAAGTTTATTTGCTCACAGGAAGAAGGAAACGCGTCCTATCCTGCATGAAGGCCTAATTCTATTAATTGAAGGCTACTGCAAGAATAAAGCTATGGTTAAGAACCCTAACCAGGGGAAAAATCAAGATTCTGGGAGCAAAAAGAGTGAAATCATTAAAGGGAAATACAAAATCAAGTTCCCTAGCACCAATAATCAGAATGTAGAAGAAGATACAGAGTGGGAGAGAATTGATAAACCCAGGGAGGAAAATTTGGTGGAAGAAGAAGGAACTGAAAGCTTGAATACAAATTCAAATGAGGACGAAGAATGTCAAGAGAAGAATGAGAAAGAAGGAGTCAACAAAGAGGAGGAATCTGAAAATAGTAAAGAAGAAATTGAGGAAAATCAGTATATGTCAGAGGAAGATATTGTCTAGGATGGCCCGATTGAGGACCCTGTTTCAAGAAATGAAAAGGAAAATATAGTTCAGGATGACAATCAAGAAATGGACATGGAAATTCAAATTGGAACCAAAGAACAATATCAAAGGGGTTGAGAGGATCACTTTGAAGAAGGTAGGAACAGTCCCAATAAGAATACTAAGGAATGGAGAGAGAAGGGGTAGAACGATGGTATGCACACACCTATGAGTTGGAATAATTGCAAAGCAGAGGCTTCTCTCTAATTTGATTCTTGGATGTGTAAGGAGATTAAGGATCTCAAAAGGAAAGTGGAAATCATGGAAGATAACCAGAAAGCTACATGGAACAAAATTAACATAATGGAAAAATAGATAAGAGATATCCCCATCAAGCTCAAACATTACGAGAATAACCTTCAGGAACTCATTAAGGAGAACAGAATAAAAATGGAGGAAGTAACGTCCAATATTTGTGCTGTAGCTGTCAATATTGGAAAAAGAATAAATGAGGAGACCAAATCCTTGGAGGGGCCTAGCAAAATGATGAGACAAAGCTCTAGAAAGAAGGCTACACAAGAGGGAGCCAAGTTGGCGGCAACTACTACTCAGGATACTACTGTTGTGAAAGGTAAAGAAACAGTGAAAAAGATTTTGGAACTGGAAGAATAGTCTGGTTCTTCTTGTTGGTTATGTTTACTAGTCCTATTCTCTAGTTTCTTTTTGTAATCTTCTGTCTATGGTATAGCCAAATCTTTGTTAAATCTAGGTTTTGACCGGTGGTCTCTCTAGTGGTTTCAGGTCCATATAAAACCTATTTTTGCTACTTCTCTGTAGTAGTTTTTAGGTTCTGCCTGTGGTCATCAAGGCTTTATCTTTCTTTCTTTGTACTTAGGTTTTAGGTCCCTTCAAAACCTGATTTTACCTTAATCTAAAACATTGACAAATCCCACCCAATAAATAGTAACATATGTCATTTAGTTAAAGAAAAAACCTCCAAAATTCTAAAGTGGTAAATAGGGTGTGAATACACCCTAAACCTAATTCCATTTTAATTTCATCTCTTAATAAACCTCCAGCCATCCAAAAACATACATCAAATCCTTCTCTAAACACTTTTTTTATTTACGAGTGTCAAGAGATGAAAAACACTCTTCAAGGATTAAAAGTAGGAACCAAAACACAAAATTCAAATTTGAGGAGCTATGTCCATATAACTTCGATGATTTTTTTAAATTCCCTTTCTTCCTCATTTTGAGGTGCCGAAAATTGATAAATAGAAAAGTAAAGGAGATCCAATCTCATGGTTTCTTAATAAGTGGTGCATAATGTCATGTTCTTGCTAAAATATATTTCCTTGAAGCTTGGGTATCTAATCTTTAGATTGGTTCCCCTATTTGCCTTAGGAATCCATCACTACATTTAAAACCTTATTAGAGTGTTTTGTCAATCATTTTTCATATAACATAGAGCATAAGTTGACATTGATAGACATTTTCAACTCCAAATATAAAAATGGGGAAGTTTCTCATCCTTTTTGTAATGATGGAGGATTTTGGCTAACTAATTTCCTCATTCATTTCCCAACACATAATTAGTATATATTTTATGGAAAATCTTAATCAATAAATAATTCACCATGAAAAACTCCAATGTGCCACCACATTTGATGAAATCATCCAAAAGGGACTCCAAATTGAAATCACTCTCATTATTAAGGGTCTAATTAAAGTGTTCTATAAAGACACTTTGCATCAACCTCAATATAGTTCTCTTGTATAAATATAAAAACTTAAATTATTTAATAATAATAGGAATGTAATGGGTGATAGAGATATAGAGTCTAAAAAAGTGAAAAAATTTCAAATAAGACATGTTTAGAATAACTAATCCACTCCAAAAGGCACTCTTAAAAGATACATATCGAAGGAGGATCCTTAATCCTCTTAGAAAACCCATAGATTTTATTTTACAATAAATTGTGGTGGAAAACATGATCATACTCCCACCAAAAAAACCTTTTGAGCCAATATAACCTAAGTTATAATGGTATAAAGATGATGAATATTATGAGTATCATCATATTAAAGGTCATGCTCTTTATGGATGCATGTATCTCAAACACCACATTCAAGATATATTATATCATGGTGATATCAAGATCGACAATCAGGCATCCACATCAAAAAATAAACTCATGGGAGCTTTCAAATATCCATTCCCAAAACATGATCAACAAAATCAAAAACAACAAAAATAAGATCACCATCATGGTCAAAACAATTGCACCAATCATGTGAACTATCATAATGTCTCATATAATTATGATAATGTTATGGCCACTATTAAAATTAATTCCTGCCATCAACCTATCAAAATTAAACATCCTATATTCATTATCACATGACCTTCTACATCATACCCCCATAACACCGTCTAAGCCTAATAATGTGTTTTTACCTTTCGACACTCAAAGGTCTTAGTTAAAATACCTTTCACATTAAAATCCCATATTCAAATCCTAAATCCATCCATGTCCAAAATAAAACCATCCACATCTATCACTGAAAAGCAATATGACATTATAGAATAATTGTAGAATACCCCCACATAAATTTCCATATTGGATCTATTGTGAACATCCTCTACTCATAAGAATATTTTACACTAAAACTTGCAATAATAATAATAATTTCCTACTGATATTGACCCCTCAAAATGTCAAGCACTTGTAGGACATTTATCCTTGGGTTAATAAATCACCTTTGGCCACAATGATATTTCACCAACTAGACCATCCCATAATAATCCTATCTACATAGAGGTGATTATTTCCAAGAATAAAATAAAGAAGGTACTCATAGATAATGGGTTAGAATTTAACATTTGCATACTCAATTTGATCAAGTGCCTCAGGTATTTAGAATTAGATATGGAATCAAACATCATTCCAATCAATGGGTATGATAATTTAAAAAGAGAATCATTTGTAATTATTTATCTATCCATCATTATTGGGCCTATTATACATCAACCCTATTTCATGTCTTTGACATTGAGATTACATATAACCTCCTCCTTGGTCATACATGGATTCATGGCATTCACATCATTCCTTCCACTTTCCATAAATGTTTAAAATTCCCACACTTAAGTATGAAGGTCATAATTCCTAGCAATACATAACCCTATGAGTATTATAATATGTTGGTAGTTGAACAAATCCACAACCATCATTGTCCCATTACATAATATGCCCCTAAAAGGAATAAGAATGTGCTTTCAAATCCAAAATCGTTCTACATTCATCTAGATGACCTTACATCTACATCCAATAATCCCTATTCAAAAGCATCCACAAACTTCACAATCAAAGAGAAAGGGTTTGGAGAATATGAAATGAAAATTTTTGTCCACATTGAAAAGCTTCCATTTCCCAAAAAACCCTTGTTATTCCAAGTATGGTATGGTGAAATAAGGATGATTCATATCAGGTGGGTTCTATTTCATTTTCAAAGAATGGTCTTCTAAAAAATGAATATATAAAAGATCCAAAATATTCATGGTTCTATAGTGATAGATCAAGTTCATGCCATGAAAAAATATCTTATCCCTATAAAGATGTTATAAATGGTAAAATACAAGGGTATTGTTGAGTTCAACATGCCTCCATTTCTAAAAAATGGGGCCCCTTATTTCAAATTGTGAAAATTTGTACCTTAAAGTTGAAAAGTCAATCATTAGAGTACCACTAGAATGTTGGCACATTATTCATGGATATCAATTGGATTAATGTATATATTTTTAGATGATGATTATTTTTTCCCTTCTAATGTTGCTAATGGCGTTGCCTATGTTTTTGTATTATAGGTTCAATGGAATCTCATTTGGGAATGAACATGCTTAGGGTTTTATGCTTCAATGTTAAATTGATCTTTTATTAGCCTTTGGTCTATTAAAGATTAATTGAATTTATTTTAAGCCATGTTAAAACCCTAGTCTAATATTTTAACCTAGGTACCTTTTTAAAATTAAATTAAAATTTGTGTGGGAAAAATTAATCATGCCATGGACTTAGCTTGATTTTTATCCTAAGGCTTAGTCATGTTTTTCAACATGACCAAACCTTAGCCTAAAAATTTTATTGTTGGTCCCTTTATGTCCCATGACCCCTTGGTATATTTTATTATTAGTGTGGTCTAATTGATACAGGGTCTATTTTTCCATTTCCTAGTCAAGTCATAAAGCTTTATCCTAAAGTTTTTATAATATTTATGAATATAATAAAAACACTAGGCTAAAAATTTATGACTTATCTCTTATCATTGGTGAGGTCCCATTTATTATGTTTTAGAACTTAGCTTCAAATTTTATCCCAAGGTTTTATCATGTTTATCAACTTAAATAAAACCATAGTCTAATATTTTAGCTTAAGTTATTTATATCTATCACACCTGACTTATTTTATTTACCATAAGATCAACAATATGCATTTACTTAGGTAAGATTGATCTAATGTCACGTGTTGAGTCAAAACTTTAACAAATCTCCAGAACAAGTGAGAGGGTGATAAATGTCTCCATCATGGAAACCTGGCCCAAAGATCCAATGGTATGTAGCAAAAGATGATTTAACAAAGCATAATTGATTAGCCAAAGATGATATGATGGTGCATGATCAATGTTGACAATTCAAAGGAATGAAGTGCCAACATAGAAATGCCAATTGTTAAGCCCATAATGGACAATTAAAACTTGAGCATGTTTCCAACAATTGATGGTACACATTTAAGTGTATATATTTTGATTTATGATACATATTGATTCAAAACCTCAAAAAATATCTAGATGAATGAGAAGGTGACAAGTTTCACCATCAAGGGAACCCTACTAGAGATCTAATGATGAGCAGAATGAAAGATAGAAAATGATCCAATGGAGTTCATTGATCTGAATGAGTAAGATCTAATGGTGAATAGTAAATGTTGAAAATTCAAGGACCAACATAGAGACAAAATGTGGCACAACCATAGCCATAAATTAAATCCTGATCATCTACCAAATATCAATGGTACATAGCTTGCATACACATTTTTATTAATGACTCATACAATAAGGTACATAATTTGATCAATCAAGATCAATGGAGTGCTTGATCCACACAATTGAGATCAATGGTGTGAGATCAATGTTAAAATTTTAGTGAAGACCAAGATGAATGTGAAAGTGACAAGTGTTAGAATTATGGGGAATATAACAAATAGCTAATATCATCCAACCTCATTGATCAAGATCAATAAACCATGTTGATATGTGAAAATAGATCTAATGATGTGAGGTGAGGTAGAATTTTCAAAGGAACCACAACCAATAAAATATTGACATGTTTCCAAAAGTATGCCACATCAAAGCCACATAATCTAAACATGATATATTTGAAGATTTTATGGACCTGATACAAGGCAAAGGTATAAATACATGATATAAATTAAATCTAAGGCACAAAGTTCATATAATTTCAGAAGATACTACCATTAAATCTCTATAAAAACCTTCAAAAAAGCCCTAAGCATGTACATAATCCATAGTTCAACTCTATTATCATCATAATCAAGTAAAATAAGATTGGATTATCACTTGTGCAAAGATAATTCAATCCAAGACTGAATTATGATCCACTAGTAAGCAATTTGACAAATTCACCACCATGGCAGCCCAAAAAGGTGTTTCAAGGGAAGATGTGGAGATCTATTTGACTTTATATGTAGAGGGGAGGATTTTCAAGGACACATAGTTTGATGCCACCACTTTGAACACTAGGGAAAATAATTGGTCTAAGCTTTTCTAGACCATTGAACAACAACCAGCCATCACACAGGAGGAAGAGAAGAATGTGATAGAAAAGAAGTTCTACTATGACATAGTTTCCATTAAAATGATGGGTCTCTATTATGCTATAGTATAACTTGAAGTATTACAAGTTATATACATTATCTCTCCTATTTTTAAGGATGGTAAAATTAATAAGGTCATGTTGATTAATGAGCACACTCACAAAAATATAGATTATATCTCTCCTATAGCATTTAAAATTTATTAAAAACTACCTAAACCCAAAGTAGAAAAAGCCACAATAAAAAATTGGTCCAAGGAAAATGATTTGAAGAACATCCTTTCCTAGTCGCTATATTTTGGAAACCCAGTGTTTTCTAATTTCAATGGCAACATCCCCATCAATGAATTTAGACCTAAGATTAGGATGACTATGACCATGATGAATAGGTTATGTGTAAATTAAACCATTTCATATGTGGATATAATTTGGGTGCCCTTAGTCTATTTTATGGATGAAAATCAACTCACCCCTCCTCTTGGTGAAGTTATCATCACCTATTTGAGTAGACAAATTTTTATAGTAAACAAAAGGACTAAAACCCAATTCTACATGATGTCATACCTTCTTGATACACTTATTGCCAAAATCACTATTCCCAATCTTAAAGAATGTTCACCAAGTGAAACTCAGACATTTTCATAATATTATTCAAAATTGCACATATTCAAGCACATGGACCACATCCACTTCATTTATGACTATGTTTATCCAGCCCTAACTGAGGCCATCATTGGGAATTAAACTTCAAGAGTCAATCCCTTAATTAAAAACTCAATCGAGTCCATGGGAGACATATGGCTATACCTGTATTGCACCATCATCAAAATTTAAGGAATTTAGGGCCAACCCCTCAGGCTACCCATTTATGTTCCCAATAAGCTAGTAGAGTAGGAGATAATGTATCATTTATTCTATGGAATAGATGGTTTGTGTAGAATCAAGAAGAAAGGGCTCCTCCATAACCTCCCAATAACTATTAGGAGGAAATATTCAAATAGTGGTAAAATTTTGAAGCAACATCTAGATATAGGGCATCTTTTAGTTTACAATTGGATAAGCTAAAGTGATGGGATCCCTAGGACCAGGTTAAGGGACACTTGAATGCCAAAGGAATAAATATGTATTATCAGGACTAACCTATCCCTTATAATCCAATTTACATAAAGGCATATTAATTCTCCAAGGTCATGGTAAGATTGAAGAAATACATCATTCTAGAAGCTAGGATGATGAGGAAGCAAAAGGGAAGTGATGACATATAACAACTAGGGTAAAGGAAATATCACTTTTTAGGTAGGTTACCTTCTAAACCTCCTCTAGCCTAATAACAATTAGATCCTAAGACTAAGTTACAAATTTAGCAAAGGATAGAAGAAAGGAGGCATGATGATATAACATCATCTTCAACCTAGGTTGAAGAATAGGGATCACCAATTAAAGAAATTCACATGGTAATATTAGACCCTAGGTATACCATTGAAGATGCTCTAAAAATGATATTATTAGCCTATGATTTTGAGGATGAATAAATAAAATAAGATAAGGGGAAGCGAGTTTTAGATCTAGGTCCTTTGGAACCCCCTAAAAGAAAGGCTAAGCTAGCAATGGTCCTAGTCAAAACCAAGAAGCCCAAGGTGACCTTCACTCATCCTTTGAGTGAATTCAATATATTCAATGAAGAAAACTTGATTCATGGTCCAACCAATGTAGAATGGTTCATCTATTTAAAATTATAGAAAATACCTACTATGCACCATCCTTGGGTAATGATGTAAGCAATTAACATCCCTGTGCATGAAGAGCCAAATCCATGGATAGTTGCATTGTAAAAAGAATAAGACAAAATGATGGCTGATCTAGGAGAATCAAGTGGAGGAAAAATGGAGACTCTATCTCCAAAAATAACACAATCTTTAGTTGGTGTCAAATTTGACCCAATAACTACTAGCCTATAGAGGATGACTGAGAAAAAGACCATGGTTGGTGGAGAGGAGTTCACTTTTTAGAAAGTGGAACCTTTTTTTGGATTGAACCTAGTGGGAGGATAAAGGCCTAGTCAAAGTTATATATTTGAGGAGAATGTTCTTTAATTAACCCAAACACAATCCAAAAAATTTTAAGATACTCTCAAGGGCATGTAATAATAGAAGGAAACTTTTGGAGAAATAAGCAATCTTGTCAGTCTTGGATATAAAGATTAAATGTTTGAAGACACCTTATATGATATGTTTAATTCCCTAAGTTCAATAAAGTCGAAACAAAGTGTGTTAAACTAGTAAGATGTAGCATCCAAGGGCTTAATCCACCACTAGCAAAACTGAAGAGTCAAAATAAAGGATTTGATCAATATATTAGCTGAAGACCAAATTCTTGATTTCAAGACCATCAGCTTGGCCGATCTAAACACATTTATGGGATTGCTAGTAGACAAAATCAAACATTTGAGCACATGGTCCAAAAACCTATATATCCTTCATGAGGATGAATTTCAATTGCAAAATAAGATGGAACACATATTGGGAAGCATAATCAAGGCCCCACTACACTCAGTTCAGATGGTCTAATAACTGATAATGAATTCAAATATAGGGTTACTCAAGTCATAAATGAAGTAAAAAGTCAAAGCCAAGGGAAGATAGGTGTTGATAACACCAAAACCATGGACATGATCTTTACAGTAGAGGAGAATATTGCAAAGGCTAGAAGCATCAATGAGGCATTAGAGAGGGCCATTAAAGAACTCTAGAATATGGTAGATTAAGAATATGAACTCTTTATGGAGCCTATAGTCAATTTAAAACAAATTGATGAATAACATCAAAGAGAAATAAAAATATTACAATAGCAATATGGGACTACATCAGCAAAAAGGTCTCAAATTTAAGAATATTCTTTTTGTAATTAATCTTATGTAATTTTGAAAAGGGAATATTCTTTTATAAAGGCATGTGCAAGTTTTAAAGCACATTGCCTATAGGATAGTCATTTTAGAATATCTAGAAGGTTGTCAAATAATTGTACAAGGATAGCTATCCTTAATATTTGACATGACTAGTTAACATAACTCATGAAAGGGTCTATATAAAGAGGTATTGCCAATTTTAAAAAGGAGGGAGAGTTTTTGGAGCCAAAAAATATTTTATAACTTTGAGAAAATTAATATAAAACAAGTAGTTATGAAAATTTTGTCCATATTTGCTTGTGTGAATTGTTATCATGGTTTCTCTCTCATTTATCTATTTTAAACCTCATACTTGAATGGTTCTTATTAATTTTGGATGTGTATTTTTAAGTTCAAAGTTACTAAATTTCTATAATGCTAGATTAGTTGAAAGTTCTAAGGTTTACTTCATTTTTGTTGCCTTTCTTGCATATGTACTAATGTTCTTTGATTGTAGGGGTGAATATTTAAAGTAAAGATAATATTTATTTACACTATTTAATATTATCCTTAGATGTTTGCCTAATCTATGATAGGATTTTATCATAATCTATTTCATGTCATGTATTGGTTAATTACATGTTCAGATGGAACTTGAACTTTTTGATGATGTTTAGGTAAAGATCAGTAGCATATCTCTTCTCTACCCTACTCTTCCTTTTGCACCTTTTTATCAATTCACCTTGGATTAACTTCATTTTGAATATTAATCTTAGGTTAAATTTATATTTAAGTTTTGATAATAATTCACTTGAAATATCATAGGTTTTCTCTAAAACAAAAGATCAAATATTAAGCCATGGTGGCTCCCAACCACCAACTAATATAAATTTGTGAAATAGTCAACTTGTTCTACCTCTATTACACCAAGTATAATATAATTATCACAACATGTAACTCATTTAATAGACTCTCTAAGTTTAGAAATGATAAGTGTTTATTTAACACTTTAGACTACATGTGATACACATTTAAGCATCAACAAGGATACACATTCTATTGGTGCTAAAAGGATGGATGAGTTAGATCTTTGAAAATTTGCAACATTTTTCCTAATTTTGGTGAATTATATTCTTATATTGATGTATTATTAGAATATTTATGTTTATTTTAGTTTATTTGTATAAATATCATTGATCTTAATGGTTTTAGACCAATCTTTGTGCCTATTTAGACCAAGATAGATGTTCTTCAAAAATCCATGACTGATTGTGGTAAAGATAGCTTGAGATCTATGAACCCAATAAGTTTGAGGTTATTAATAGCCATTTTGTCCAAATATTGATATATCCTTTGTAAATTTGAGTTTATTTTAACTTAAACATGTAAATATCATTCATACTCATGTATCTAGACATATCTTTGAGCTAATTTAGTTAAATATTGATGTACTTTATTGTTGTTTATACATATTTGCACAAAATTTACTTAATGTATAAGTCTAATCATTATTACTTACAAATATAAGATTTACACATCATATTTCAAATAACGTTCAAAGTTTTCAAGATGGAATTGTCAAGGCTAAGGATCAGGTCATGTTCAAAGACAAGTTCATACAAGAGCTATGTAAGATAAAGGTAAGCATAGAATTTCAAAGTATTAACCAACTTCACCAATTTAGGGTGATCCTATGTTCAATCCCTATCAATGTATGGTTTATCTAGGTGGTTCTTCAATTAATGTGTTAGGTGTGGTACGTGACCTTCCTCATAATACTAAAAAGTATTTGCCTACTTTTAGTCCTAATGGTGTTATAACTACTGAAGAACACATTAAATCTTTTAAATATACTTCAAGACTTTTAAATGTTGTTCATGAAGATGTAACATGTAGATTGTTTCCATTTTCATTTAAATACATTAAATATGAATGGTTTTTTAACCTTCTAGATAATTACATAGCTAGCTGGAATGATTTTAATAGAATTTTTATTGATCAAATTGGTAAAAGTATTAGTTCTTGCATTCTATATCAATAATTTACCATAGTTAAAAGAGACTCAAATGAACCCATAAGAGTCTTTAATTCTAGATTATAAAAGATGTTTAGTAGAACCATATCTCTTTATAGGCCTAATGAAGCTTTAGCCTTAGAGATTTATAAGGATGCCTTGGATCTCGTGACTTTTATGTTCCTTAAAATATTTGATCAAGTCATTAATACACTAGCCCTAGCTTTTGCTAAAGTTGTTATCATCAATGATCAAATACAACCCCAAGGCTAAATAGCATACAATATTCCTAACATTAACCCAAATTTGCCTATTTTAAATGTCATTCCGAATGCCAATCAAAATATGCCTACCTTGAATCAACTTCCAGTTCTAAACCAATTACCTTTAAGTCATGCACATCCAAGATAAAACCTTGGATTATTGAATAATGTTGTAAGTGTACCTCATCCACAAGACCAAAGATATTTGGTGCCTATAGTTAGTAGCAATACTCAAGTTCATAATTCTAAGGCACCCAAGAATAAGAATGACTCTTTCCTAAAGATGGTTCAAAAGCTAAGCATTGATTTCCTTTAGCTATAAAAGCAAGTTGTTAATACTAGGGAAATATATAATAGGAACTTCTAATTCAAATATTTAATAGGCCTTCAAACATATTTCAAAATAACAACAAAAATAGCCACACAAATTTATCATCTACTAGTAAGAATGTATCTAATATAAATCTTAGTGATGTAGCTTTGTTTGATTATTGTAGACTTCATTGTGCTTCAAAACATGGTGAATTAGATTTTCTAGAATTTTTCAATGATTTTGAATCTTTTCAAGAAGAGTTAGATACTTTTGAAGTTGTCCCTAATAAAAATAATGATGTAGGTTCCTCATGTTCTTAAAGGTCATCTAAATCTTCTAATTCAACTCTCATGATAGAAATATTTGAGTTCCCTTTTCAAGAAGAGAATGAGCCTGAGGATATCCTTGAAGAGATTCATGCTTTTTAGAAATATCTAAATAATACCTACCCTATAATAAATTGGGAGAAGAAACAACCTTTGACTAATTCAAATCCACCAAATAATTTTGACACTCCTCTTAATACTACATAAAATAGCAATCTATAGCCTTCCAAGAGAAGAACCTCTAAACCCAATGTTGATACATCTAATTCTTCTAGTAGGACTCGATATAAATATTAGAGGACATGAAAAAAATCTAATATAAAATTACTTTACATGAGTTAAATCATATTAAAAAATAAAGGGATTTGTTGTAGAATTTTTTATCTGAAAATCCTAGTTAACCATAAAAGTGCACACATGCTAACATTGCAATACAAAAAAGTAAGTTAGATGTTCCCCCTTTCTTACTTACATTCAGGATCTTTGGTAAGAATTTGCATATTTTTTTGTTAGACTTGGATGCATCTATAAATATTATGCCTAAATATATTTATGAATAACTTATTTTGACTCATATTAAATCTGATAGGGTTGTATCTCAATTAGATAAATCAAGAGTTAAAGTAATTGGTGATTTATTTAATTTTCACATGTAGAATACTTCTAAACTAAGGATCTAATAGTTTGTTGACATCCAAGTGGTGGATATTCCTGATGCATATGAAATGATTCTAAGTAGAGACTGGACTAGATCTCTAAATGGTTACATGTCAATTGACTATTCACACATGTGGCTTCCTTAGAAATGAGTTCCAAATTAGATTAGGATAGAGTGGGAACCCTAGATAAAGCATATGATCATCAAGTAAAATGCAAACAATGAGAGGGAAAACATGGTTAACTTATATTTGGGTGTTTACACTCTTGACACCAATAAAGTGTGTAACTCAAAAACTTCTCATGTCATGCCTAGACTATGAAAGCTATATTTTGATGGTGTTAGATGTAAATTATGTTCTATAATAGGAGTGGTATTGATCAATCGCATTGGGAAATAATACAATTCCTCTTACAAACTTTAGTTCCCATGCACTAATAATTTGGTTGAGTATGAATCACTTATTTTTGAATTACAATTTGCAATCAAACATGAGGTCAAGGAACTATTATTTTTTGGTGATTTAAAACTAGTAGTTAATTAGGTCAAAAGTAAATATCAATGCAAGTTGTCTTATCTTTAAGAAGTATAAGTTTAGATAATGGGACTTAATTAAATATTTTCATGATGTCAACATTGTGTCAATTCCTAGGGAAGAAAACAAGGTTGCTGATGATCTCAATTCAACTATAGCCAACATTATTCCCAATCAAATTTCTATTGGCTAGATATTTTGCAAGAATCCAAAATTACCTAGGCAGTCATGGGATTAACTCTCCTTCATTTAATGGTGAATATCCCATACTCTTATGTATATCTATTTTTAATTACTCATTACTTATATTTATTCATGGAATATATATATTATGTGTAAATTGTTTTGATTACGGTATTACTTTAGTCACTGTGTTCATGAGCCATAACAAAGAGATTTTGCAACAAGTAAGCATCTAGTTCTAGGAATGTGAAAATAATTTAGGAGATGTTGGAGAATAAAAAAATGATTATAATGCTTGAGAAAGAATAAAATTGCACTTCACAATAAGTAGTTTTTTAGAGTCTATTGTATTCGTGCGAGTAGATAAGCATATAAAATGTGATAACCTTTCCAACAAATGATTAAGACAACTATGAATTTAACTTAAATTAAAATAAAATGTAAATTTTACCATTTAATCTTCATATAATGCACTAAATTATTCCCTCAGACATAAGGTTCTTCACAAAAACAAATTTCCTTCTTGTTTACTTTCAACAAAATTCATACAAAATAATCCGATTATCTTAAACATAAAGTTTTATATTTCTTAAACTTCTTATATAATCACTACAATTGCTTGCTTTAAAAATTATCATCCCCAGGCATGAAGGTCCACACTTCTATTTATACAAATACAAAGATAAAAAAAAAATAGGATTAGACTTCTCCAATTCCCATGTACTACATAAAAATTTGAAGGTTGTTGAGAAACATCTTCCTTGGATTTCTTTTTTGTGGCATGTAATAGTTGATGACAAGTTGTGATGTTTAGTCTCCTTGTTTGGATCAAACACCAACTCCTTACATGTGGTGTACAAGTAGCTTCTAGTAATATGTTTTTAAAAAATAACTTCAAGTAATGACACTTAACCAAATTACTTAAGTTTTACACTTTCATAACGTAATTTTACTTTTAAAAAAATTATCCAGTGTCATTTTTTATGAAGTAATTACTTGAAATAAGATTAATTTTAATACATTTGAGAAAATAAAATAAGAATATAGAAAGAAAAATAAAGGAAAAAGACTCAAAACAAACTTGGAGTAAACATCTAATCCAATTCATGAACTTTTTCTCTACATTTTTCCCTATATTTGATATGCTGAGACATCATCAGTTGTATTTCCACCTCATCTAGCTTTGCAAGTGCTTGTCTCTCTATTTCAAATCTCAGCATTTCTCTCTCTAATATTTTACAATGACATTTTACCTTTTCAATCCTTGGTTCAAGTCTTTTTATTTATTATTGATATTTGATTAACTCCTTGATGGATTTAGCTATAAAAAGAATTACAACCTTGTTCATAAGATACTTGAATTGTTCATATAACTATTCAAATGTCTATAGATCAAACCATAAACTAGTAAGACCAAAAAAATAATCTTTAAGACTTGAGTTTACACTATGCGATTCTTCTTCTAGAGTCTTCATTTCCTCACTCATTGCTTATAGAATATACATAGGAAAAGATAGGAGATACTCCTCTTATTTTATTTTCTTAATGTATCCATTAGGAGAAATCTTTTATTTAATCAAAATTTTCTCTTCTAAATTACCTATTGTCTATATTATTTCTTACTTCAAGTTAGAAATACCATTTTCAAGTTCAATTTCTTTCATCACTGTCTTTATTTTTGCCAATTTCTTCAAAATGTCAGCATGAGTGTCTGGGGCACTAAGGAGTAACTTCTAAGAAAATTTATACATTTTCTCCATCCACTTATGAACTACCTTTACTTTGTCTCTAGTCTCTTCCACTTTTGTGACCACTTGATACTTAATTGATTCTCTTAAAATAATAGCTTGCTATGAAACAAATTTGGTAATCTTAGCTATTATTTCACATAATTGTATGTTCTATTCTTTCAATTTAGCTTTAGCATCTTTTCTTCATTCAATTTTTTGAAAAGAGTGTTGATTAAAGTTTGAGTATCTTTATTTAGGACTTATATGGTAAATTTTCTGAGAGATACCTTCGTGACTACTAAATCCTTCTCAGTAACTTCTCCCTTACTTAATCCTTAAGGAGGAACTATTATTTCTACAAACTTTTGCCCTAAAGGTTCATTTATCAATTTTAAAGTTACTTTTGTAAACTTGGGCTTCTTCCCTTTCTTGTCTAGACTTTTCAATAATTATAAGTTTATTTCTTCAAGATTAATCACTTCCTTGGATTATGGAATTTCTTACATTGCCAACTAGGATGAGAAGTCTATGCTAGTTGAAGTGATTTAATGAATAACCATTTATTGTTGGTTATCCTTGATTACTAGTTCTTGAAAAAGAACTTATTATATTGTAGCCTCTTTCTAAATTTATTTTTTGGACTCCTTATCAACTTGATTCTCAATTTATTTTACCTTCTTTACCACTATTTCTACCTCCTTTTCTTTCTCATCTTCTTTTTCTTTTTTAGCTACTACCTCCTCCATGGCTTCCTACTCAAGTTAAATTGCTTGTTTTTCCTATAGGGATTCCTAGGATGAGGTCATCTCTTTATTATTTACCAAGTTCTTCTCTAATGGTGGGTTACTTTTTTAAAGGAGGTGATGGTGGTGAAGTAGGTGGAAAAGATGGAGGAGGAAGACTTGCCTCTTTTCAGGTGGATTTCTTGGGAGTTTTGGGACTACAAAACATAGGAGGTGGTATCAATGTTGATGGGTCTATAATGGGTCTAGTGGAAATGAGAATGGTAGCATAATAAACCAATGGGGGTGTTAAAATAGTTGATGGCATTGGATCTTTATCTTTTATCACTGAATATGTATCATCAATATTCTTTTTTAGTTTTAGCTTCTTTGTGGGCACTTGGTTTCTTTCCCCCTGTACTATCTCTTTTATTTTTTGACTCACACATGTGGTTTCACTTATCAACTCCTTCATATAGTATCCTTTGTCAAGGAACCAAGTGGAAGTCAATTCCAAAACATTTGAAGTTATGTTAGAAATTATTGTATCATGATCATCG
The DNA here is from genome assembly GCA_037957365.1 of Torreya grandis. Lineage (NCBI taxonomy): Eukaryota > Viridiplantae > Streptophyta > Pinopsida > Cupressales > Taxaceae > Torreya > Torreya grandis. Next base: position 2,378,383 of record JARHVA010000941.1, read on the forward strand.
CCAAAAATTATTGCTAGAAGTGGAACATTATCTCCTATAGCTAAATGAAAAGTGTCACTTGTGACAATCCCATCATCTTACATGTCCTTGAGGATGGTGTCCAAGTCAAAGGTAAAAATTTACTCAACAAAAAACCTACTATTATCCCTCCTCCTTACCTCAAATTTGTCTCTACAATTAATCCAAAAATATTCAAGTGCTGGGATATGCATGTATTCTAAAAAGATAATATTTTATACCACCCCTCTATAATTAAAGTTAATACTAGACTCAAAATGTGCTTGGGTGTAATGATGATACATCTCTCTATACATTCCTAGCGTTATAAATGGTTGGACAATGGTAGAAACCAATGACAATGGGAAAATTGATGGCCACATGGTGTGTTTCTGACTAAAAGTCATGTAGTTCAATGAGTTATTTTCACAATTCCATGAGAATCCACTTATCACTTGGGTATCTAGGTAGTTTGAAAGGTTCCCCCTAAAAACCTCCTATTTTGATTATGTAAAATCAAATAACTGAATGAAAATATATCCATACTAGGAAACAATTTCCCAAGCCTCATCTAATACTATTCTATGCTTTAAATTTGTATATAACTTACAAATAAGTTCATAGAATAACCCATCATTTACTATAATGTAATGCTTGTAGTATTATGAAAGAACTAGTTGAGGATAATATTCATATATGGGCACAGTTGATAGTCTACCTTTTATCCTCAGCCTTGAGAAAAATCTACTTGAATCAACTATACATACAAGGTATGATGTCATTTTAAAATCAAAAGTCTTCAATACATTCCTCAACTTTTGATCTATATTGTCCCTGATCATTATTGCCCACTCAAAATTGAAAGAGCTTCAAGTCACATCAATGGTTCTAATATAAACATACATCTAAGGTGAGAACCATTTCTCATTCTTCTCTCTATTGATTCTACATAACAACTAAATGATGTAATCAACTTTTTGAATAAAATTTGATCTTACTAAATGCTTAGGTAACCTTAAGGGTTGTTTTACATTCTTCAAGTAATAAGTATTAATTATCTTGATACACTCTAGTGTCTTAGTCCCCCACTGGTTATTAGCTTTCTCCATATTTATATCAATTAATTTTGGGGATGTTGGGAAATTTATATAATAATTAAGGTATTGAACATCCAACCTTATGACTACATTCCCTTGAGCATCTCTTATAATCCTATTAAGGGAATCATAATATTTAGCAAATGTTAAAACAAACTCAAGAAATAGGGTTGAGCTTGGGAAAGTTGTAGCTTACAGAATTCCACTAGTGGTCATTGCATGCATGAGTGGGGTCTTGGCTACATCCTTGGATGTTTTTAGTAATTTTGTGATGGACACATGTCCCATGTATGTACCACTTACCTTTGTTACCTTAGAAGTAATACATAATTCAATCAAATGTCCTTTGTATTTATACTTCATCTTGGGTTCCTATGATTTGACCTTATTAACGTTTTATTTACCTTTCCTACTCTAATCTAGGATATCCTTGAGTGCCAACTTTTGGTCTTATTCAATTTGAGTTCCTTGAACTCCCACCTTAGATACTTCTTCCTCTAATCTCCCTGATCAATTTGATCTAGAAATTTGCTCTTGCTAACTCTTTCTAAGTGCTTTCAAAAACTTCCTGACTACTCCAAGTGGTTTAGAAAGTTTGAGAAAAGAGATAAATTGATTCTCTTTTATTACTTCTAAGCAAGCTTCAAGTTTTGAGTAATTTAAAGTCTTGAGAAACTAAGTATCTTGATTTTAAGTAATAGGGTTTCATAACTATGGGTGGGTTATTTGAAGCAAATAGACAAGTTTGGGTTCTTTATAATTGAAGAGTTCAAGTTTTCATGTGTAAGTAACTTTAATTAAGAAACTTGAATTAAGTTAGGGGGAAAAGAAAACCCAGGTAAGTCAATTATTTGAAGGTCAAGGTTTCATAGGTCAGTTACTTGGGATCAAAAACAAATGTAGTTAAAGTTTGAAAGGTTGAATAGATGGGGCCTTTAGGAGTTAGGTTTCTTAAAGATTTTTGATTTGCTTTGAGAATCTGAAGGAGTAAATAAGATTGTGAAACTTGAGCAAGTAGGGAGGACTAGTAAATCTAAGCATGTTAGGATCTTTGGAGTTTTTTATTAGGTTTGATTTCTTAGGAACTTTTGTGCAAATTTTCTTGTGATAAGTGTTTTTACAAAAATAAAAATAAAATTTTATTAAAAAAACTTAATCAAATTTGGAAAATAAAGTCTGAAATGATAAAAAAGAATCCATATAGAAATAAAATCCATGGCAACATAAGTAAAATTTTCAAATAGAAAAACAAAGGAAGAGATAAATAAGAGTAACATGAATGAGATCCACTTACCTTGAATACAAATGGATTGAAGAGAAAATACTTAATGATATTATAGAGAATCAAATCACATGGCTCGAGGTTCATGTGTGGTTACTTGATCAAATAGCTTGGATTCTAGTTGGAAATGAGGTGGATTTTTTTCCAATATATATATATATATATATATATATATATATATAAGCTAGCTTATTAATGATAAGCATGGGAAAACCATGTTAGCACTTGACCCTTTTTAGTCAAGCTTCACAGATAACCTTACTTGTTTTAACTTTTGAAGTAAATCACTCTTACAATCAAGTAGGTCCAGGTTGATGAGTAACTCAAGTCTGGGAACCCACATTAGTTTTTATTCAGATTGTGTGTGAGTAAAGCAATGTCAAAAACCTAATTTATATTGGGGAATATTTAGTAGTTTTGTGATATTACTTTACTCAGTTTTGGTAAAGCAGTAAAGTAGTTCAATAACCTTGATTTGAACTTAGAGGAGTAGTTCATTTTTATTTGATAACTTTACTTATTATCAAATAAGTAAAGTAGTTTTAGAAAACCTGATTTGCACTATAAATGAGCTAAAGCACTTCAACTTATTTTATCTACTAGAGGGGTTGAGTAAATGGATTTTAGTGATGGATTTCAAGTAATTGTTCTCAATCCTTTGGAGTGACTAGGATCAACTAGGGAAATTAAATATTTGGACACAAAAACTACTAAAAACTAAGTTTTATTAAGTGGATTGGCTCAACAAGTACAACTGAGTCACATAAGACAAGAATGCAAAAAAGAATTTAAATAAGGGTGTCCTCAAAATTTAAAGTGTAAAATTTTAGGGACAGCAGTTGGATCTGACTAGGGACATGCTTGTTTCTATTATAAATAAGGAATCAAGGATGATATCTCAACATCTTTAGGTTCATATCTTATCCATTGGGTTTGGGGTCCTACTAGAAGCTCTGTCATAAAAACAACAAAACAAACAAATGACAAGAAAGTAAAAATAGACCAAAAGATAAACTAAAAAGATTATATATAAATAAATATAGGTGTTACTTTATTTTTGAAATCTTGTAGATCTTTAAGTGATACCCATTGAATGGAAGTGGTAGTGCAATCCTATCTTGATAGGCTAAGATGAAACTATCTTTTCTAGCAATGCTCTTTATAATAAAGGGACCTTTCCACAAGGAATCAAATTTACCATGCTTCCCTTTTTATTCATTCTATTTATCCCATAAGAGGAATAAGTCACCAAATTTAAACTACCTATCTCAAGATTTATGATAAAAAATCTTCTTTACCTTCATTTGGTGATTATCTATCCTATCAACAACTTGAACATGAACCTCTTATAGTTCAGTAAGAAACATGATTCTCTTATCTAGTGAATATTGATAAGTAGCATCTTTAATGGCCTTAGAGAGTTGTAAGGTAAGAATTTCTATGGTGATAGGCACCTCAACATCTATTCCATATATCAACTAAAAATGAGATAGACCTATGGATTTCTTTGGGGTGATCCTATCAACTCACAATGCATCAAATAAATTTTTATGACAAGTTCTTTGATTATTTTCCACTAGTTTATGGATGATGTTCATCAATTTTTTGTTACTTGACTCAACTTGACCATTACCCTAAGGATAATTATCTGAAGCATGAACCAGGTTTATCCCATATGAGTAACACAAATTAGTTAGTTCTATTGAAGAAAAGTTGGTTGTATTGTTTGTGATAATTTTATGAGGGACACCAAAGCTTGCAATAATATTCTCTTTGATGAAGTCACATATAACTTTAGAAGTGACAAGTTTCATAGGAATAGCTTCAACCAACTTACTGAAGTAGTTAGTAGCAGTCAAAACATAGTAATGTTTATCACTTGAGGAAGAATTCAACATACTAATCAAATCCATGCCCCACTATTGGAAAGGCTCATCAATAATCACTAGTTTTAGAGGCAAGGATGGTAGATTAATTCATCCTACAAAATGTTGACATGCCTGACATTTAGCAACCCATTCTGAAGTATCCTAAAATAGAGTAGGCTAGAAGTACCTTGTTCATAATATATTGTGTGATGTGACTCACTGAGAAATGACCTCCAAATGCTTTATCATGAAATTGATCTAGTAATCTTTCTTGTTGTTCCTTGTCTACATAGTGAAGAACAATGACATCAATTCCTTTCTTATACAACCCATTATCCCAAAGGACATAATCCTTTGATTTTAGCTTGATGGTATGTTTTTATTTTCATGTCAAATTAGTTGCACACTCTCCATATGTCAAAAATTAAGCAATATTTCTATACCATTCATTTATAAGATTAACAAATAGTACCATGGGCAACTCTTCATTTATTTCAACTTGAAGAGAAGATATATCTATGTTATCAAGTCTTCACTCATTCATTAACTGACATATGCCTCTTCCACTTACTAGCTTTGTGGGTTTGATATTAATATCAAACTCTTATACCTTAGCTACCCAAGTGCCTCTCAATAATCCTAGTTCTTATTGTGTTAGAATTGATTTCACTATAGTATCAAGTACATAAACTTTAGTATGTGAGAATAAAATCTAGTGCCTAGAAATTTTATATGCCTTAACCAGAAAAAATGCATGTTTTTCCATCTATGAATACTTTAATTTAGAGCTCTTTAGAGGTTGACTTATGAAAGCTATAGGGATTCAACTCCTTCATCATTCTTCTGCATAAGTATAGCTAACATGGTATGCTCAAAAGAGTAACAATAAAAAATGAATTATTTTTTGAAATTAGGGGAGATTAACACTGGGGATTTATCTATTTCTACCTTGATTCTTTAAAACACTAATTTTCCTTCAACATTCCATTTTAAATCTTGTTTTTTTTTCATCATATCTGAGATGTGATGAGTTAATTCTATGAAATTAGGAATAAATCTTCTAAGGAAATTTACCTTACCAAAGAATTAGTGCACCCCTTTCTTTGATGTAGGAATAAACAAACTTTGAACGTATTTAACTCACTCTAGGTCAATTTTGGTTCCTTCCCTTGAGACTATATGACCAACGAGCTTTCCTTCAGTCATAACAAATATTGATTTCTTTAGATTTAATGAAATCCCATGTCTTCTACATTGGATAAGGACTTCTTAAAGATTATCCAAATGATCACCTCTTTATTTTGAAAAGACTATTAAGTCATCTACGTATACCATAATACTCTTGTTCTTCAATTGAGTGAATTTTAGATTCATTACCCACTGAAAGGTTACTTCAGCATTGATAAGCCCAAAAGGCATCTTGTGATAAGTAAATGTTTCCCATGATGTTGTAAAAGTAGTTTTATATTGATCTTCCTTAACTAATTTTATTTTATTGTATCCAAAAAATCCATCCATCATGGATAACATCTCTAAGATGGTAACTAATTGCAGGGTGTGGTTTATGATGGGTAGTGGGTAATTGTCTTTCAGAGAGGCTTGATTTAAATTGTGGAAATCAACACATAAGCAATTTTCCCATTATTTTATCTCACTGGAATAATATTTCCTAACCATTATAAATGATGAATTGGATAAATAATCTTTGCTTAAAAGATTTTTTTGTATATCAACATAAATTATACCTAAAATAGTTGGTTTATGATGATGTATCTTCTACTTGAAAGGCTTTACCTCTAGCTAGAGTGGAATATAGTATTGTACCTCATCTAGTTGAAAGGATGTGAGGTCTTTGTAGGACCAAGTGAACACATCGATGTACTCTATGAGAATCTTAATGAAATCTTCCTTTTCTTCTTATGAGTGGCACTTACCAATGTTGACCATCTTGGGCTCTTCTTTACTACCTCGATTAATCTATTATACTTTTAGAAAAGAAGTATCACCATACTCTTTCTTTTTATTCAAAAATTGATCATGTTTATGAAATATCTCTTCTAAGGAAACTAACCCTTTAGGAATTTATTTCCTTTCAACTGAATTATGTATTAACTATGGGTAAGTTTAGATTCATTGATACCTATTGTTATTTCATGTGAATTTGAATTGTTTCCTTCAAATTATAGTCCTTCAAAATTATCTTACTACTCCATAAATATAGCTATTTGCTTATCATCATTAAAAACTTACCACTACTCAATGTTATCTTAGACCTTCAGATGGTAGGCCATGTATATGTTGTAGTTACCTTCTTTAAAGATTATTGGTTATGATTTTGGCCTAAGCAAAGATGTAGTAAAAATGAGTGAGTCAGCTCTAGAATTCTGATCTTAGGGAACTAAGTTGATTGAGAAAATGGAGAAGATAAGTGTGGCACTCAAAAATCTATCATGGTAGTGTTTCATCTTATCTTTCTTCACCTAATACTTCTCTCTAATATATCTCATTATTAATTTAACATCTTCTTATACTCTAAGGAGTCTTACTTCTTTCTCCTTTGCTTGCTCAAGTCATAGAAAGAGTGCTCCATATTTAGTTATGCTATTGGTGTTTTCAAACATAAGTCTATATGAATAGGGAAAAACTTCACCAATAAGGGAGATTAATAGTACTCCTACACCCAAACTAAGAAAGCTATACATGCCATCAAATTCTAGTATCTATATCGTGTCATCTTCTCCTTCTTCCTTTTCCTCTTTCATTTGTTTACCTACTTCAAGGAAGTAAACTCCATGGTTAGACTCTTCAAAAAGAATGTGTGACCTTAGAACTTTAGATTTAGATACCATGTATTTAGAATTATTCTTGGACTCAAGTTTATGATTCACTCCTTTGATTGGTACATGAGTGCATGACCAATTGATTTTTACTTCAGCACCTAGATCCTTGTAGAAGTTTCTACTTTACATCATTCCATAGGAAAATAGAATATCTGCTACTAGAATTGTCATTTTTGATATTTTATTTAGGAATGCTACCAAAACAACTTGAGCATCTTTAATCTATCAAATCAGAGGAACCTACATTTCCATTGAGTAGCACCTACCTATTATCTTGGTCAAAGTGAGACCAAGAGCATTAGCTACCTCAGTTGGCATTACATTATCTAAATCCCCAAAATCTAGAATACAATTTCTTAACTTGCACCCATTAATTAAAAGATAAAAATAAAATGTTTCAATCCTTTTGGATGTAGAAGGAGATGTGGGTGAAGTAGTAGTAGTGTTATTTTGAAGAGAGTACTATCTAGGAGTACGCAACATACCTTTAGATGGATTAGCTAAATTATTTGACCCTCTACTTTGAACATATTTAACTATCCTATTAAATTGGTCTAGATAGGATCTCAAATACTCAACTTTGGACATTTGAATTTTGGTCTTTTAATATGATCAATTATGTCAAAAGAGGGGCTTGAATTAAATAGAACATGATTAGTCTTAGTAGTATGAGTTATTGGTTTATGAGTTTGAGAGGAAGGGGTTGTAAACTTATCTTTATGAATAAAATAAGAAGGTATAGGACTACCTCTTTTAAGGATACTTACATCTTCTCCAAGGTATTCTTTCTCCTTCTCATGTTCTTTAGAAGACTTCTCACCCTCTTGTTGAGTTTGTGACTTTGTAAACATCACAAAGGAGTGACTACGATCTTCATCAAAAGCTTCTTCATAATCACTTTTTGATTGATATTCTAGGTATTTGATGTTGGAGTCACTAACAGGATCCATAAAGCCATCTTCTTTAATAAGACTTTGATAAGTGTCTTTAGTCACTTGATCTTCTTCATTTAATTCAATATTATTTTTAGGAGCACCTTCAATTACCAATCTTGGATTAGGGCTAGGAATATGGTTTCTATTTTGGTTATTGTTAAAGTTTTGAGTAGGTGCATTTGTACCAGGGGTACCACCACCATGGGTGTCTTGAGCAATTTATCTCTTCACTTGAAGTAAGTCATTGGCCAAATTTTGTAATAGGGGATCCATTTTTTGTGAGGTAATTTTAGTAGAAGAATCTCCTTTAGAAACTATTTTCTTTATTTTTCCAACCATTATCAAATCATCCTCAATCTTCGTAGTAATATTTTGATTTGTTTCTACATCAGTTGGTTGTGCTCTTTAGAGTTGAAAACTAACTTTTGGAAGATGAAAATTGATGAACAAACACTTCTAATTATCTACAGTGTGTAATGCAACTTGAGTAATTTTGTATAGTAATCTATTGAACTTGGAAATAAAATCACGTATATGTTCATGAGGTTCTTTCTTAAGTCAAGTCAACTGTGTAAGTAGTATATGTGCATCTTCATTAGCTTTAAATATTTTCTTAAAATTTCTCTCACATGGTAACCTAGTTGGTTATAGTACCAGGAGCTAAATGGTAGAACAATTCTACTCCTAAGTCATGCAAAGTTTCAATAAAGAGTCTAATAGAGACATGTTCATGCTCAACACCAATTACTCTACATGCTATAAATAAAGTAGCTAGGTGTTCATCTGGATTTTTGTTACCATCACCAGTGAGCTTAGGAAAATTCTTCCTTGATCCTTTTATCAAGTCATCCAGAGGAGGACTCAGATTTAAAGGACCAATAGCCAGCTCCCATGAGACAAGAAGTGATAACACCATTCTTTTGGGAGTAAGAAATTTGAGATTAACTAGTTGAATTATTCCAAAAGAATTATGTTAAAGTTTGTGTACAAAAGATGTGGCTTGTCTAACAGGTGAAATATTGGCTCTTTTAGTTCTAGATTTAATAGGGAAATTAAAATTGAATTGCTCTTGTAGCTCAAAAAAGTCATCTACTTAACCCTACACCCTCATTGCTTTAGTGTAAGGTTGATTTGCCAGTTTGGAAAGAAGAAATATTTGTTCTTAGTAATCTCAATTTTAAAGACAAAAGTGGGCAATGGTCTACTTCAATATGCAATGGGTTGGGAAAGTGAACTAGGGAATAAACTAGGTGTGGAACTAAGGTATTTTAAACATGCAACAAGTTGTCTAGAGAAAGATGCTCCTACTAAATCAATATATGAGAAGCTCAATAAAATGTTTTAAATAAACCCAAGTTTTATTCTTAACATGTAACATTTTTAAATAGTAGTTGGGGAAACATAAATTTGTAATTTATGAGAACCAGGTGAACTAATTTTCTTATCTCAATTGGTCTATTAAATCTAAATTTTATTTGGTAAGTTAAACACTTCATTCCCTGGCATAGTCAACATAAATTATTGGCTATATATTTTTCATGAAGTCAGAATTACCTAGGCAGTCATGGGATTAAATCCCCTTCATTTAATGGTGAAGCTCCCATACACTTATGACTATCTACTTCTAATTACTCACTTCTTATATTTATTCATAGCATATACAAATTATGTGTAAATTGTTTTGATTAGGGGTATTACTTTAATTACTGTGTTCATGAGGCATAACAAAAGGATTTTGTAACAAGTAAGTCGCTAGTTTTGGGAATGTGAAAAGAATTTTGGAAAGATTGGAGAATAAGGAAATGATTATGATGCTTGAGAAAGAATAAAATTGCACTCCACAATAAATAGTTTTACAGAGTCTATTGTATCCATGTGAGTAGATAAAAATATAAAATGTGATAACCTTTCCAATAAATGATTAAGAAAACTATGAATTTAACTTAGATTAAAAGATAATGTAAATTTTACCATTTTATCTTCATAGAATGTAAAAATTTATTCCCTTAGACACAAAGTTCTTCAGAAAAACAAATTTCCTTCTTATTCACTTTATTAAAATTCATACAAAATAATCCAATTATTATAAACATAAATTTTTAGATTTCTTAAACTTGTACAATTTATATAATTTCTTTCTTGCAAAAATTTATCATCCCCAAGCATGTAAGCCTACACTTATATTTATATAAATACTTAGATTAAAAACAAATAGGATTAGACTTCTCTAATTCCCATGTGTTGCACAAAAAGTTGAATGTTGTTGAGAAATGTCTTACTTGAATTTCTCTTATGTGGCATGCAATAGTTGATGACAAGTGGTGATTTTTAGTCTTCTTGTTTAGATCAAACACCAAATCCTTGCATGTGGCACAAAAGTAGCTTCTAGTAATCTATTTTTACAAAATCAATTTAAGTAACGACATTTAACCAACTTAAGTTTTACACTTTCATAAAGTAAATTTAATTTACAAATAAATTTTTCAATGACATCTTTTTATGAAGTAATTACTTGAAAAAAAATTACTTGTAATACATTTGAGAAAAGAATAGAAGAATATAGAGGAAAAAGAAAGGAAGAAGTCTCAAAACAAACTTGAGTAAACATCTAGTCCAATTCATGAACTTTTTCTCTACATTTCTCCATGTATTTGGTGTGCTAAGACATCATCAGTTGTATAGCCACCTCATCAATCTTAGCAAGTGCTTGTCTCTCTATTTCAAAACTCAACATTTCTCTCCCTAATCTTTTGTAATGATCTTTCACCTTTTCAATCCTTGGTTCAAGTCTTTTTATTTACTGTTGATATTTTATTAACTCCTGGATGTATTTATCTATAAAAGTAATTGTGACCTTGTCCATAACTTGCCTAAATTTTTCATATAACTATTTGAATGCCCTAGGAACATTATCAAACCAAACATTAGTAAGACCAAACAAAGAATCTTCCAGACTTGAATTTACATTATGTGCTTCTTCTTCTAGAGTCTTCATTTCCTCATTCATTACTTGCAAAATATTCATACTAAAAGATAAGAGAAACTCCTCTTGTTTTATTTTCTTTATATATCCATTAGGAACAATCTTTTCTTCAATCAAAATTTTCTCTCCTAAATTACCTATTCTATAGGCTTTCTTGTTACAAGTGATAAATACCATTTTGAAGCTAAATTTCTTCCATCACTATCTTTATTTCTACCAATTTATTCAAAATGTTAGCATGAGCATCTAGGGCATTAGGGAGTAGCTTCTGAGTAGTTTTATGCATTTTCTCTATCTACTTTTCAACTACTTTCACTTTGTCTCTACTCTCTTCCACTTTTGTGACCACTTCATGCTCAATTTATTCTCCTAAAATAATAGATTTCTATAGAAATTTTCTGGAAACTTTATCTATTATTTCACATAATTGTAAATTATGTTCTTTTAATTTAGCTTTGGCATCTTTTTCTTCATCTAGTTTCTTGAAAAGAGTGTTGATTAAAGTCTAAATATTTTGTTTTAAGCCTTCTATGGTAACTTCTCAAAGAGATACCTTCATGACTACTAAATCCTTCTCATTAACTTCTCCCTTAATACTCAAGGAGGAACTATTATTTATATAAACTTTTGCCTTAAAGGTTCGATTATCAATTTTTAAGTTAATTTTATAGACTTAGGTTTCTTCCCTTTCTTTCCTAGACTTTTCAACAATTAAAATTATATTTCTTTGAGATTAATCACTTCCTTAGATTCTAGAATTGTCTGCATTACCAATGAAAATGAAAATTCTATGCTAGTGGAAGTGCTTGAATGAATAATCATTTATTGTTGGCTATCCTTGGTTATTAGTTCCTAAGAAAGAACTTCTTGTGCCATAGTCTCTTTATGAAATTCTTTTGTTGACTCCTCAACTTGCTTCTTAATTTATTTTACCTTCTCTGCCATTGCTTCTACCTCATTTTCTTTCTCATCTTCTTTTGATTTTTTATCTACTACCTCCTCTATGGCTTCCTTCTCAAGTTTAATTACTTTTTTTCCTATAGAGATTCCTTAGATGAGGTTATATCTTTAGTAGTTACCTTTTCAGGCTCTTCTCCAATGGTGGGTTGCTCTTCTAAAGGTGGTGGTGGTGGTGAAGTAGGTGGAGAAGATGGAGGAGGAGGATTTGCCTCTTTTTGGTGGATTTCATGGGAGCTTTGTTACTATAAAAATTAGGAGGTGGCATCATTATTTCTAGGTCCGTGATGGGTCTAGTGGAAATGGGATTGGTATTTGAAGAAACCAATGGGGTTTTTCAAATATATTACAACATTGGTTCTTTATCTTTTATCACCGAATAAGTATCATCAATATTCTTTTTTAGTTTTATCTTTTTTGTGGGTAGTTAGTTGCTTTCCCCCTTTATTATCTCTTTTCTTTTTTGATCCGCATGTGTGGTTTCACTTATCAACTCCTTCATACATTAGCTTTTGTCAAGGAGCCAAGTGGAAGTCATTGTCAAAACACTTGAATTTCTATCAAAAATTATTTTATCATGATCATCACCAAAAATGATTGCTGGAAGTGGGACATTATCCCCTCAAACTACATGTAAAGTGTCACTTGTGACAATCCTATCATCTTTCATGTCATTAGGGATGGTGGCCAAGTCAAAGCTATGAATTTACTCAATAGACAACCCATTTTTTTCCATCCTTCTTACCTTAAATTCATCTCTATAGTCAATCCAAAAATCTTCAAGTACTAGGATATGCATGTATTCTAAAGAAACAATATTTTCTGCCACCCCTCTATAATCAAAGTTAATCATGGAATCAAAATGTGCTTGGGTGTAATGATGGTACATCTCTCTCTATACATTCATAGCCTTATAAATGGTTGGATAATGGTAGTGACCAATGACAATGGGAAAATTGATTGCCGCACAGTGTGATTTTGACTACAAGTCATGTAGTTCAATAAGTTGTCTTCATAGTTCTATGAGAATCCACTTATTACTTGGGTATCTGGGCAGTTTGATAGGTACCCTCAAGAAACCTCCTATTTTATGTATGCAAAATAATAGAACTAAATGAAAAATGAATCCATACTAGGAAACCATTTCCTAAGCCTCATATGATACTATTTTGTGCTTTAAGGCTATATCTAACTTGCAAACAAGTTCATAGAAAACCAAATTATTTTTTACAATGTAATTCTTGTGTTATTGTGAAAGAACTAGTTGAGGACAGTATTAATATATGGGCATAGTTGATAGTGTGCCTTTTGTCCTAAACCTTGAGAAAACTCCACTTGAAGTAGTTGTATATACAAAGTATCATGCCATTTTAAAATCAAAATTCTATAATATATTCCTAAACTATTGATGTATATTATCACTAATCATTCTTTCCCACTTAATCTCAGAATATCTTCAAGTCACATCAATGGTTCTAATATAAGCATACATCCAATGTGAGAACCATTTTGCATTCTTCTCTCTATTGATTCTACATAGAAATTGAATGGTGTCATCAAATTTTTGAATAAAATATGATCTTACTAAGTACTTAGGTAAACTTGAGGGTTATTTTAGTTTCTTCAAGTAATAAGTATTCACTATCTTGATACACTCTAGTGTTTTAGTCCCCCACTAGTTATTAAATTTCTCCATATTCATATCAATCAATTTTGGGGGCATTGGGATCTTTAGATAGTCATTAAGGTATTAAACATCCAACTTTATGATTACATGCCCTGGAGCATCTCTTACAGTCCTAGTAAGGGAATCATAATATTTAGCACGTGTTAGAACAAACTCAAGAAATAGAGCTTAGCTTGGGAAAGTTGTAGCTTGAAAAATTCCACTAGTGGTCATTGCATGCATGAGTGGGGTCTTGGATACAACCTTGGATATTTCTAGTAACTATTTGATGGATGCATGCCCCATGTGTGTATCACTTACCTCTATCATCTTGGAAGCAATGCATGATTCAATCAGATATCCTTTGTATTCATACTTCATCTTCAGCTCCTATGATTTGATGAACTTAACTTTTGCTTTACCTTTCCTACTTAACTTTGGGATCTCCTCAAGTGCCAACTCTAGGTCTTTTTTAGTTTGAGTTCTTTGAACTCCCACCTCAACTACTTCCTCTAATATCTCTAATTATTCTAATCCTTTTGATCTATACATTTGCTCTTGATAACTCTTGATGATTTCTTTCAAACACTTTCTAACTACTCTAGCTAGTTTAGAAAATTTTATTAAAGAGTTAACTTGTTGCTCTTTTAGTACCTCTATGTAAACTTTAGGTTTTGAGTAATTAAAATTCTTGATAAACTAAGTATCTTGATTTTAAGTAATAGGGGTTCATAACTCCAAGTGGGTCACTTGAAGCAAATAAACAAGTTTGGGTTTTCTATAATTGAAGACTTCAGGTTTTTATGGGTAAGTAAATTCACTTAAAAAACCTAAATTAAGTTAAGGGGAAAAGAAAACCCAGGTAATTTAATTCTTTGGAGGTTAAGATTTCTTAGGTCAGTTACTTGGGATTAAAAATGTAAAGTAGTTAGGGTTTGATATTTTTAATAGCTATGGCCTTCAGGAGTCAGGTTTCTCAAGGTTTATTACATTGCTTTGAGAATCTAAAGGAGTAAAGAAGATTGTGAAACTTGAGTAAGTAGGGAGGAATGGTAAACCTAAGCATGTTAAGATCTTTAGAGGTTTTTGATTAGGTTTGATTTCTTAGGAATTTTTATGAAAATTTTCTTGTAATAAGTGTTTTTAGGAAAAAAAAAAAGAAATTTTATTAAAAACACTTAATCATTTTTGGAAAAAAAAAATTGAAATGAGCAAAAAGAAACCCTATAGAAAGAAAATCCATGGTGGTGCAAGGAAAAAAACTGTAAAGAGAAAATATAAAGGAAGAGATAAATAAGAAACTACAAAAATAACATGAATGATATCCACTTACCTTTAATATAAATGGGTTGATGAGAAAATACATGAAGATGCTCCAGATGATTGAATCATATGGCTTGGGGTTTGTAGGTGTGGTTAATTGATCTAATAACTTAGATGCCAAGTGGAAATGAGGTGGATTTTTCCTAGTATATATAAAATCTAACTTACTAATGATAATCATGGGAAAGCCACATCAACCATTAACCCTTTTTAATTAGGCTTCATAGACAACCTTACTTGTTTTAACTTTTGAAGTAAAACACTCTCACAAACCTAAATAGGTCTAGGTCACTGAGCATCTCAAGTCCAAGAACTTGCATTACTTTTAATTAAGATTATGTTCAAGTAAAGTAATGTCAAAAACCTGATTTGCATTGGGGAATTTTTAGTAGGTTTGTAGGATTACTTTACTTGGTTTTGGTAAAGTAGTAAAGTAGCTTGATAACCTTGGTTTAAACTTAGAGGAGTAGTTCAGGTTTATGAGATATGTTTACTTCTTCTCAAATAATTAAATGAATTTTATAAAACTTTATTTGCATTGTAAATGAGCTAAAGTACTTCAAATTCTTTGATCTACTGGAGGGGATGAGTAAATGTATTTTAGTGATGGATTTCAAGCAATTGTTCTCAATCCTCTGGAGTGACTAGGAACAACTAAGGAAATTAAAAATTTGGACATAATAACTACTAAAAACTAAGTTTTATTAAGTGGATTGGTTTAACAAGTACAACTAACTCACAAAGAAAAGAATGATAAAAATAATTTAAATAGGGGTGTCCTTAAAATTTGAAGTGTAAAATTTTTAGGACACCAAGTTTCAAGTTACAAAGCCTTACCATTGAATTGGTCCCATATCCCTTAGTATCAAATAATGTCAACCACTTACAAGTATTCAGTGATGATCATCAAATCATAGACTTCATAACTAGATAAGGTGTATTTGAGTCTGACATCATTGATGAGGTCATTGAAAATACCCTTGATGATGACAAATTTAAAGGCAAACTTGATGACAAGGTCATTCAGTTGAGTGACAATAAGATCCCTAAAGGAATGATAACCTTAGAGAGATTATTTGATTTAGAAAAACTAGCTAAGACTATCAAGATTCATAAGGTATATGGGAAGGACTACAATGTAATTAACCTAGCTTCCTAAGGTCAATTTCAACTAGTGAACATTGGTACAACTTGTACAAACATTGAAACCAAGAGAGCCCAAGAATTACTGACCAAGTATAAAGATTTAATATCATGGTCTTATGATGACTTAAGGATCTTTGATCCTAGAGTCATAACCCATACCATACCTATAAATAAATCATGTAAACCTTTTAGGCAAAAATAAAGGCTATTCAACCCTATCCTAGAACTAAAGATATATAAAAAAGTCAAGAAGTTACTAGATGCTAAGATAATATTTCCCATTAGACACTCTACTTGGGTAGCCAATTTGGTGCAAGTTAGAAATAAAAATGGTGAAATCAAATTTTGAATTGACATTATAAATATGAATAGATAATCTAAAAAGGATAACTACCCTTGGATTTTCTTGACCAAGTAATCCAAATTATTTCTAGTTATACTATGATGTCTTTTCTTGATGGATATCCAAGGTATAATCAAGTGCTAGTGAACAAGGAAGACATGATGAAGAGTGAATTTGCTACTAAGTGGGGAAATTTTTCCTACAAGAGAATTCCCTTTCAACTAATCAATGTAGGTGCCACCTTCTAAAGAGAAATGGATCGTGCATTCCAAGGACTGATAGGTAAGTGTATTATTATATGCATGGATGATTTGAATGTCTCTTCTAAGAATAGGGATGACCACATCATGTACTTTTAACAAGTATTTGAGAGATGTAGAAGGTATTAAATCTCCTTTAATCCTAATAAGAGTATTTTTTGTGTAACTGAGGAAACTCTATTGGGGAATGTTATAACTAAAGAGGTGATCTATATAAACCCTGATAGAGTAAATGTAATACCAAAGATATAACCCCTTAATAGTAGGAAGGAATTGAAGTCTTTCTTTGGTAAAATCAACTTTGTGAGAATTTTTTTTCTAGTTTTGTAGATATTTTGAAGCCATTAAATGACAAGTTGAATAAATATGTCAAAATCACATGGAATGAGGAGACCAAGAAAGCTTTCAAAGACATCAAAGAAGCAATTAGACAATCTCATGTACTAATAAGTCTAAATTTTACTAAAGATTTATATCTTTATTCATTTACCTCTTATCATACCATAGCTACTATCCTAACTCATAAGATAGATAAGTATGATCACCCCATTGATTTATTGTATACTAACCTTTAAAATGTTGAGTTGAACTATTCTTTGATTGACAAAATAGAATTTGATTTAGTCAAGGTAGTGAATAAATTTAGGCATTATATCCTTATAAATAAGGTACACGTAATTTTTCTAGACCCTACCACTAAACTAATGTTGAGTCAATGTGAAATAGGAGAAAAGAGAGGTAAGTTAATGTCTATCCTTCAAAAATATGATCTAGATATGAAGATGGCCAAGTTGGTAAGATGCTAATGTTTAATTTAGTTAATTATTAATGCTAATCCAAAACTAAGTGTTATATATGTTGATCAACAAAGCTTTCAATACAATGACTGGTATGATCCTATTAATCATTTACTAATCAATGGCTATTATCTTATAGGGCTAAGTAGAGAGAAAACTACAGACTTGAGGCTCAAGGCAACACACTTCCTTACTAAAGATGAAGTGTTGTATAAAAATAACTTTAAAGTCATCTAACTAAGGTGTGTTTCAAAGGAAGAGGTAGTTGAGATCTTGAGTACTTTCCATGAGGAGCTAGGAAGTGGCCATCCATCTAGAACGACTGCAACCCACAAAATCCATAGAGGTAGTTACTACTAGCCTACTATCTTCACAGATGCTAACAAGCATGTGAGATAATTCCATTCATGTGAGATGTAGAAGGTATTGAATCTCCTTTAATCCTAATTAGAGTATTTTTTGTGTAACTAAGGAAATACTATTGTGACATGTTATAACTAAAGAGGTGATCTATATAAACCCTGATAGAGTAAATGTAATACCAAAGATATAACCCCTTAATAGTAGGAAGGATTTGAAGTCTTTCTTTGGTAAAATCAACTTTGTGAGAATTTTTTTTCTAGTTTTGTAGATATTTTGAAGCCATTAAATGACAAGTTGAATAAATATGTCAAGATCACATGGAATGAGGAGACCAAGAAAGCTTTCAAAGACATCAAAGAAGCAATTAGACAAGCTCATGTACTAATAAGTCTAAATTTTACTAAAGATTTATATCTTTATTCATTTACCTCTGATCATACCATAGCTACTATCCTAACTCATAAGATAGATAAGTATGATCACCCCATTGATTTATTGTATACTAACCTTTAAAATGTTGAGTTGAACTATTCTTTGATTGACAAAATAGAATTTGATTTAGTCAAGGTAGTGAATAAATTTAGGCATTATATCCTTAGAAATAAGGTACACGCAATTTTTCTAGACCCTACCACTAAACTAATGTTGAGTCAATGTGAAATAGGAGAAAAGAGAGGTAAGTTAATGTCTATCCTTCAAAAATATGATCTAGATATGAAGATGGCCAAGTTGGTAAGATGCTAATGTTTAATTTAGTTAATTATTAATGCTAATCCCAAACTAAGTGTTATATAGGTTGATCAACAAAGCTTTCAATCCAATGACTGGTATGATCCTATTAATCATTTACTAATCAATGGCTATTATCTTATAGGGCTAAGTAGAGAGAAAACGACAGACTTGAGGCTCAAGGCAACACACTTCCTTACTAAAGATGAAGTGTTGTATAAAAATAACTTTAAAGTCATCTAACAAAGGTGTGTTTCAAAGGAAGAGGTAGTTGAGATCTTGAGTACTTTCCATGAGGAGCTAGGAAGTGGCCATCCATCTAGAAGGACTGCAACCCACAAAATCCATAGAGGTAGTTACTACTAGCCTACTATCTTCACAGATGCTAACAAGCATGTGAGATAATTCCATTCATGTGAGATGTAGAAGGTATTGAATCTCCTTTAATCCTAATTAGAGTATTTTTTGTGTAACTAAGGAAATACTATTGTGACATGTTATAACTAAAGAGGTGATCTATATAAACCCTGATAGAGTAAACGTAATACCAAAGATATAACCCCTTAATAGTAGGAAGGAATTGAAGTCTTTCTTTGGTAAAATCAACTTTGTGAGAATTTTTTTTCTAGTTTTGTAGATATTTTGAAGCCATTAAATGACAAGTTGAATAAATATGTCAAGATCACATGGAATGAGGAGACCAAGAAAGCTTTCAAAGACATCAAAGAAGCAATTAGACAAGCTCATGTACTAATAAGTCTAAATTTTACTAAAGATTTATATCTTTATTCATTTACCTCTGATCATACCATAGCTACTATCCTAACTCATAAGATAGATAAGTATGATCACCCCATTGATTTATTGTATACTAACCTTAAAAATGTTGAGTTGAACTATTCTTTGATTGACAAAATAGAATTTGATTTAGTCAAGGTAGTGAATAAATTTAGGCATTATATCCTTAGAAATAATGTACACGCAATTTTGCTAGACCCTACCACTAAACTAATGTTGAGTCAATGTGAAATAGGAGAAAAGAGAGGTAAGTTAATGTCTATCCTTTAAAAATATGATCTAGATATGAAGATGACCAAGTTGGTAAGATGCTAATGTTTAATTTAGTTAATTATTAATGCTAATCCCAAACTAAGTGTTATATAGGTTGATCAACAAAGCTTTCAATCCAATGACTGGTATGATCCTATTAATCATTTACTAATCAATGGCTATTATCTTATAGGGCTAAGTAGAGAGAAAATGATAGACTTGAGGCTCAAGGCAACACACTTCCTTACTAAAGATGAAGTGTTGTATAAAAATAACTTTAAAGTCATCTAACTAAGGTGTGTTTCAAAGGAAGAGGTAGTTGAGATCTTGAGTACTTTCCATGAGGAGCTAGGAAGTGGCCATCCATCTAGAAGGACTGCAACCCACAAAATCCATAGAGGTAGTTACTACTAGCCTACTATCTTCACAGATGCTAACAAGCATGTGAGATAATTCCATTCATGTGAGATGTAGAAGGTATTGAATCTCCTTTAATCCTAATTAGAGTATTTTTTGTGTAACTGAGGAAATACTATTGTGACATGTTATAACTAAAGAGGTGATCTATATAAACCTAGATAGAGTAAATGTAATATCAAAGATAGAACCCCTTAATAGTAGGAAGGAATTGACGTCTTTCTTTGGTAAAATCGACTTTGTGATAAATTTTTTTATAGTTTTGTAGATATTGTGAAGCCATTAAATGATATGTTGAATAAATATGTCAAGATCACATGGAATGAGGAGACCAAGAAAGATTTCAAAGACATCAAAGAAATAGTTAGACAAGCTCATGTACTAATAAGTCTAGATTTCACTAAAGATTTATATATTTATTCATTTACCTCTGATCATACCATAGCTACTATCCTAAATCACAAGATAGATAAGTGTGATCAACCCATTGATTTCTTGTGTACTAACCTTAAAAATGTTGAGTTGAAATATTCTTTGATTGACAAACTAGAATTTGCTTTAGTCAAGGTACTGAATAAATTTAGGCATTATATCCTTAGAAATAAGGTACATGTAATTCTACTAGACCCTACCACTAAACTAATGTTGAGTCAATGTGAAATTGGAGAAAAGAGAGGTAAGTTAATGTCTATCCTTCAAAAATATGATTTAGAGATGAAGATGGCCAAGTTGGTAAGATGCTAAGGTTTAATTTAGTTAATTACTAATACTAATCCCAAACTAAGTGTTATATAGGTTGATCAACAAATATTTCAATCCAATGACTAGTATGATCCTATTAATCATTTATAAATCAATGGCTATTATCCTATAGGGCTACATAGAGAGAAACAGAGAGACTTGAAGCTCAAGGAAACACACTTCCTGACTAAAGATGAAGTGTTGTATAAAAATAACTTTAAATTCATCTAACTAAGGTGTGTTTCAAAGGAAGAGGTAGCTAAGATCTTGAGTACTTTCCATGAGGAGCTGGGAAGTGGCCATTCATTTAGAAGGACTACAACCCACAAAATCTATAGATCTAGTTACTACTAGCCTACTATCTTCACGGATGCTGACAAGCATGTGAGATAATTCCATTCATGTCAAATATTCAACACTAAAGAGCCTAATGCAGCCATGCCATTAAAGTTAGTAATAACTGATAAACACTTTGACCAATGGGGACTAAAATTTATGGGAGTCATCAACCCTAATTCATCAAATAGTCACAAGTATATTCTAACTACTACATAATATGGACTGAAGTAATGGAAACCAAGTAGTGTAGGAATAAAGAAGTGATTAAATTTATAGAAGAAAACATATGTACAAAGTTTGACATAGTAGTATCTCTAGTTTATGATAATGAATCTACCTTTGTGTCCATTAAGATGATTTTGGGAATATAACAATAATATTATTCTCAAGCTCTCATTAAACCATTACCCTCAAGGAAATGGAGTGTCAGAATTAACAAACAAGAACTTGATAAAAGCCATAAACAATTTTATAGATGATAAACTAAGAACATAGCACAAGCTAATTAAGAATGCCCTTTGGGTAGATATAACTAGAGTCAAGCAAGCTCTCAAGGCATCACCATTATTTATGGTATATGGTCAAGAACATATATTCCCCATTACCCTCAAGCTACCAAGATACAAGTTTATGCAAGAGTACATGGAGGAAGATCAAGAGTTTGCAAACTCAAGGCTAATTGACATTATATAGATGGAAGATGAAAGAGAGGAATCTTTTACCAATTTTAGTAGACACCAGATCATAGTTAAGAGGTGGTTTGATAATCATTCAAAGATAAATGTGTTTAGACAAGGAGACCTAGTTCTTCTTTGGGATGAATATTTAGATCCAAAATTAAAGCATGGGAAGTTTATACCTTTTTGGATTGGCCCATATCAAATTGTTGAGATCTTAGGGGACAACACCTTCAAACTAAAATACTTACAAGGAGCAAATTTTACATTGCCCATTGATGGGCAATACCATAAGCTCTATTTCTTTATTGTCCTACCTAAAGTCTTCATGGAATGATCTATAAGACTAGTTAGATTTAGTGTAGGTAGGGATTAGTTTAGTTTTCTTCTTATTTCTTTCATTTTTGTCCCTTATTTGTGCATAGTATGTGTATATATTTGTCTATTTATTTATTTTGATTTTTATTGGTGTACTTTTTATTTAGTGTGTCTCCTTTTATCTATTTTCATCCTTGATTTAAATAAGTCTTATTCAAGATAGTCCCCATCTCAAAATACATTTGTATGCTCAAAATTCATTAAATTACTCAAGAAACCTCATATTTTAATAATGCAGGTATGTCTCTTCAGTATGGGTTGATCATGGATTGTTCAGACATGAGCCTCAAGTTATAGTTTGGAGAAACTAGTGAGGATTAACTAGTAGGATAATTATTCCTTGAGATGTTAATCCTTATTTTGATCTAAGATTGATTAAAATAAGGATTTGACATGTAGGATGAAATATTAGATTATTAGGATACATCCATCCTTACACTTAAAAAGCATTAATTACATGGGATAAAGTTTACAACCAAGGATGATTAACTAAAGATCATACATTTGAACAAATCCTAAAACCTAGATAATCTAGATCTCAACCTTTGCTAGAAATTCAAAATACCTTGAAAAGAACAAAAATAAGAGTTTTATTATATAAAATTCTAAAACTTTCTAAGCAGAGGTGATTTTGTTAATCTCCATCAAGGTTATGGACACCTGGTTGGAAATGGAGAAAGGCCTTGACTAGAACCAAAGGTATCTCTTTCGGGGTTATATATGCCTAGATGGAAATAGAGCAATGCCCAAGCCTTCCCTAAGCTAAAGCATGATTCTTAATGAACCTCTAAATATGATGTAATTCAATATTAATGGTCAAGGTATTGAGTTTAGAAGATGTTTTCTAAATCTTATGGTAATTAGTAAGTGGAATCAAAGCACATGCACAAGTGCCTATGTTTTGATGTTTGATCCTAATTCTACATCTGAAAGACTTATTTTAACCATGTATTGATTTTAATAGTGGTACCTGATTAAATGGAATAAATAGCCTAGTTATTAGTATAAACTAGAGCCTCTAAATTCTAAAATATTGTTATATTTCCCCCAAAAGTCACCATTTGTTAAGGTCAACATACCCCCATTTTTGAAAAATGGGGACCCTTACTTCAAATTGTGCAGATTTGTACCTTAAAGTTGAAAAATCACTTGATCAAAGTGCCACTAGCATGTTTACACATTATCCATGGCTCTAACTTGGATTAATGGATATAGTTTGAAATGATCATTTTTTTTCCCCTTCTAATGTTGCTAATAATTGTTTCTTGTGTTTTTGTATTGTAGGTTTAGTGGAATCTCATTTGGGAATGAGCATGCTTAGGCTTTTATGCTTCAATGTCAAATTGATTTTTTATTAGCCTCTGGCTGTCAAGTATTATTGAATCTATTTTAAGTCATGTTAAAACCTTAGTCTAATGTTTTAACCTAGGTCCCTTTTTGAATTAAATTCAAATTTGCATGGGAATAATTTATACAAGAACAATTATTCATACCATGGACTTAGCTTAATTTTTGTAGTAAGGCTTAGTCATTTTTTTCAACACAAACAAATCTTAGCCTAAAAATCTCATGCTCAGTCCCTTTATGTCCTATGATCCCTTGGTTTATTTTATTATTAGCATGGTCTAATTGATGTAGGTTCCCTTTTGTTATATCCTATTTAAGTCATAAAGCTTTATCCTAAATTTTTTATTATATTTATGAATATAATAAAAACCCTAGGCGAAAGATTTATGACTTATCTCTTACCATTTATATGGTCCCCTTTATTATGTTTTAGAACTTAGACTTAAATTTTATCCTCACTTTTTATAATGTTTATCAACATGGATAAAACCAAAGTCTAAGATTTTATCTTAAGTTCTTTATATCTCTCAACCTAATGTATTTTATTCACCATAGGATCAATGGTGCATATTTACTCAATCAATATTGATCTAATGGCATGTGTTGAGTCAAGACTTTAATGAAGCCCCGAAATAAGTGAGAGGGTGAAAAGTGTCTTCATTATGGGAAAATATCTAAAAGATCCAATGGAACATAACAAAATATGATTTGATAGAGTGTAATTGATCAGCCAAAGATGATCTGACAGTGCATGATCAACATTGACAATTCAATGGAATGAAGAACCAATGTAGATATGCCAAGTGTTAAGCCCATAATGGATGATTAAAAATCAAGCATGTCCCTAATGATCAATGGTACACATCTAATAATAAATATTCCAATTGATAGTTCATATTGAGTCAAAATTTCAATAAAGATTCAAATGAATGAGAAGGTGATAGGTGTTGCCATCAAGGGAGCCCTTCCCTAGATCCAATGGTGAGTGAAATGAAAGATATAAAAGGATCCAATGGAGTGCATTGATATGATCAATTAAGATCTAATGTTGCATAGTGAATGTTAAAAATTTAAGGACAAACATGGAGATGACACATGGCATAACTATAGCCATAAATTAAATCCCAAGCATCTATCAAATATGGATAGTACATAGCTCATGTACACATTTTGATCAATGGATCATGGAGTAAGGTATATGATTACATCAATTAAGATTGATGGAGCATCATTGATCTATAAGATCGAGATCAATGGTGTGAGAAAAATCTTGAAATTTTAATGAAGACAAAGATGAGTGTGGAAGTGGCAAGTGTCACAACCATGGGGAATATAGAAAACAACCAAGATATAAATACACATTGATCCATGTAAATAAATCAAATTGTGTGAGGTGAGGTAGAATTTTTAAAGGGCCCACAACTAATAAAATATTGACACATGTTCAAAAGTGACAAATGGTCATATTTTAAATATTAATGAGTAGGATGCCATGGTGATGCCACATCAGAACCACATAAGCTAGACATGACACATTTATAGATTTTTTGGACCCGATGTAAGGAAAAGGTATAAATACTCAATCTAAATAAAATCTAAGGCATGAAGTTCATATAATTTTGATAAGATGCTACCATTAAAGCTCTATAGAAAACATTCACAAAAGCCTTAAGAATGTACAAAATCTCTAGTTCAACCTTTTAATCATCATAATCAAGGTAAGATTGGATTATCACCTATGTAAAAATAATTCAATCCAAGATTGAATTTTGATCCACTAGTAATCAATTTGACAAATTCACTACCATGATAACCTAAAAATTTGTTTCAAGGGAAGATGTGGAGCTCTATTTGATTTTGGATGTAGAGGGGAGGATTTTCAATGGCATAATTCAATGCCACTACTCTAAATACTAGGACAATAATTGGTCCAAGATTTTTTAGACCATTTAATAACAACTATCCATCACTTAGAAGAAAGAGAATAATGTGATAGCAAAGAGGATCTCTAAGATAGTTTCCATTTAAATGACAGGTCTCCATTGTGCTATAACAAAGCCTAAGGTACTATATTATATAGACATTTTTTCTCTTATTTTTAAGGATTGTAATATCGATAAGGGCATGTTGATCAATGAGCACACATATAGAAATATAGCTTATGTTTTTGCTATAGCATTTTAAAATTATCACAAACTACCTAAACTGCAAGTAGACCAAACCACAATAAAAAAATTGGGCCAAGGAAAATGATTTGAAGAACATCTTTTCCCTATGGTTTTATTTTAGAAACTAAGTGTTTTCTAATTTCAATGGAAACATCCCCATCAACTAATTTAGACTTGGGATTAGGATGATCTTGACCATGATGAATAGGTTATGTGTAAATTCAACCAATGCATGTGGGTATATTTTGGGTGCCCTTAGACTATTTTATCGTTGAAAAGTAGCTCACCCCTCCTCTTGGTGAAGTTATCAACACCTATTTGAGTAGACATATTTTTCTAGTCAAGAAAAGGACTATAACCTAATTATACATGATGTCATACCTTTTGGATGTCCTTCTTTCCATAACCAAGATTCCCAATATTAGAGAATGGTCACCCATTAAAACTTAGATAATTTCATAATATTATTCAAAATTACACATATTCAAGTACACGGACCACATCTAATTCATTTGTGTCTATGTTTATCTAGACCTAACTAAGGCCATCACTAAGAATACAATATCAAGAGTTCTCCCCTTAATCAAAAAGTAAATTGAGTCCATGGGAGACATAAGGCTTACCCAAATTTCACCATCATCAAAATTTAATTAATTTAGGGCTAACCCCTTAGGCTACCCATCCATGTTCATAATAAGCTAGCAGAGTAGGAGGTAGCATATCAATTATTACATGGAATAGATGGTTTATATAAAATGAAAAAGAAATTAATCCTTCACAACCCCTCAATAACTATTTGGAGGACCATATTCAAATAGTGTAAAAATGTTAAAGCAGCATCTAGACATATTACATCTTTTAATTTAAAATTGGATGAGTGAAGGCAGTGGTATCCCCAAGAATGAGTTAAGGGACATTTGAAGGCAAAAGGAATAAATGTGTCTTATGATCACCACCTTGGACCTTATGACCCAATGTACACAAATTCATATTAATTCTTTGAGGTCATGGGAAGATTGAAAAAATATAACATCATTCCAAAAGCTAGGATGATGAGAGAGCAAAATAGAAGTAATGACATATGACAACTAGGGCCAATGCAATATCATTTGTTAGGTAGTGCACATTTTAGACCTCCTCTAGCTCAATCACAAGTAGAGCCTAAGACTAAGGCACTAATTAAGCAAAGGATATAAGAAAGGAGGCTTGATGAGATAGTATCATCTCTGACCTAAGTTGAGGAACATGGATCACCAGTTGAAGAAATTCACATGGTAGCATTAAACCCTGGGGAGACCATTAAAGATGTTCTTAAAATGTTATCAATAGCCTATGAATCAAAGGATGAATAAATAGAGGAAATAAAAGAAGAGAAGGGAAAGGAAGTGTTGGATCTAGTTCTTGTAGACCCCCCTAAAAGAAAGGCTAAGATGGCAATGGTTCCCATCAAAAACAAGAAGCCCAAGGTGACCTTCACTTATCCTTTAAGTGAAGTCAATCTCTTTAGTGAAGAAAACTTGGTTCATGGTCCAACCATTCTATAATGGTTCATCTATGAAAAATTACATAAAATACCTACTATTCACCATCTTTATGAAATAATGCAAGCAATCAAAATCCTTGTGCATGAAGAGACAGATCTATGGATAGTTGCATTAAAAAAGGAAAAAGAGATAGAAAAGGATGGATAGTCTAAGAGAATCAAATGGAACACAAATGGAGACTCTAGCTCCAAAAATAATAAAATCTTTAGTTGGTGTCAAATTTGACCCAACAATTGCCAATCTATAGAGGGTGACAAAAAGAAGACCATGGTTCGTGGAGAAGAGTTCACTTTCCAAAAAATGGAATCTTTTGTTGGATTAACCCCAGTAAGAAGACAAAGGCCTACTCAAAGTTATATATTTGAGGAGAATGTGTTTGAATTGTCGCAAGCACATGTAGAACAATTACAAGTTGCTCTGAGGGGCATGCAGTAGTAAAAAGAAAAATTGGGGAAACAAGTAGTCTTGTCAATGTAGGATACAATAATTAAAATGTTTAAAGATACCTTGTATGATATGTTCAATTATATAAATTCAAAAAAGTATAGACAAAGTGTGTTAAGCCAATAGGATATAATATCCAAGGGCCTAATCCACCAATGATAGAACTTAAGAGTCAAAATAAAGGATTTACTTAATATATTGGTTTAAGGCCAAATTCTTGATTTCAAGACCATCATCTTAGCCCATCTAAACACAGTCATGGGATTGTTAGTAGACAATATCAAGGTTTTGAGCACATGGTCAAAGAACCTAGAGAGCCTTCTTGAGGATGACCTGCAATTATAGGATAGGATGGAACACATATTAGGAAGCATAATCAAGGAATTCACTATACTTATCTTAGATATTCTAATAACTGATGATGAATTCAAACACAAGGTCACTCAACTCATACATAAAGTAAAAGGTCAGAGCCAAGGGAAGATAAGGACTGATAACACCAAAATTTGGACATCATCTTTACAATAGAGGAAAATATTGTAAAGCCTAGAAGCATCCAGGAGGCATCAAAAAGGGCCAATAAAAACCTCAAGAATATGGTAGATCAATAAGATAAACTCTTTATGGAGCCTGTGGTCAATTTTAAACTAATTGATGAACAATAACAAATAGTAATGAAGATCTTGAAATAGAAATAGGGGAATACATAACAAAATATAATGAATATCTTGTACTTAAGTTTGTGTAATTTTGAAAAGGTAATATTATTTTATAAAGGCATGTGCAAGTTGTAAAGCACATTTCTTGTAGGATAGTCATTTTAGAATGTCTATGAGGTTATCAAATAATTGTAAAAGGATATGTGTCCTTAATATTTGACACGACTAACTAGCACACCTCATGAAAGGGTATATATAAAGACATATTTCCCATTGTAAAAGGAGGGAGTTTGGAGCCAAAATATATTTTTTAACTTTTAACAAATTAATACAAAGCAAGGAGTTCTACAAAGTTTGGCCATATTTGATTGTGTGAATTACTATCATGGTTTCTCTCTCATTTGTTTGTTCTAAACCGTAGATTTGAATGGTTCTTGTGAATTTTAGATGTGTGTTTTTAAATGCAAAGTTGATAATTTTTGTTAATGCTAGATTAGTTGAAATTTATAAGGTCTACTTTGTTTTCATTGCCTTTCGTTCATATGTGCTAATGTTGTTTGCTTGTAAGGGTGAATCTTTAAAGTAAACATGGTCTTTATTTTCACTATTTCATATTATCCTTAGATTTTTTCCTAATGTGTGATAGGATTTGAGAATATACTATTCCATGTCATATATTGGTTAATTACATGTTTAGATGGAACTTGAACTTTGTCATGATGTTTGGGTAAAGATCAGTAACATATCTCTTTTTTACCCTACTCTTCCTTTTAGTCCTTTTTATCAATCTACCTTATATTAACTTCTTTGTGAATATTCATATTAATTTTAATTTAAATTTAAGTTTTGATCATAATTCACTTGAAATAGCACAGGTTATCTCTAAAATCAAAGATCAACTATTAAGCCACAGTGGCTCCCAACCACCAAATAATGTAAATATATGAAATAGTCAACTTGTTATGCCTCTATTCCACCAAAGATAATAAGATTATCACAATATAAAACTCATTCAATGAAATCTCTGAGTTTATAAATGAGAAGTGTTTATTGAACACTCTAGACCACCTATGATACACATTTTGGCATCAACAAGTACATGTTTGGGACCTAATGAATAATGAATTATTGAGCCTATACCATATACCTAACATGAAGGAAATCATCGAATTAGATACAAACCACTTGGAAGGGATCCCATTGATCTTTAAATTGATACAACTATGATGACTAATGCCATATTGACTAGTAGTAATATAGAGTCCTTTTATAGAATTTATGATAAGATTGCCGATATTAATATTTTTTATACCATTGACATCCTTATAATCCATTTAGACCTCCTTTATCCCAACCTCATTTACTAGGACCAATAGGATCATGTACCTTTGGATGATTTTTAGAATTATGAGGTAATTACATAATTCTTGGGACTTAGAGATGGTTTCCCACTTAGGGACCATAAGAAGGGATTTCAAATTACTTTGGACCCTATTGCCTATTTTGGAGAGAAGTTGGATTTCTTTAGTCCATAAAACAAAGAAAATAAAAAATTATAGTCCTATGGTGAAAACCTCTTTGAAGCACTATTGGTCAATGAAAAAAGTAAAAACAAAGACATTTTAATTGGTGAAAACCTTTATAAGGTGCCAATTAATGTGTAAATATGATCTCTTCATAAAAAATAATAGAGTATTATAGGTCCCCACAACATCTTCAATTTAGATGTCTATCTTGAGAATTATTATACATTTGAATAGTTGGTATAATAATCTCTTAAGATATTTAATGAATAGTCATTTCCAAAATTTAATGACTCTTATTATTTTTATATGGGTGAAATCAATGAAAAATTGGGTCACAATTAGATGAATATTTTCAGTTCCCTTTAGTACCTTGGCTCATATTTAAAGGGATTTATACCATGTGGATAGACTAGGAGTACTCTTGATCATTCAACCCATGATATATAAGAGTTGGGTGTATGATAGGATTATATATTACCATATGAGAGTAGTTATCTAGTATGAAAGGTCCATTAAAGCCTCGAGATGGAATGACATGGAACCATTTTATGATTTTCTCTGAGCTATTAGTATTCTTATAATCATAAATTTGATCACCCTACCCTAAAAAGGCATGATTAGATAGTGATATGGGGAGAATTCCTATCTCATTCAACCCATTAGGGCCACATAGGTATGAGAAATGATACTATAGGTTGACGTACACCCATTGGATAAGGTGCCTTAATAGTTTAGCATGACCTACATAGGAACCTTCCCATACCATTAGTTACATATAGAGATGTCTTAGAGGCATAAGTAAGGATATTAGAGTGGATGGAATGAAACCTACTTATACAAAGGGTTCCTAATACTTGGGTGATTCATGTAAGAGTTCCATATGGGATATGCCTAAGAAGGAAATAATAGGTAGCTCCACCACCACCACCACTAATGCAGGATCCTAGTGAGCATGATCCAATGTATCAATAACAATAGGTAAGAGGAGGTGGCAAGGGTTTAGAGTAAATATATATGGATGAAGACCTATATTTAGATGATTAGGATGCTATTGACTATGAATTTGTCTATATTGACACAAAGATGACCCATGTAAACTATTAATTTATGCATTTCAGCTTATTACTTGGTACTTCACTTTTAGGCTTGATTAATTAGCTAATTTACTAATTTGATTTTTATTTGGTTGGATTTGATGTTTATTATTATCCTTTTTAATTTTAGATACCTCAACTAGATGGAGGATCATGATTAGGGACACCTTATTCAATCTTTCTAGATGAGTATGGATATGAGCAAAGACAAGCTACTAGCAAATCTAATATTGCATATTGGGATATGTTGACACATTGATGTCTTTTCTCCATCCTACCATGTGTCTATGAAATTTACTAGGTTAAAAGTGGATAAAAATAATCTTGAGGTGAGATATAAGAGAGTAGAATCCTTGTTGGGCATGATGGTATCTGGTAGAGGTCAGGCTTCTTATAGTTGACAAACAAGAGGCATGCCCTCATAAGGAGGCACTAATGAGAGAGAGAGAGAGAGAGAGAGAGAGAGAGAGAGAGAGAGAGAGAGAGAGAGAGAGAGAGAGAGAGAGAGAGAGAGAGAGAGAGAGAGAGAGAGAGAGAGAGAGAGAGAGAGAGATAAGAGCCTTCAAGATGGAGAGATATTTACACAAGTTGGTATTAGTAGGACATGCCATAAGATCCATATCCACCATCACTCTTCTACATCAAGACCCTCCTAGAAGAGGATGTTGAGATATTGAGCTATTGTACACATCGATAAATATTGTACACCTTTCTTTTTTTTATTTTTGGAATTTTGAGACATATTGGCCCTCTATATAGATCATTATATTGGAGAATTACATTATAAAAAAACAAAGTTATTATGATATATATATATAGATTAAAAAAAATTACCTTTTAGTGACTTGTCATTATGTGTTATGGAATTTTAATTTCCATATTTGATTCTAATTTTATTCATTTTAGATGACTAGGCATCTAATGATGTACCATGTATTTCTTTATTTCTAATGAAATTTTATGGATAATGCTTATATATGTGAAAAAATATATTTAATTGATGTAATATGGTGGATATATATGAAATTATGCATGTTCTAATAATTATATTTTATGTATGACCTAATTATTTTGCTACACATGACACGTGAATTTCAATTTGCAATAGAGAAATGAAAAGGGAGATAATATAGATGTGAGATGATAAAGTCTATAAACCATGAATAAAAAGCATGGGATAAAGGAAGGTGATCTAATAATTATGATCAAAGGGGAAAAATATACTTCTTTTTAGACTTACAAAAACTATATTTGTTGGCTTCATCTATAGATAACTAGCCCTGAAAAAATTAGGAAGTGGGGTAAAGTTAATTTTTTTCATCATAGGCATGTAGACATGATTTCTAAAGAACCTTTTATCTGGACACTTTGTGATTTAATATTTTTTTTCAAGCTATATTTTATTTTTATTTTCTTATTACACCATACACATAGTCTCATGTGACTATTAAGACACATGTGCTCATCACAAAAGGCTATCTGTAAGTAAGGGAACCTATCCCCAATGATAACCCAATACAAATAATAATATGTGAGGGGTCATCAATAAATATTATAAGGGTGATATATGTTGAATTTAGTTACAAGATGATAAGATCATCATTTATTTTTTGGGTGTTTACCCCCAAATATTGGCCCCATGCAACTATTAAGATGCAAGGGCTCATCACCAAAAACCAAGACATGTGGGTAAAGTTACCTATTTTTTAGCATGTCAATGTTTTGATTTAAAATTAATTATAAGGGAAGAATTTATCATGTAAAATATTCTATAATAGGGTGTACGCTATAATTTTTTAAGCTTTACAAGAATATATAAGGAAAACATGTGCACTCTACTGAAAAGAACTAGGGCAAGAACCAATGTAATGCTAATTTTGAAAAAAAATTATACACATTAATATGGAAAGGTGAAGATGTAATGATATGACATGTTATATTTGGGAGGTTTCATGTTGTGAAAAATAACAACCAAATAATCACCAAATAGAACATATGATATGCAAATGAACACACAAACTAAGAAAATGCAATGTAATGAGGATAATGTGATATGAAAGCACTAAATATTTAAATTTTTAAGGTTAAAATAGTGCACAAATTCATCAAAATCCTTTAACTCTTAAGTTCATAACCCATAGGCTATGTTATTGAAATCATCAATCACTAGGTAATGTCCTAACTAACTAGGTCTGAACTTCTGACCTTCTCTTTTCTTCTCATTAATGCAATTATCAAGCCTAAAGACAAATCATACTAAATATATCAGTTTATCATATAAATTTTTATTATATTGTCTATCGATGTGATATGTTTACATGGTATGGTTTTACCTAATATCTAATAATTGTTTGTCTAAAGTTGAGCTCAAGTTCAGCTAGTTGTGCATTCATATAATCCTCATGGTCAAGGAGACCCTAGAGATAGACATAAAGGATAGGTATCTCAAACTCAAGAGTTAAAATAGATTTATATCTAAACATAAGGGAATATGAGGTTTCCCCCATGGGAAGTTTAATCTTGGTTATATAATCCCAAAGTACCAAATAAAGTTATAAATGTTAGTTGCATTTATAATCTTTAACTATCTTAACCAAGATTAATTTTAGGGTTTTATTGGTGGATTATAACTATATATTGGTATATATAATACAAAGAGGCCATGTGTTGTGATATGTAAAATCTATTTCATACTTCATGTACCTCAAAGTTTTAAAAGGGGGATCTATTGTCTATTATGATGATTTGTGTAACACTGAATTGATAAATGATCTAGTTCAAAATAAATTTATAAATGACTAAATTAATAATTTTTATAAGAGGAATTTGTTCCACCTACTTGGTGAAATATTTAGTGGTAGTGATGATTAAGTGGTGACTATCTAAATAAGTAGGTGAAATCTTACCTATTAGATCTAGACCCCAAGAGAAAAAGGGCCAAGGCACAACAATGGGCTATAGATCCTAAGGAGAAATGTTGATATTATGAGAGAAGTGTTGTCACTTCTAACATTTCCTAACATATTCGAAAACATTATGTGCAATACTAGGCCATAAGTATCCCATCCTATGATAATGATAACCCCTACTGTGATAATGGAAAAGGACCCTTTTTGAATCCTCTTAGTCTACACATCTTATAAACATCCCTCAAAATTCGTTGTAGTAGATAATATCATCTAAGATGTACTTGGAAGCTATAACACAAATATGTTTCACCTATTGAGAGTTGGCCCCATTAGGATAGGTGTGGTCAATTAACTAATTAACAATATCAAAGTACCAAGTAGAATAAATGATAAGAGGTTTCTCTATGTAATAAATTAATTCATAAATGAAATAGGTTTTTTGAATAAGAAATATTTAAAGGGGAGGTTATTATAGTGTAAGTCTAAGAAAAAGAAATCAAAATAACACACTAAACAATTGACACCTCTAGCCTAGACACTAGAGAGAGCATAGGTAACATGTATATAGATGAAACACAATTAGAAAACAAAAAATTTCATTATTTTACCTTATTTGGATATTCAAATGTGTTATTAAAGTGGCTTTCTCATTTTATGCATTAATGAATCTTTATCAATGGAGCTTCATTTGCTTCACCTTTCCTTAGCACCTTAGCTTGGTTGGTTGGCTTATCAATTTGGCATGATAACATTTCAATAATAAATATTATGGGATAAATAATTAATAATAACACTACACTATTAAATCTTTTTGATCAATAGGTAAGGCCTTGTATTTATATCCTCCAAAGTTAACTCTCACCCAAGGTGAGTTAAGGTTGAGTTTAAACATGGAATGAGTTCAAACTAACCTTAGGTGTGTTAAGGCTAAATCTAGTTGAGTTAAAAATGTGTAATTATTTATTATTTTCAATTAATAATCTTGGATATCATGTTAGATATTTTTATATATTTTGGAAGAGCTTGACAACTCATCAAGGTAATGATGAAAAGGCTTGATATTTTGATTTTTAGAATTTCCAGTTTTAGATATTCATTAATTACAAATGGATAATTCATATAATCATATAATTTGACTTAATTATATGATTCATTTTGATTAACATTTTATCTCTTTCAATAATTGATCAAGTGCCCCACTTAATGGGTCCATAAGCCAAATCACTAGCTATTAGGTCGCAAGGTGATTGGAGATGAATTTGTGAGAGGTTATTATTGTGTATGTTAGAATAACATAAATATTGATGCCTTAACATGATTTTTAACATTTATTAAATATGCATAGATTAAATTGGGTTGTTTAATGATTCTTAGGCTTAATTTTCAATGTTTGGTAGAAATTAGTTTGAAGTTTGATCGAATGCCAATTGTGGTTAGAATGGGGTGTCTACAATTTACCCCTATTTAGGAATGAATTTCAATCTATAATCATAGTAGCATCTTCTCAAATAATAAAGAGGTCAATTATTCCTAATGTCCCAATAGGTGATAGACTAACCCTAGATTCCCCTTTAAGGGAGCGATTGGCAAAGAAGGTCGACAATCGATCCTTCAAAAGAAGGAAAATTATGAGACCAAAAAGGTAAATGGTGGAAAATACTGATTTTCCCAAAGGAAGTTATAATTAGTGGCATAGTGAGATGCCCTATTTGGTCAAATAAAAAGGATGATTTTCCCAAAGGTGGTTATAATCATTGATAAAGTGACGTAAACAAATGATGATATGCCCAAAGATAGTTATAATTATTGGAAAAAGTAAAACATGTCTTAGTTTAGAGAATAGAGAATAATTTACCCAAAATAGGTTATAATCATTATCAAAATGAAAACATTCCCCATTTATGAGGAGAGACAATTATTTTCCCTAAGGCAATTATAATCATTATCACCTAGATAGATTGAAACATAATGATTTACCCAAAGGTGATTATAATCATTGGCATAGTAGTTTAGATTAAAACATAATTATTTACCCAAAGGAAGTTATAATCATTTGCACTACTAGTGGGAGAATATGAAAATTTGGAAAAGGGGTTTACAAATTGAATCCATACTCATGAGGTAGGAGTAATCTAGTACAAAGGAGAAAGGTGAAATTGGGCTACCAACTAGTATGGATATGCATGTCATAACTAGCAAGGATTAAAATTCATTTGAGATTTAATTACTATAAATATATATATACACACACATATACATATACATATACATATACATATACATACATACATATATATATATATATATATGTATCTGTATGTGTGTGTGTGTGTATACACACACACACACACACATACATATATATATATACACACACACACACACACACAGATATATATATATACACACATACATATATATATATACACACACACACATATATATACATATATATATATATGTATGCATATATGTATATGTATATATATATATATGTATGTATATATATATATATATATATATATATATATATGTATGTGTATATATATATGTATGTATATATGTATATGTGTATATATATGTATATATGTATATGTGTGTGTGTGTGTGTGTGTGTGTGTGTGTGTGTGTAATTTTTCAATTGATCAAGGAGAATTATTGAAGCCTCATAGCTTGTTAGATTCCATGAGCTGATTTTTTGTTATAACACCTGATGGTATGTACCATGATATAAAACAC